>JANBXA010000366.1:33687500-34077500 GCA_030556225.1 Cricetiscus sungorus | reverse complement strand
ACGCTTTTACTTCTCTCATGAATAGCCTCTAAGTGCCAGCGGGACACTGCCAATGCAGACATGGAATACCATGCATGTACCCTGCTCTTAGAAGCTGGAGAGAGGAGACACTAGTGTACCATTGACCAACCTGAAGGACGTTTTCCTTCAGGTGCCTCCTAGCCCAGTTGCTGCAGGCCAGGCACTGGCAAAGCCCTTAGAACCCATACATTTATTCTAGTTTTTAAAGAGTCTTTTGCCATCTCTTACTTTTGTCACTGGTGTTGGGAGAACCCAGAAACTTCCTCTTTCTCTGGTATAAAAGAGTAGTGTGTTAGAGTCAGAAAAGAATATATCTTTTTATCATTAGGAGCCCTTGTCTTCTTAGACCCAATTTGGAATATATTATTTGTATTGGAGATGTAGAGACGTGGCTTACTGGGTATTGTAGTGAGAAAATGGTGTTTGAGGTTTGGAGGAAAAGAGTAAGGCATTTAGACCTAGAGGTTCAATAGGGATGTGATGGTTTTCTGTAGAGCACACTGTACAAACTGAAACTTTGTAAGAGATGCAGTTGAGAACCACACTCTATTAAGTGAAATCCGAGCTTCCATCCACTGCAGGCTGAGAGATTGCTAGTTTTCTTAAAGTAATGATGAACACTCTGATTAAAAAAAAATAGAGCAAACACTCTGAGGGCTAGGAAGACAAAACCCCAAAGGAACATTGACTGTATGGAGCTGAAAGTAACAGTACTTCAGTTTTAGTGTGAATAATTTAAACACTATAGAAAGGATTTGTTTATGAACTAGGCTTGAAGGTTGGAGAGATGGTCATCAGTTAAGAGTGTATACTGTTCTTGCAGAGGACATACATTTAGGTCCCAGCACCACACCAGGAGGCTCACAACTCCAGTTCCAGGGTATCTGATGTCTCTGACCTTATAGGCACAATAATTCACATACACAGGGATATACATATAATGAAAAATACATTTTCTGTGGTGCTAGCTGTTGTTACCGAATTACATATATTTCCTGGGTATTTTTCTTTCTTGTGTGCCCCACCGATTTCAAACTGAACATCTATGACGTGCTGAGTGAACATACCTGTGCTGGTTTGAATGAGAATGGCCCCCAAAGACTCATCTATTTGAATATTTGGTCCCTGGTTGGTGGAACTGTATTGGGAAGAATTAGGAGATGTGGCCAAGTGGGAAGAGGTGTGTCACTTGGAGTGGGCCTTGAGGATTCAAAAGCCCATGCTAGGCTCACTCTCCTTTGTGTGTCTGCCTCCAGCTTGTAGATAAGATGCAAACTCCATCTGTGGCTCTGGTGCAATGCTTGCCCTCTTGCTGCAATGCTCCCCACTGTGATGGTCATCTTTTAATTCATTCTCTGAAACTCTAAGCAAATCCTCAGTTAAATACTTTCTCTTTTAAGTTGCCTTGGTTATAGTGTCTGTCCACAGCAACAGAACAGTAACTGAGACACTCCCTGACTACACACACAGCAGGATGGAAGTTTTTGAAGATTTCTTCATTCCCAATCAATCATGAATGAGATTTGAGCTACAAATACTGCACTTTACTTGCCCTTCAAAAGGCAGAGCTTTATAGTGTGTTCTCATACTGACCTCTAGGGAGGGTCCAAAGTTCTATTAGGGATAGATCCAAACACATTTTAAAGTCATACCGAGAAATTATTTGCCTATCTTACTTTGTTCTCTCATAAGGGTACAGTGAAGTTTTTCAGAGGCTACATGGCTTGTGACAATGCCACTCTGCTGAGTTCTTTGTTCCCAAAAACTGTTTTAGTACAATCAGAAAAAGGTTTGAATCAAGGAAATAGTAATGACAGTATTCCAGCTGTTTGACTTGATACATCTGTTATTGAAACCCAACTGAATGCCTGCTACATCAGTTCATATATCACATCTTAGACTAAGTGTGCACTTTTAAGACTGCCAGGACTCGGACAACTTAACTTCACAAACCAAATGACATGCCAAAATAGAGGCAATAGATGTGAGATGACAGGCTACTGTGAATATGTCAATTAACTTTCCGCTGATGTAACAAATATTTGAGATAAAGAACATTAAAGAGAAGAAAGGTTTATTTGACTCATTGTTTCAAAGTTTCAGTTCATGTCTGGTTATCTTTGGTTTTGTACCAATATTGAGGCACCGCTTGATGGTGAGAGCTCATGAAAGGAAAAGCAGAACTCCTTACTTCATTGGGGCATAGGATCTTGGAAGAGAGAAAGAGACAGAGACAGAGATACAGAGAGAGAGAGACAGAGAGACAGAGAAAGACAGAGACTTAGGCAGAGACAGAGACTGAGGCAGACACAGAGACAGGGAGAGACAGAGACACAAACAGAGGCAAAGAGAGACAATAGAGAAACTTTTAAGAGAGCATCTAACTAGGCTCTATTTCTTAAATGTTTGATCACTTCCCAGTAACACAGTTTGAGGAGTCAGACTTTAATGCATGGCTCTATGAAGGACAGTTCAGACCTTAACTATAACACTAGGCAATCTCTATGAACCTTTTATTTCTATGATGAATGATGCTTTGGCTTGAAGAACATTTTTACTTTCTACACACACACACACACACACACACACACACACACACACACACACACCCACTACCACCACCACCGCTACCACACATGCAGAATGTTTTTATTTATTCTTTTGAGAATTACATACAACATATTCTGATCTTATTAATTTTCTTCCTTCAACTCTTCCTAGATGAACCTATGATGGGAGATGTTTTTCTGTAAATATGTTTCTCATACTGGTTAATGAATAAAGCACTGTTGGCCAATGGGAAAGCAAGATAGGCCAGGCTAGGAGACAAGGAGGAAAGAGGAAGTAGTAAGGAGGTGTCAACATGGAGAGACCAGAGAGGTAGAACGCCAGCCACTCTGGCCGGTAAGATGAGACCACATGGAAATACTTAGATAAGTAGAAATGGGTTAATCATTAAGACAGAGCTAGCCAATAAACAATGATAATAACTGGCCAACAGCATTGTATCAAATACAGAGTCTCTGCATGTTATTTGGGGCTGGCTGGGTGGCAGGACCAGGCGGGCTGGCAGAAAACAACTAGCTACAAACCTACCCACCCAACTTTGTGTTACCTTTTTTTCTCTCTTAAAAATTTCCTAAATCTTGAATTCCCATTTATATTTGCAAATATTTCTGAGTGTGGATCCTGCCCTGGAGTGTGGTTGATATATCAAGTGTTTCTCTGTTGACAAAACATACTTTCAAAGCAGCAATCAAATATCAATATTTCCTTGGCGAAGGGGGGGACTTTATGCCTTCCTCCATCCCTCTATGATAGAATTTTGTCTGCTTTGAGCTTGTATAGATCTTGTGCATGCTATAACAGTCTCTGTGAGTTCCTATTCGCATCTGCCTTGTTGTGTCTGGCACACGTCTAGCATTCACAATCTTTCCATCCCCCTTTCAACATGGTTCCATGAACCTTGAGTGGTGGTGGGGGATGATAGAGAAATTCTATTTAGGTCTGAGTGATTCCGTTTCAATGTCTCTTATTCTCTGCATGTTGTCCAGCATGGGTCTCTATATTAATTTCCATCTCCTGAAAGAAGCTACTCTCTGGTGAAGTTTGAGTCATCTGTAAGTATAGCAATATGACATTAGGAGTTGTTTGTATTCATTTAACAGAATAATAATTGTAGGCTTTCCCTTAGGGCCCATGCCTAACTTTAAGGTTTTGACCTCATTGACAGTGTCAGCTATGGATTACACCTCATGGAGTGGGTCATCAATCTAATAGAAAGGTGTTTGAATATCCTAATCACATTTGTGCTTCTATTGAACCAGTGGGAATATCTTATCAGGTAGGTCAATATTATAGCTCACAGAGTTCATAGCTGGGTGACACTGATGATTACTTTTCTCCTTGTGTAGTGTGTATAGTTCCTTCTAGAACTACAAATTCTAGTCAGCATGGATAAAATTTACAGTTGAATACCAACTAGATTTCTCCATTTTGTATAATATAATTATGCTGTCTCTTCAGCAATAAAATCTTAACATACAGTTATGGAGGATAACCAGTACCACCAGCAATAGACTAATGTTTGAAGGGTCTATAGGAGAATATGAAATTAACATAAAAATCAGCAGCCTTCCTATATTATATACAAATGGCAAACATATTGATGAAAAAAATCAGGAAAACAAATGATTCACAACAGCCTCAACAATACTTTGAAATCACTCTAACTAAGGAAGTGAAAAGCTTGTTAAATAAAAGCTTTAAGATGATAGAGAAAGAAACAGAAGATATCAAAAGATGGAAAGACCTCTCATATGCCTCAATTAATAAGATTAATATTGGGAAAATGGTTATCATATCAAGGCAGTCTACAGACTCAACACGGTCTAAATCAAAATTCCAACAGAAATGAAAATTGACAGAAGGAAATATTACAGGAGTTGAAAAAAATCTTAAATTTCATATGGAAACACAGAAAACTCACAGAAGCTAAGGCAATCCTGAACAGTAGATGAATGGCTAGAAGGATCATTATTCCTGATTTCAAGCTGAACTATTGAGCCATAGTAATAAAAAAGGATGTGTAAAGCTAATGTGAAGCCCCATAGCTTCCGAGTGACTATTGCAACTGTACAAATTGTTGAGATATGTCAGAATGTGTAGTGATGGGCACGGGGACAGGTGCAGGTGGGGAGTATATCCCACTACAAGAATGGCTATTCTAATTGTACAGGAGTTCATTAAGTTGTGTAGGCTTTGGATCCGGTTCATTTTGGTGTCTGATTTTTTTAAATTTGAAAATTCTTTATAATGAAGCTATAATTAAAATATTTTATTTTGGCAAAAACAAATTGCATGCCACTAGCATTCAGACATGTTGCTCTATGGACTAGAACCAAAGACTCAGACTTAAGTCCATGTACCAATTTTGACAAAGAAAAAAAAAAACAAATACAAAAATACTGTAGAACAGAGAGGCTCTTCAACCAGTAGTACTGGTCAAACTTGATAGTTGTCTGTCAATGAATGAAATTAGACCCATGCACAAAACTAAACTCCAAATAGATCAAGGATTTCAACATAAAAACTGGTACCCTGAATTAATGGAAGAGATGATAGTGAATATTCTTGAACTCATTGACACAGGGAAAGGCCTTCCTGAATTTTTTTTTAACTTTCAAAACATCTTGTCACATTTCCTCAAAAGATAGTTGGGGCATGTGGTTACTTGATATTGACTTTTTGGGCTGATCATTGTTTCTCTTAAGTACTTTTCTTGCTTACTCTGATATTTTATTGTTTTTCAGACTTATGGTGATTTTACATATCACCCCAAAGGAAGAACAATACTGTACTTATTAAACTATGACACATTCCTAGCATTCTGCATTTTGATTCGTATTTTAAGATGTATTTTAGATTTATTAAGTTATATAAACGTATATAACATGTCATTCTTCTAACACATATAAGAATAAAGTAATAAAAACACCGTTATGTTGCCCCCAAAATTCCTTTTTTGTATAACTACCAAAACTCTTTTTGTCATTTAATTTGGAACACTCTTTGGCTCATAGTATCATCTATACCCTCCAAGTTGCTGACATTTCTTCCTTAATTTGAGCAGTGTAAAGTATTCTTTGATTTTTCTTTCTTCTTCTTTTTGTTATTTAATTCACTGCTATCCAGCAATTAAGGCGGTTCTTTTCAAAGTCACAGTAAAATGTTGACAAATTGATCTTTGAAAAAGATCATGGAAGCCTAATTGAGGTATGGCATAGTCACATCAGTATTTCATGGCTTTGATATTTCATAGTGCTAATTTGCAGATCCTGGAAATGTTCCCTGTGTTCTTGTTCTGTTGTATTATTTGGTATATGATAGAAATTCTCTTGGAATGCATTTCACTGTATCAAGTGCAGTAAACAGATGCTGCCTCATCTATGTGCTTTTGTGGATTAATAAGAATCAGGAAAAGTGAATACCTCACTACAATGTGCTGGGAGATTTTAAAAAGTTATTCTTTTAAAAAATCAGTAATAAAACAATGACTTTCATTTTGATATTGTTGTACATATATATCTTTTCCATTTGTCCATATTTACTCTTTTGTTCCCTTGCCAGCTCCTTGTCCCCTAAAGTGTCATGCTTATGATTTCACATGTGTGTTCTTGTGATTGTAATATGGACTCTGCCTATGAAAGAAAAGGTAATATTTATTTTTTCCTTTGTAAATTTACCTTCTCTGTGCCACCTCTTCCCCCCATTAATTCTCCTCTTCCACAAAATAGTCTTTCTTTCTACTTTGAATATATATATATGTATATATATATATATATATTAGTTATGTATTTGGATTTGTGCATGTACACATGTTTTAAGTTATAAATTCTGCATTTGACAAAATGATATTTGTCATATTTAGAATCCAGCTCATTTCATTTCACAGAATGACCTCCAAATCCATCCATTCATCTTTACTGTACATAGATATACTACATTTTCTTTAATTACTCATCTATTGATAGATAACGGGTAGGTTACACATCTTTGCTGCTATGAATAGTATTTCAGTAAACACTTATGGGAGCTGTTTCTGAGTTATGCTGACTTAGATTGCTTTAGGACTATACTTGGGAGTGGTGTAGGTGCATTGCATGGTAGTTCTAGTCTTAGCTTTTGAGGAGCATCCCCACTGATTTTTGTGGCTGCTGCTTCAAGCTCTTTTTTAGCGCTAGCAGTGCATGTTGCTTTTGTCTTTACTTGCAGTAATGATTTTCTAGAAAATAGGAATGTAGATGGACTGAGTTGTTTCAACAACTCAATGGCTTAAGGTATAGTGTTTCCTTGCTTTTCCTTCACACTTTTTTGGGTTGATTTTCTTCATATTACTCCCTTTGTAACTGTAAAGCCCAAGCTGACGGGAGAGCAGCCACTGGTTGGAACATGACTGATCACTGTGGAAGAGGGAAGCAAGGAAAGGGACATTTTCCTCTTACAGTTACCATACACCATTGCTGCTTACATCATTTTTTTTTTTTTTTGCCATGTCATATAGATTCACTTAGTTTTGGTAATTTAGGAAAGTGTAATTATCCCAAGTGCCTTATGGAGGAGCAGTAGTTACTAGTAGATGATATTGTATGTGACAAATATTCTTACAGACTCAGCAAAAGAACCAACTTACAAATCTGATCTGTCCTCTGCATCTAGCTTGTAAAGAAGGATCTCCGGTGGTTCAAGGTGGTATCTTCACACACTGTTTGTGTCCAAATATATGGACCATTTCCCTCTGTTTGTTCTTTAATTATCATTGTTACATACATATGGATAAATATATAAGTACAATTCTCCAAGTCCATGTGTATATGGTTTTAGGACTGATCACCTGGTATTCCCTCCCTCTTTCTCTCCCCACCTTCTTTCCTTTCTAATAATCTGAATTTTTGTACCCCTTGACAAAATCAAAGAGAGGAGGAACAAATTAAATGCACAAAGATGAAAAACAAAAGCTTTTAGGAACATATGTATTTTAAGATAAACCTTGAAAAGATCTGAAATACTCTACTTATTGAGATGATTGACTATGTTAGAAGTCAATTTGAACACCAGAGTTCCTTTGCATGTTTGTATTCTCATGAAGTTAAACAAGTGAACAACTCTCAACTGTTGAGTAAAGATGAAACTAACTCATTGTGGAAGCTGTAATTGCACCATGTAAATGTCCAGTCTAGAATCAAGGTCAAGTGGAGAAGATGAATGCCAAGATGGACTCCCATCATGAAAGCTGAGTGAATATATTGTTGAAATTGTTTTCCTAACTAGTAGCAAAATGGCATTGAACTCTATGACCCTGAGCATCTTCATAGGGAACTGAGAGGTTTGGGTCATTGTCCAGTATATTATTTTTTAAATGGAACTAAGTTTCACTAGTCATGTCCTACTTTTCTTTTAGCCTGGGAAGTTCCCTCATAAGGCAACATATGCCTGGCTAATAGTAAGGCTGAGGATGGAGTAGGCAAGAGGATGAAGTTCCTATTTGTCTGTGAAAGTGGAGACTAATAATTGGCTCTAAAGGGATTGTCAAGCATGGTGACTGTGTTAAATTCATAGTCTATGGTCAGGATTATCTCCAGTCACCCTTCAGTATCTTTCTCCATATTAACACTTCTGAGAAAGGTTTGGCTGGATCGGGCAAGGAGACAGAGTTGCAATTCAGGAAATCCTAGAGAGATAGGATTTAATTTTGGAGTAGAAACTATTCTGTATTATTTATTATGTTCCCAAGAGTGTCCTGAGGATATTTAAAAAAAAAAATAAAACTGCAGATTGTTAGGAGCATTATACACAGAATCCAAATGTTCATCTCTTAAAATACTGCCTGCTTAGCTTTTCATTGTCTTGGGTAAGCACAGAGGTGTAATTGTAATTTTTTATATGTAAAATATAGATAAGATCCAACTTTTAATGGTAAGAATTAACTAGAATTACAATTATTTCCCCATGTTGTATTTATTTGCATTCATAGCTTTTAAAATGAGTACCATTGGACTTTGAAGACCATTCCTAACTTATGTGCTATGCATTAATTACATTTTAAAGATATTTATTTGTTGAAATACGTTGAATTCACTTGTTCTGAATTTCTTCCAAACACATTCAATGATGTTAATCACAGTAGATTTATATATTTTAAACTGACTCATATCATATTTTAATTTAATTTTCTGTTATTTCTCCCTCTTGGTTCCTTGTTCCCAATTCCTGTAACGAGAAACTAGAATCCCAGAGTAAACACTCCTTGATGCAGCCAGCCAGTCTCTGCAGCTGACAGACTGCAAAAAAGACTGCAGTTGACTGGCCCATTGGGATGGGCTATGCACGCAAAGTGAGGGCTTTTTCCAATGGTTGGCATGCGCAGTGGCTCTAGCTATGATAGCACAGACATTCAGTCTTTTATTATTGTGCAGTAGCCCGACTGTGGTTCATGGAGAGGAAATCCTTAAGCTTAATTGAGGACAATCAGCCCAAGGTCAGGAGGGTAATGTGGAACCGACTGATGGTAGAGGATGCATGGGAATAAAGATGAAGGGAAGACCACAGTGGACTCAAAGATTAGACTCAAAGACGGAAACCGAATGCACCTGCATGGCAAAGTATATTTAAACCCTAAACTATACAGAGCCCCAGGGAGGTGTAAAAATAAACCAAGCTTATTTAGTTTACTGCCTTTCTACTCCTCGGGTGGCTTGTCCAGCTGTTAGCCAGTTTGGGCAGGCCGGTTTGTATACCTGACTTTTAGGAGTTTATCACGGGGTCCCTGGGAGAGCAGCTGCTGGTAAAAGGACCTTCAATGCCTTCATTATACACGAGCGCCAAGCCTCACAGCTCCTGATATTAAGCTGCTTTGATTGGAGATTATATGTTGTTTCATTTAAATTTTAAATGGATCACTGTAATGTGCTTTTTGGTAATTTGTAACTTGCCTCTGGGCATAGCACCATTTTTATATTGCTTTCTAAATTACACAGAAGAGTGGGAATGTCCCAGATTAAAAGGAGTAACTGGCCCATGCAGGATCCTCTTTCAGCTAGCTGCATTCCCTCCTGCAGTCCCAGACATGGCTAATAAAATATATCAAAGCCAAGGAGTATTCAAAGAGGAATACCCTTGGCAACAGCCATTGAGTGTTGCTATTAAGGTTTCCCTGAAAGGTGGTTGTTATTAATACCATTTTATGGGTAAAGGAATCATAGAGTGTTTAAACACGATGCATGAATACATATGAACTAACAGTGTTTGGAAAGTCATACTGTGTGCAGGACAGGCTTGACTCTGTTAGGAAAATGGAATTCATTGATGATTGTTGCTCTGAGCAAGGTAGTTACCCATTTTATGACTCAGCTGTCACATCTGAAAATGTACAGTGATAAGGGACAAGTTAATACATTTAGAGTGTATGTAACAGGGATGCTATAGGCATGGTTGAAGTGACACTCTACATCACAGTCTTTTGCTTACACTCTTGAGTGTAATTATGTTTGTGAATTCATATTTTTTCCCCAGATTTCATGAGACAACTATGAACCAAGCATTTATTTCACACAACAGCTATAGTAGGGTTTGGGGTGACTTGCAATCAGACAATTTCACACTTCGGCTCAGCATTCCCCAAAGATGAATGGAAAACCCAGAGGCATAAATAGGCTTGTACCAGTTTAAGATAGATTAAGGACCCCAAGTCATTATAAAACCTTTTCAGTTTCAGTGCTTTGGGTTTAAAAATTATTAGTCCTGAAATATTATTGAATGGAAGTAAGTAACTGGAACCCACAAATATCCAAGATCCAGAGTGGAATTTTCATCAACATTTTTTCCTTTTGTAGTTTGGCAGGAAAATGAGAACTATGTGGTGATACTGACTTCCCGTAGCTGCTCAGTAAGAGACTAGCTTCTTGACTTAGTTCACCCAAACACAAATGGACTACACTAAGCACAGCTGTTTTAAACACTTTCCTCAAACACTGTTTTCATGGAGTGTAGTGCTCGATAAAGAACAAGCAAAACAAAGGGCCTGGCCCCCCTGCCCTTCCATTCCAAATAAACACATAGAGGCGTATATCAGTTATAAACTGGATGATGGCTCAGGCTTCTTATTAGCTAGCTTTCTCTTATTATTAACCCATTTCTATTAATCTGTGTATGTCCACATGGTGGCTAACTGGTGATGTCCTAGTCTCCTGCTTTCTCAGCAGCTACATGGCATCTGTCTCTCAATTCACTCTCTGAGTACCTCTTCCCAGAATTCTCCTACTCTGGTAGTCCCACCTATACTTCCTGCTGGATACATCCTGCCTGTCCATTGCCCAAAGCAACTTTATTCAACCAATAAGAGAAACATATATTCACAGCATAGAAGGACATCCCCCATCAACAACAATACTCTCATTGGATGGCTACAGGGAGCATTGTAGTTTCCACTGTTCCCACTCAAGAAGTGGTTATCGCTCTCGGTTCCCATGTCTATCTGGGAGTACTATGCAAGGACAGCTTCGTGTTAACCTATATACTTCTTGATGAAGAATAACCTGATTAAAAACACACTATTAAAAGCACAATGAACTGGGTGTTGGTGGTACATGCCTTTAATCTCAGCAATCTAGAGGCAGAGGCAGGCATGTCTTTGTGAGTTCGAGGTCAGCCTGGTCTATACAGCTAGTTCCAGGACTGGCTCCAAAGCAATACAGAGAAGCCCTGTCTCGAAAACCCAACCAACCAACCAAAAAACCCAAACAACAACAACAAAACAAAACAAAATAATACAAACAAACAAACACATCCAGGAATCTCAATGAACCATTTCCAAGAATGTAGACTCATGTCTATTTCTGGAAGACATCACTTGATAAGCCATGCCCTTCCTTTGGCCAGCAATGTGGTTCCTAAGGTAAATGAAAAAGAAGTAAGGAAATGAAACCACAAAACACCGATCTCATCTGCTCTTCCATTCCATGATTCCTCTAGAGGCGGAAGCAGTTTTCTTATCCTTTGGCTGCTAAAGAATTTTGGTTGTCCATGTTCATCACGAGATAAGACGGGGTTGGAGCCTCATAACAGCTGTGGGTAAGTCCACGAAACTGGCCTGTAACAAGTTCATTGTTATGCATGCTCACATGTTTTCCAAAGAAGACATAGCTTCTTTTAAACTTAAGATATTCCAGAAATGTTGGTCAGTCCCTCTGAGATCAATTTTCTTTCTGAAACAATACTAGCTCTTTCAGACATTCCGTGGAGTGAGGGACTCAGTGAGCTTGAAGCATTTTCTTCTATCAAGATTCTGTTGGAGAAAGTTGTATTTGCAGTCACCCATTAAACAATCAGTAGTGCTTTGCATTCCTAGGAACTCTAGTCCTTTAATGACACAGTCTGACATTTCCTTTCCAGGTTTGTTGGATTACTTAATTAAAGATGTTGGCTTTTAAAGTAAGACTTATATAAGTGACTATTTCCTATGATATGGATATTCTCTCTCTCTCTCTCTCTCTCTCTCTCTCTCTCTCTCTCTCTCTCTCTCTCTCATACACACACATATATCGGAGAGCAATTCTGTGAAAGAAAGGGTCTTAATTATGGGGTGGTATAGGGAGTCTTCCAGGTTTCTCTCCTGTGTGACAAGTTATCACAACCCAACACAGCTTATAGCTCAGTCTGCCTCTTTTTGTCTATTTCTGGCCTTGCATGAGAATACATGCTGTACCAGTATCAGCACCTATATGTGATTAAAAGTTTTTGGAATAGTAAAACAAACAAACAAACAAAACCAACCAACCAACCAAACAAACAAACAAAAACAACAAACCCCCCAAAATTCTCCATAGGTAAAGGAGGGGGTCAACTAAGAGGGTTCTCCAGTGTGATGTCTCAGATGAGAAAGGGGTTCATTTTTTGATATAAGACAGTAGCTTTCTGGTAGGATTTTGTGTAAATTTGTACAGACTAGTTTCTGATGATCTCTCTACCTATTTCTTCGCATGAGATTTATGAATCTAGTAGATACTATGTACTGTGGACAGAGAAAAAGGAACTAGGAACCTTTCAGCCTACTAAATTAACTCACTTTAGTACAAAGCTGGAACAATAAGCAGGCATTACTATCTGTTGGGAAAGAGACCATAAACATACAAGTAAATAAACACAGAATCAAGGGGGTGAGAATGAGATCAGAGTGGGCATGATGCCCTTTAACATAAGCGGCCAGGGAAACCTCTCTGCTAAGATGATCTTGACCATACTTACTGGACGAGGTGAGAATGAGTCATGTGATTCTGCTAATTGAGGAAGGTCTTTCCAGGTAGGAATCTAGGAAGTACAAACACATGAGGATGGCACATGCTCGATGGAGGAAAGGCACGGAGGCCTCTGCCTGGGATGGAGGAAGGAAGAGCAAACAAAGACTTGAAGTAGGAGAGGGTGATATCTTCCTCAGACTTAGGGTGATATCAATGGTGATGCAGTAAGTAATTTTGATAGCTTTTCTTTCCCTCCTCCTTCTGTCCTTTTCTCTTTCCTCCTTTGCTTCCTATTTGCTCTTCATTTCTCTCCCATTTTTCCTCCATGTATATTATATTTTAATAAAAAATGATGAATAAAAACATGGTCACCAAGGTAAAGATTAACAACCGAACTGCCACTTATACCTGCTGAGAGGGTAAATTAATGTAAATCAATTTCTCCAATAGAGTGACACTGAGCATGTCAACCACTCCAGGACAGGCCTCATGCTCAGGAGTAGTTAACCAACATATAGTGGACTCCACAGGTTATTTTTTTTTTTTGCATGTTTTTATTTTGTTTTCTTGGTTTTGGGGGGTTTATTGTTGTGTTAGGGTTTTGTTTGTTTGTTTGTTTTTGAGAAAGAACTAAATGTTGGGTGGGTAGATGGGGATTTGGGGGAGGGGATGAATATGACCAAAATATATTTAAATGTGAACATTGTTGTAAATAATAAAAAATAAGAAAAAGAAAGAACTTGTATACTTCGTTGAGAGTGAGAGAGGGTGAGAGAGAGCAAGCAGTGAGTGTGGATCTGACAACAATGTGAGAAGAGGTAGCTCCTTGTATAAACTTTACCAAAGCAAATCAGAAAGTGGAAAACTGCTCTTTACTGAAGATGGGATATGTTGCATAAATTATGAAGAAATATAATTAAAGTACCACTTGCAAAATATTTATTAGAGAAAAAGGAAAGGTGGGCTAATTTGAAGCCATTTTCCTTTGGGCACAGCCATTGTGATAAGATGATTGCCCTTAGCACTTGTGGTCAATTATTTAATTCTAGTTTGGATTAGTCTCAAGTGGTTATGCTTTCAAAATCCCAGATGTACTCAAAGGCTGAACATGTGTCTTTTTGTAATCTTTTATTTTATTTTATTTTTTGAGACAGGGTTTCCCTGTGTAGCTTTATAGACCATGCTGGCCTTGAACTCACAGAGATCCTCCTGCTTCCCTAGTGCTGGGATTAAAGGTGTATGGCACCAACACCTGGCTTTCTTCTTGTAATCTTTGAGAGGGTAACTCTGCAGTTTCATGCAGACTCCTGACCCCTTACTCACACCTTCGGTGCAGTGGCTCACGAGTGCGCTGTATTTAGGACTCTGGTTCTCTTTTCTTTCCATTTCCATGGTTCTGGGCTTTTGATTTTCTGTGTTTCAGGTTTCCCTGCCCTGTTCTAACCCGGGATTTACATATACATGGCTGAAGACTTGTTCTGAGGTTGTCTTTACAGTCTTTCCTTTCTGCACCCACAATTATTTATAATTCTCATTTTCACCATTGCTTAGGTCTTGAAAGGTAATTAATTCTCCAACGTGCATGCAAATTGCTACTTTTTCAATATTTGTATTGATTATTTGTGAATTGAAGACCATGAACCCCAATCACACTCACTTCCATGTCTTACCAGGTCCAGCCCTGTTTATGACCTCCTCCAAAGAAGGAAGAAAAGAAAGAAGGGGAGGAGAAAGAGGGGATGGGGAGAAGGAAAAGGAGGAGGAGTCCAATTTGTGTCCATTTATGTTGCCCGTATACTCACTGGGGCATGGTCAAACTCGCTGAGGCTTTAAAGAAAACTGAGTCCTTCCCCACCTGCACTCTGACAGAAGCCATCAGTTGTGGAGAGCTACACTTTAGCATCCTTACCACATTTTTAAAGAGTTCTCTGTGATGGCTTTCTGTCTAGGCTGTCGCTTTTGGGAGTGTGGGTAGGAGTTGTCACAGAAGCCTTCTATTTCATTCTTTCTCAACTGTGACTCTGCAGTCATTGATACCACCAAAAAATTGCCCTTTACAGGAGCCGAGGTCATGAACTTCCCCACATGGTCTTTGGTGGCAGCACTGTCCATGGACATCAATGTGGCTTCAGGTGGCAAACGGCCCAGACACAAGTCAACTACATGAGCCTCAGACATCAACACAGCCCCTGGCTATGGTAGAATCATGGACCCAGACATGGCCCTGGGTGGCAGTATGGACTATGGCCATCAACATGGCTTAGGTGGCTGCACAGGTCACCCACATCAATATGGCCTCAGGACCACAAGCATCCATATGAACCTCCGTCTTCAACATGGCCTGGGGCAGCAGGCCATGCTCATCAACATGGCCTCCAGAACCAGCAGAGACCACAGAGCTGGTCCAATCCTAAAAATGAACCATTCTTCATCTTAGACATCCTGTCTGTTGCTCAGAACCAGGGTGATCATGTAAATGGGCAGAGTGTTTGGGGGCTGAGTCTGTGCAAGCTCTAGGCTGGTGTACATCACCCTGTCAGCCCTACTTAGCAAGGACATGTTCCCCCTTCTACTACAGCCTTCTCTCAGCATTGTTGCTGCACTCAATGCCTTGTTCCTCCATTTTTCCCACCTCTCCATATCATATATGTTCCTTGTAGTGGCATTGAAAACTGCAGTGTTTATAATATATATATATATATATATATTGCCCAAATAGTTTTATATGCAAATATTCACTGCAATGAGTCATTGGTCTGGTTCAAAGTTTCTGGTTTCTCAGGAACTGTAAATACTGGACCATTGTCTAGACTCTTCTTGTATTTACTGCTATTGCTAAGAGTCAGGGTGATGCTGTGGCTAGGCAGAGTGGCCGGGGGCAGGTTCTGTGCCTGCTCCTGCTGCTGCACCCCTCCCTGCCCTTTATGTCTGCTATCCTGAGGTGTGCCAGGCTGGATCTTTATGCTTGTAGTCTGCTGGCAGCACTGTTGCCTTGCATTCTCCATCTCCCAGCAGAACAAGCCACTAAGGGCTATAGCCCTGCACCATGCCAGTAGGGGGTGAGATTGGCGGCTCTAGAAACATCCCTATTCAGTAATGACATGTTTCCTCAGGAGCTCTCAACTCCCCACACCACCCTGTCCTCCATAGGCAGCACCAATACCCATGCTTTCTGTCTGACAGCAGGGCAAGCAGCATGAGCTGCTGCTCTGGTGGCCCCATGTTGAGGGCTAGCCCGTCCCATTCAGTAACGAGCTCTGTTCCTTGGGAGCACCAGCTATGTGCACTTTCCATCTCTCAGCAGGGCGAGCAGCAAGGGCTGGTTCCATGCTGGGAACTGGCAGTGTTCAGTATTGACTTGTTTCTGCAGGAGCTCCATGCTGTCACACATCTCCCTGTCATAGGCATGCAGACCCATGCTCATCAGGCATGACCTTTGTGCTTGCAGCCTTCTGGCTGGGGCTAGGTAGCTAGGGGTATAAATAGGCCATTCTCTGTCACAAGTGGCTCTGTCCTGCCATCTTTCTTTTCAATTTTGTGACTCAACTTTTTTAAAGCACCATGCCGTCCCCCATTCCCCAATCCCTTAGGTGCTCTAGAACTATTGTGGCATCTGTAGACTCCTTTTGTGACATCGTGCCACCCCTTGGAGCCTCCATGGCTCTCTCAGACTCCTCAGAGCTCTATGGCCATCTTTGACTTTTCTCAAAAACACTATTGAAAGCATGCTCTGAGAAAGTGAATTGTTTTATTTTTCTTTATCGTTTATTAACCATGTGCCAGATACTGTCCTACTGTCCTTGGTGCTAAACACCCAGAAGTAAATAAGCTACGATTCTACATTCTAGTTAGTCATGGTCTAGTAAGGGAGATTATTTAGGTATATATATTATTATATTGCATAATGTATACAAATAACCATTTTGCTACTAATTAAAAGAAAAGTATACAACCAGAGTTATATGTGTTGGAATTCCATCTCTTCTTGCTTTGTTTGTTTTCTGGTCTCACTATGTAAACTTGTCTTGCCTAACTCTGAATAAATAGAAAAGAAGAGCCTTAAATTTACAGAGGTCCACCTGCCTCTGACTCCCAAGTGCTGTATTAAAGGTGTGTGTTACCATGCCATGTTTGAATATAAAGAAAGCATTATAAACAATTTTAGTTATAAGTTAGCTCCTTTCAATAAAAAAAATCCAAATTAGGCTGAGAATCCCATAATCAATAGTAGTGGTTTACCTTCACTGACCACTCCAATACATTAACCAATGCCCTCACATTGTATAACTTAATCTTCATAGATGTTTTATGGAATAATATCATTTCAAGCTCATATGTCAGGAAACAAGCTTATTACCTACATAAGATTTACATAATCTATAAATGACTGAGCTGGGATTGAAAAAATAAAAGAAAGAGGATGTTTCCACATGGAATAGCATACATCGACACAATCCCACTCAAGACCATGACATAGTTCAGAACCACATTGTTAACACTGATGGCCACATCATTGAATCAATTACCCATCTTGTAAACAAAAGAATTAAAATAGGCTGTTGACAGGCAGTTCTTTTGCTCAAGGCAGTCAGCCAGGGCAGCATGTCAGAGTTTAAAAACTTCAAACTCTCCTCTTAATGTGCCCCTTTCCTGCCTCACGTCTTTTCAGCTGGTACCTAGGTTATTAGCCATGCTAATCAAACATCCCCTTTTAGAAAACATTATAGTCTGTACTTTTAATATGGAGACAAACCTTTGAAACCCGAATAAAAAAGGCCTCGATGAGGAGATTGGGATAGACTGCCCCTTTGAGCCAGCCAGCAGATCTATCAGGCCTCTGTCTTCCTTTCATAGTGAAAACTGCTCATCTCTGGCTGTAGTTAGAGGAGGTGGTACGAGAATAAACAAATATTATAGGAAATTATGGTTTTATCAGACTGGGGATTATTTAACCTATGAGAGAAGGTCACAGCCACTGGTATACATTTTACCATTTTCTCACAGAGGTGAGCATAGGCTTATCTCAAACATGTCCTCACAGAAAGACAGGGTGCACATTTTAACTGTTAGCATTTGCTGTTATTTTGATGATAATGTGCAGAACTGAATGTTTAAACAGATCTTTAAAAGCACCTTCACCAGATATGTCACGTTGGTATGCGTGCGAAGCTACATTGCTATTTGCTTTATTTTCATGTCTGGATAGAAAACATTTCAGGTAGCATTATAATATACTCGAATATTTTACTTCTACATTGATGGATCCATTAAAAAAGGCTTTTCAAGAGACAGAATACCTGTGTGTGCGTGTGTGCGTGCGTGCGTGTGTGTGTGTGTGTGTGTGTGTGTGTGTGTGTGTGTGACAAATGACCCTAAAAAATAAAAGCTTGCTCCAGTGAAATAAAATGCTGTGTTTAAATCAGACGCCATAAATCATAGTCTCCTTGATAAATATGTGGAACTGATTCTTGAACCTTAATGCAGCTGAGAAAACAGCTAATGGAGACCCACCAAAATAGCAATCTGCCATGTCATCATTATTCTCAGAACTCATGTAGGGAGTGTAATAGCTCCAAGTTAAATTGTATATGATGCTCTTTGGTGATGCTGTTTGTTCATCAGGGAATAACAAAAGGCAGATCATGCTAACGTTAGGACAGGGCTGTTCGGTCAAAGAATAGATTTAAAGGTGATGGACTGATACAATAGATTAGGAATTTGGCAGTTCCTGGTTACTGAGCATGAAAACTGAAGTTCAGAGAGCTCATGAGACTCTTTCTAAGGGGTTAAGTCCCAGAGACCCTTATCGCTTCTAATTCTAGGCAGAATCTCTATCGAGGATGGTGGCCAAGATTCTACACTGATGTAGACTGTGTACACAGATGCCATTTTACAAATATGTTGAGGAAGATAGAGTTTGTATGTGGGTAAAACAAGATAAAGACACTATGTGATTTTATAGAGTAAAGAGAAAGAGGACTTTTAAGTTTGGTGGATTCTATTTGCCTATTTTTGCTTTATTATATGAATTTAAGGGTCACAACATGCCTTGATACAAATGTACACAATAGAACCTTTATTATATATTCATCACTCCCCATATCTCTTAACTGATTTCAAATGTACAATGAAATACAACAGATTCAGAGACTTGTCCTAATCAATCTTTTTGTTGACTGAGAATCTCATATGTAAATATATAATGTGTTTTTATCAAGTCCACCCCTCTATAACATCTCCTGTCTTAGCTCCCTTATGCTTAGACCACTTCACCTCTACATTCTGTGTGCTCTTTTAGTTAAATCTTCCTGAACACACTGAGTGTGTCTGCACACAATTGAGTGAAGTGAGTGTAGGACCACCGACTGGCATATGGGTAGCCTTTTGGGAATCACATCCCTGAAAAAGTTTGAACTCTGCCTTCCTCAGCAGCCATCAGTTGCCAATAGCTTCCTATAAAATGAAGTTCCTCCTTTTTTGGGAGCACTGAAGGACAAGGATACATTTCCTACTCTGTATGGCGATTTTAAAGACACTGTTCGTATTTGATTCAAATGAAAATGCTAGTATAGACTTAGGATGATATTTTGTTAACTTTTAGCAAAAGGAAATGGAAGAGTAGGGTGGCTTTTGGACTGGCTCCATTATGTAAAGAAAACTGGATGAGCATCCAGGTATTCATGAATGTTCATATAAGTAAAGCCTTCCATACCTGCATAGCCTTTTCACAGGTGCCCAGACAATGGTTAGTCATAGTCTAAGAAGTTCTCATACTTGTTTTATTCTTGTTCATTTGATCATTTGTCTTTTCATAATGTGTGATCTATGTCATGTCCCAAACAAAACTCCAACTAAAATCTTAATATTCAAGTTTGCTCTATTTCATTTAACCAATGAGAACCCCTGTAAATCCCACAGTAGAATTTATTGTTCTCAATCTATTTTTTTACTTCTTTTTACACATTGAATACATGTAGTATATTTGAAGCTGAGATCAAAGTAGAGCAAATGATGAGCATCATACCCAAAGATATGATTCAGTTTCTACCAAATACACCTTGGAAATGAGAACTGTGATAAACACAAGAAGAAGATTTTCTTTACCTCAAGCTGTACCAAGATGTTTAGTATTAAAATCCTTGGAATGTTTTGCTATAGTGGATATTGACAGTTAGTCATCTCAAGACCCTTATAGTTAGCCACTGAAGAGAAAAGAGAATGTTTTCTTTGGTGATTAGATAAGAGAGCTGCATTTTACTAAAACCAGAATATTTTCTTTCAAGTAGGAGAAGGTTAAAATAGTTTTACATAAAGCATTTCTACACATAGTAATTTTATTTATTATTTAAGGAGCCAAGAATCATGCCCCGTGAATGATGACATAGGGTGCCTTATGAAATTATTATAGCACCTGGGTATTCTAACATGTTTATGAAATTTCATCTTTTTTCTTCCTTCAGAGAATCATGAAAAGATTGACTCATTTCCCACTGGTTCTTTGACTGATCTTCCTGCAGCTGAGGCTCTTCTTGGCATCAAATGGAGGTGTGTTCAGCAGGACCCATGTCTTCTGGACCTTCAGCTACTCACTTGGATCCTCAAGACTCAGGTACATCAAGGGTTTCCTATAAAATGTAAATGTGATATAAATATTTCTGTTTTAGATTTCCCAAAGGACCTGTTGTTTCCACAATTACATATAGCACACAAGCACACAAGCACACACACACACCTACACACACACACCCTTCAAAAGAAAGATGTCACAATGTCTCTAGGAATTTCTAATCTTCACCAGACAATAAATCTTTACATTGTAGGGGAATATTATTAAATCAGGAACAAGACAAACATTGAGCACAGAAACAACACAGAACCTCTCAACCTTTCCTTCCCACCCTTATGTATTTGACAATTATGAGAGAGAGAGAGAGACAGAGAGAGACAGAGAGAGAGAGAAAGAGAGAGAGAGTTTTAGTAGTAGATCTGTGTGCTGACTTTTTCCTAAGAAGGATTTTATCTTGTTTATGTGTGAGTTTGTGATGTATGTAAGTGTTATGTGCAGATGCCCACAGACATCAGAAGGGAAGAATCACATCCCCAGGAGTTGGAGTTATAGGCATTTGTGAGAGGCTGGATATGGTTTCTGGGATCTGAATTTCCATGCTCTGATGGAGCAGTGAGCACTCTTAACCACTAAGCCATAGCCTAGTGGTTCTGAAACATTGAAACGCAAGAGTATTAGTGTATAGGGTATGCACCTGATAGCATGGTGAACCTTCCTGTACAGCTGGTTTGTTCATGGTTATTCTCTGCTGCATACCTTCACCAGTTTGAACATAAAGAAACAAATTCAGAGATGGTTAAAGAATGTGATTAGCCTACATGGAGAGTTGATCTGAAAGGTTACTTTCTGAATAAAACTGAAATCTTGTTTTTATTTATATGAACATATTTGGATTTCCTCTATCATTTTTCCTATTAGGATAAATACCAAATTCCTCCAGATTATTTTCTTAGGCTTATAATATTTAATAAAGTTTCATATCTGATTGCTAATTTTACATTCTGTTGAAGCAATCTAAATACTTAATAATACCTTTGAACAACAATATTTTTTAAAGTAAATTATGTTCTTAGTGACAGGAGTACACCAACCAATCACTTGATTCATAGATTCACTTAAGGTAGTTGTCTCAAGATTTAGTCGGAGCTAAGTAGTTGAGAAGTTTTTTTAGAGTCATAAAAGTTCAAACAGGCAAGTGACTTCCAAGTTATTTAATTCATATGGAAAACTAGAGAGTTGCATAATATACTCAACTTTATAGAGCAAGTAAGTGTCAAGGTTGGGATATTCCTCTCCGTTTTGGGACAATACTCTTTTACTTTGTTATTGCTGTCATCCTTGAGGGTTCCACCATGACCCACACCACAAGGAAATCTCACAATCTCACCCCCACAGTAAACATGATGCATGCTTCTTACCCTCAGTGGTTTCTGCCGAGGTAATGCCACTCTAGGGACTATAATGGTCATACTAGCTGCCCCACGATCCCATCATTGGGATAAACTTTCCTCTGACTCATTAGCACTTCTGCTCAATGACTCTTGTTATAATAGATGATTCTTTGTCTTATTTTCTGTGCTTAAAGTTTTCCAGTTCTTGCTTAGATACATAATCTGGAGGCAATGCAATGCAGGGAAGCAGTATAATTCTCTCCCTGGTTGCTAGGTTCATTAACAATGTTACTCATAAAGATGTGGTTTATCCTGCGAAGGAACAATGAAGTGATTTTAGTGGCTTTTATGTAACTTATTTATTTTCAATTTCTGAAACCATGTACCATGATTATTTACACTGACTCAGGCACTGTACAGGCTTGATGGTTCTTTTTTTTTCACCAGTTTTTCTTTTGCAAGGAATTGGGGGGGGTTGGTTGTTTTTTCTTGATTTGTTTGAATTATACACATTTTTCTTAAATGGCTCAGGGAACTTCAGCCTTTTGGATGATGGTTTTGAAGCATGGGATCTCTTTTTCCAAAAAGATTAAAAAGTTAAATGATGTTCAGTCAGAGCTTTAAAGGTGAAATCACAAGGACTTCGGTGTGGCAAGCACTACCAGCCTTCACAAAATCAATTTATTATTTTTTTTCAAGAGAATACAACCAGAAACACATTTTCAACACCTCTCATAGTTAATGACTGAGTTCTACCTGATTGAATGTGGGTAGAGACATTATACACTACTTCCAGACCACCTGTCCCCAAAGATCTATTCATTCCACAAATGTTTACTAAGTATCTACTGTATTACAGGCACAGGTAAATGGAAAATATGGTTGTATCGACAGAAGAGTGTCAAGAAGTGGAATTTAAAACACCAAGTTAACAGTGAAGAATGTGTAAACTTATCCCCAAATTTCCCCCTGCACGTGGTCTCATTTGTCTGTATATTTTCAAGCTTTCATACGTGCATATATTTTGTGTCAAGTATATTAACCCTATCCTCTCCTTTCTCAGGCTTTCCTCATTTTTGTTCCCTTAGACAGTTTTGCTTCTACTTACATGAAGGTATATACCCAGTCTTATATATCTACAGAAGATCTAGTAAACACAAATGAGATGCAACTTAATTGTCTTTCTGAGACTGGCTTAATTCACTTGATATGATTATCTCCAATGCATTAATTTTCTTGAAAATGGAGTAACTTGCTCTTTATGGCTGAAAAATTCCAGTGTGTATATACACCACATTTCTCTATCCATGTTCCTGGATACCTAAGTTGCTCCTTCATTTAGCTACTGTGACCAGTGATACCACAGACACTGATGTGAAGAGTGTCTGCGATACGCTGTTTTCAGTACCCAGAGGGCTGAACTGGGTCATTCATGCCTGGATTTCTTAAGCTCAGAGCCTTGATACATACATGATACAGCTTAACAACATTATTGTGGTACAATTGACATAAAATCTGTGTTTGATAGGTGCTATGTAAAGACACTGTGCAGAAGTGAACACTTGTGAAATTGTGTGTGCAATTGTGAAAATGGGCTTGTCTAATGCTTTCCAAGTTTCTTATGATGTCTAACATTTCTGATTAAAAAAAAATCAAAACAATGGATACGTTTTCACCAACCTCACACCCAACAGAGGCCTGATATCCAAAATATATAAAGAACTCAGGAATCTGGACATCAACAAACCAAATAGCCTGGTTAAAAATGGGGTGCAGAGCTAGACAGAGAATTCTCAACAAGGGAATTTTAAATATCAGAGAAACACTTAAAGGAATGTTTAGCATCCTTAGTTATCAGGGAAATGCAAATCAAACTGACTCTAAGATTCCATCTTACACCCATCACAACATCTAAGATCAATAACACACATGGCAACTCATTCTGTTGAGGACCTGGAGCAAGGGGAACATTCCCCCATTGCTGGTGGGAGTGGGAACTTGTACAGACACTATAGAAATCAATATGATGGTTCCTCAGAAAGTTGGACCCAGCTATATCACTCCTAGTCATATGACCAAAGTATCACAAGGACATTTGCTTAACTGTGTTCATAGCAGCTTTATTCATAATAGCCAGAAACTGGGATCAACCTAGATGTCTATCCACTGAAGAATGATAAAGAAAACGTGGTACACTTACACAATGGAGTATTGCTCAGTCATTAAAAACAATGACATCATGAAATCTGAAGGCAAGTGGTTGGCACTGGAAAAAAAATCATCCTGAGTGAGGTAACCCAGATCCAGAAAGACAAACATGGTGTATATTTGAACAACATGGATCTCCCTGAGGAGAGAAAGTAGAATATATATATTTTTTGGTAGACTGGGGGTGGGGAGGATGAGGATGGGAACAAGAGGGCCCAGGAGTGGGGGGGTACATACTGGGAGAGATGACTGGAGTTGGGGGCGCCAGGAAGTGATGAAGAAGCCTACTGCAGTGGAAACTCTTTGTAATTCACAAGGTGACTAGAGAAATCTTCTAGTGATGTGAAATACAGAGCAGGAATGGACCATCTTCAATAACGAGGCAGAGCTACCAGCAGCACAACTGGAATATCAACCCAGCCATAAAACCTCCAACCTGCAATATGTCCTGCCTGCAAGATGTTCTGGGGTAATGGCACAGAATGTGTGCCAGTGGCCAACTGGTGACCAGTCCAACCTGAGCAATACAGCAGGAGAGGAAGCCCACACCTGATGCTGCTGGGTAGGTAGTAAGGAACTGGAGGTGGGGCAGTCCAGAGGCCTAGGACAGAAACAAATATGACTAGAAAAAAGTCAATAAATGATTCCTAAGGCTCTATGGGAGGTTGGGTAAGAGTGATACAATAGAATTTTCTGGATTTGATAAATGAGAGCCCAGTTGTCATCAGAGAAGTATCAATGAGAAACTGATAGGAACTGTTGAAGAGACCCACAGCCAAATATTAGGTAAAACCTGGAGGGCTCCGCAGAAGAGGGAAGGAAGGGTTCTAGGCATCAGAGGGGTTGAGGAAGCCACAAGACCAGGACCTGTCGAATCAACTCAGCAGGGCTCATAGGAGCTCACAGAGACTGAAGCAACAACCACAGACCCTGTGTAGTTGTATAGCTGTGTGTTCCTGTGGGACTCCTAACAGTAGGAGTGGGGGTTATCTCTGATGCTTTTGCTGGCCTGTGGACTCCATTTCTTTTCCTGAGTCACCTCATCTAGCCTTGATATGAAGGTATGCGCTAAGCCTTACCGTAATTTGTTATGCCATGTTTGGTTGATATCCCTAGCCTGCTCTTTTTTTGTTGTTTGTTTATCTGAAGGGAAATGGAAGAGAAATTGATCTGGGGAAGAGGGGTGGTGGGGGGACAACTGGGAGGAGTGAAGGTGGGGGAGACTGCAGTCAGAATGTAACAGTGCAAAGAAAAATGTTCATTTTAAGGTCTAGTAAAATTAAACAAATTTTAAAATCTGAAAAGAAAAAAACACTCAGCTAAGACACACAGTGTTCCAATTATTTAAACAAATTTTAGAGTGCATGATACTGTATTCTTAACTACAGAAACAATGTTGATAACTCTCTAGAATGCATTCATTTAGGAGGTTGAAACCTTATGGAACCATTGCTACCCATTTTTACCTTTTTTAATGGACATATCATACACGTGGGATCATGCAGTGTCTGTCTGTGACTGGCTTGTTTTAAAGAGGTGAAAGACCAGAACAAAGACCCCCTCCAAGGAAGGCATAAGGAATCTTATCGACATTGGCTCAGAAGGGTTCTGAAGACTGACTCTAGAAAGGCGAGGTCTCTAGCACAGTTGCTTCTCAACCTTCCTAATATAGCAATCCTTTAGTGCAGTTCCAAATGTTGTGGGGACCCCCAACTGTAAAATTATTTTTGTTACTATCTCATAACTGTCATTTTGCCTCTGCTATGAAATATAATGTAAATATCTGTTTTCTGGTGGTTTTAGGCAATAATATTGTGAAAGGGTCATTCCACCCCTGAAGGAGTCATGGCCCACAGGTTGACAACCACTGCTCTAAAAGGTTATGAAAATGCCCTAAGTGACTTTGTATGCCTATGATAGGGTTAGTATCAAAGCAGAAAGACTTGAAGTTCAACAATAAAGAAAGCATCTGGTAACCTCAGTACAGAGCGAGGAGAGGGCGAAGGGGCCCGAGGCTCTATGGGAGGTCCGGTAAGAGTGATACAACAGAATTTTCTGGATTTGATAAATGAGAGCACAGTGTACTGTTATATTTGGCAGTTGTTTTGATGAGGTTCTGTGTTTGTTCAAGCATATCATTTGCAGCCCTGTGTCCTCACAAGAGACACGGAGGGCAGGAGTGTTTGCTGTTCTAGCTCTGTAGCTAGCCGCCTTTGTTGTCTCCACTGGAGAGGTTTTACATGTCTGTTGCTGTTTTTCTATCAAAATGTGTGGCTCTTTGTTACCACTCTTCCCTCATGGTGAAATGATACTTATCTACAAAGGCTATTACAGAGTTACTTAAATAGATTTTAACCAGAAAGACAGATAGGTAAGAAAGTAACTTGTAAATTTGTGGTAAACATTATGGATCATGTTTAAGACAAAGCCGAATCTGATGGTGGATGGTTCTACTGTGGGCTCATTGCGTGTCCTTTAATGAAAATTAGAATACAGCACCTACTAGGTAGCTGGAACTCAAAGTGGGGGTGGAGCAGACAGAGAATGGGTTTCCTACTGTAGCACTCTCAAGGACCTTCAGTTAGCCTTGGGGATTAGTTGTTTTTTTAATTTACTTTGGAGGACAAGCCCATCTGTCAGCCAGCTAAACTGACTAGCCAACTGATCAATGAATAAAATATAGTAAGTATATTATTTGACATAAATACAATAAGTATTTTCCTACCCTATGAATAAACCACTGATCACATTTAAACTGTGTTTTATTATAACTAGTGAGGTTTATTTTTTATTTTTTTGTCTTAACCAGCTTTTTGTATTAGAGTCTTGCTAATTTCTCACAAGACAATTGGAAGTGAGGAAGCCTAGCATTGTGCCAGTGCCTTTAACAGTAGCACTTGGAAAACAGAGGCAGGCAGATCTCTGTGAGATGGAGGCCAGCCATGTACAGAGTGAGTTCCTGGACATAGTGATACCTTGTCTTGAAAAAACAGCCAGCCAGCCAGCCAACCAACCCACCCACCCACCCAACCAACCAAAGAAACGAAGATTCACTGATGAAGCTGGAGAGATAATTAAGTGGTTAAGAGCACATATTGCTTTTCTAGAAGAAGACTGCAGTTCACTTTTTAACACCTACTTGGTATTTCACAATTATCAGGGCTGCCCTTTTCCTCCCCATGGAGTCCATTTTGTGTTGCCAAGCTATGGGACTGGGTCCTGTAGTCAGTCAAGCAAGTGTCACATCATTCAAGAAGATGGACCTTACTCCTAGGAGCTCTCAAATGCCAATAGCTCCTCTGCCACCGTCAAGATTACGTGTGCACCTTCCCTACTCCATGCTGGGATTTTTGTTTGGCTAGAGCCTGTGCAGGTCTTATGCATGCTGTCACAATTGCTTTGAGTTCATATGTGCATCTTCTCTGTTGTATTAAAAATACCATTTCCTTGGATAATACCAGGGACCTCAGGCTCTTGCAGCCTTTCCTCCCCCTTTTCTGCAAATATTACTGAACACTATGCAGAGGAGTGTGAGATACACAATCAGTTTTGGGCTGAGTGCTCTACAGTCTTTTGTTCTCTGGACACTGAGCAGCAGGGGAGTCTCTGTAGGGTAGGCTTAGGGTTAAGGTGCTGTGCACAGTAACTTCTAGTACCATGAACACAAGTCAGTAGGGGTTAAGGCTCTAGGTAGGCACCTGCTTGACTTCTCTGTATTCAGTGAATTTTGAAGAGGTTGTCTTTAGCAATAGAAACCTTCTGTCAGATTATGGATAGTCTTGGCAACAGCTGGGGGTTGTTTGGGGTTCCGATGTGACCCCTGTGGCCACCAGCTTCTTTAGATGTGAACCATTCCCAGAACTGAAGGGTTGATTTTTTGACAAGAGATGTACAGTTAGGGTTATGTCTCCTCTGTTACTTGGGTATTGTTTAAATCTCCTTTATGTATGTATATGTGTTAGGAAGTTTCTACTGTATTATGTTTCCATATGGCCCCTCAAATAACCTATGGTTTTAGCTGTCTCTCCCCATATTACTTCCCTCACCTCCCCACCTTTTCTTCACCCCTTCTACATTTGTCTTCCTATTTCATTCCCTCCCCATCAATCCATAACTACCTATTCAGTTTCTTCTTCCTAAAGAGATCAATCTATTCCCTCCTACTTCCCCATTCTATACACAACCTTTGTGGTTCTACAGACTGCAGTTTGGTTACCATGGACTTAATAGCTAATATCCACATACAAGAGAATATATACCATATTTGTGTTTCTGGATCTGTGATACCTGTCTCAGGATGATTTAATTTTTTTTTATAACACCACTCTTTAACCTGCAGATATAATTTCATTTTTTAAAAATAAACAACTGAATACTAGTCTATTGTGTAACGGAAACACATTTTCTTTATCCACGCATCTGTTGAATGGACATCTAGGTTTTTTCCCCAGTTTCTGGATGTTATGAATAGAGCTGCGATGTAAGTGTGGTAGGATGAAGTGTCCTCTGGGTATATGCCTAAGACTGGCTTAGCTGGATGTTGAGGTAGATTGATCCCCATCTTCCTGTGTAAATGACACACTGACTTCCACAGTGGCTGTAAAAGTTTGCGCTCCCATTAGGGATGGATCAGTCAGTGTTCCCCTTACTCCACATCCTGGAAAAAATGAGCTGTCATTTGCTTTATTGATCTTGGCCATTCTGACTGTTATAAGATGAACTCCCAATATAGTTTTGATTTGCATTACCCTGATGACCAAGAATTTCAAACATTTCTTTAAATACTTCTCAGCCTTTTGTGCTTTTTTTTTTTTTTTATAAATCTGTATTCCATTTTTTAAATTGGGCTATTTGTTTTCTTGATATCTAGTTTCTGGAGGTTTTTTTTTTTTTTTAAAATTGTTGATGTTAGCCCTCTATTGAAGATGAATTTGAATTGATAAAAAAATCTTTCCCCATGCTGTGTCCTGCTGCTTTGTACAATAACGGCACCCTTTGCCATACAGAAGCTTTTTAGTCTCACAAGGTTCCATTTATTAATTGTTGTTCTAAGTGCTTGTTCTATTGTCTCCCTGTTTAGAGAGTGTTTTCCAGTGCCAATGAATTAAAACCTACTCCCCACTTTCTCTTATATAAGATCTAGAGTATCTGGTTTATGATTGAAGTCTTTGATCCATTTGGATTTGAGTTTTGTGCAGGGTGGAAATTATGGATCTACTTGCAGTCTTCTACAAGCAGATATTCAGTTTGATCAGCACCATGGGATTGGTTTCATCGTCAGATGCTGTCTTTTTTCCTAATGTGTACTTCTGTGTTTTATTGTTTTTTTTTTTACAAAAACAAAACAAAACAACAAAACAGGTAATCAGGCACCTATAGAGGTGTTGAAGAAGTATGTCTGGATCTTCCTTTCAATGTTTCAATGTTATCAGTCAGAATCTGTTTTTGTGTTAATATCATACTGTTTTTATTACTATTTTTCTATAGCAGAATTGGAGATCAGGAATGGTGATACCTCTAGTTGTTCTTTTATTACACACTATTTTTTTCTCTATTCTAGGTTTTTTGGGTTTCCATATGAAGAAGAAAATTGTCCTTTCAAAATCTGTATACTAGGGATAAATAATGTTTAACTACCAGAGTCCCCAAAGACTGCCCAGTTCTCCCAAATAACACCACATTCAGGGTATCTGGGTCAGTCCTATGCTGGTTTCCCAGCTATCAGAGTGGAGTCCATGAGCTCCCCCTTGTTCAGGTCTGCAGTTTTTATGGGTTTCTGTAGCCTGGTCTTGATTTCTTTGCTCTCATCACTCCTCCCAGTCTGCAACTGTATTCAGAATTTGGCTCAATGTTTAGCTGTGGGTGTCTGCTTCTGCTTCCATCAGTTACTAAATGAAGGCTGTACTGCTTCCAGAATGTAACACCAGTAGCACAGACACTGAGATCAACAATTAATAAATGGGACATCATAAAATTGAAAAGCTCTGTAAGACAAAGGACATAGACAAAATGGCAGCCCATAGAATGGGAAAAGATATTCACCAACCCCACATCTAACAGAGGGCTGATTTCCAAAATATATAAAGATCTCACAAAGCTAGTTACCAAAGCACCAAATAATCCAATTAAAAAGTGGGGTACAGAACTAAATAAAGAATTCTCAATAGAGGAATCTAAAAAGGCTGAGAGACAATTAAGAAAGTGCTCAACATCCTTAGCCATCAGGGAAATGCAAATCAAAACAACTCAGAGATACCATCTTACTCCTGGAAGAATAGCTAAAATCAAAAACACCAAAGACAGTTTATGCTGGAGAGGATGTGGTGAAAGAGGAACACTCCTCCACTGCTGGTGGAAGTGCAAACTCGTACAACCACTTTGGAAATCAGTACGGTGGTTCCTCAGGAAAATGGAAATCAGCCTACCTCAAGATCCAGTAATTCCACTCTTAGGCATAAACCCAAATAAATGATCCATATCCATGCAACAAGGACATCTGTTCAACTATGTTCATAGCAGCATTATTTGTAATAGCAAGAACGTGGAAGTAACCTATATGCTCCTCAACTGAAGAATGGATGGAGAAAATGTGAAATATTTACACAATGGAGTACTACTCAGCAGAAAAACAAAACAAAACAAAACAAAGCAACAACAAAATACATGGAATCTTGAAAGTTGCTGGCAAATGGGTAGAACTAGAAGAAACCACCCTGAGTGAATTAACCTAGTCACAAAAAGACAAACACGGTATGTACTCACTCATATTTGGCTCTTAGACATAGAGCATAGTATTACCTGCCTACAATCCATTCCTCCAGAAAAGCAAGGAAGCAAGGAAGCAAGGAATATATATATATATATATATATATATATATATATATATATATATGTGTGTGTGTGTGTGTGTGTGTGTGTGTGTGTATGTGTATACATATACATATACATATACATATACACATACATACATACATGCACACATACATACATACACACATACATACATACATCCCCTGGAGAAGGGGGAAGGGACAAGATCTCCCAAGCAAATTGGGAGCATGGGGTGAGGGGAGACAGAATTAGGGGGGAGAAGAGGGGAGAGGTGGGCATGACAGAGTAGGAAGATTGAGTCAGGGAAAAGAATAGAGTAGAATAAGAAAAGAGATACCATAATAGAAGGAGCCATTATAGGTTTTAAGATAAATCTGGTACAAGGATGACCCCAACTAACAATCTAAGCAATAGTGGAGAGACTTCCTTAAATGATAATGAGATTGATGACTACCATTTCTTCTTCTCCTCCTCCTCTCCTCCTTCTCCTCCTTATTTTATTTTTTATTTTGGTTTTTCAAGGCAGGATTTCTCTGTATAGCCCTGAATGTATTGGAACTTGCTTTGTAAATCAGGATGTCTTCAAATTCAGAGATCTACCTGCTTCTGCCTTCTGAGGGCTGAGATTAAAGGTGTGTGCCACCACCACCCAGGCCCATTCTTCTATCTTGCCTTCAATGCCTAAGACTCTTTCTTCCATCTTTTATATTGCATTTGTGAGGCATGAAGCTTACCTCTGATGTCCCTGTTCAATCTCCTAAGTTTTTAACTTCCAGTTTTCTCTCAATTTGTGTTTTCTTTGAAGATTCCACTTTCACTTTTATATCTTGAACTGATTTTTTCCATTTTCTTTCATTGCTGATCTGTGTTTTCATAGATTTCATTAATGAATTCATTGATATCATTTTAAGGTCCTTAAACTTATACATAATAGCTATTTTGAAATTCTTGTTTTATGTATTATGTCTTGTCTTATGTCAGCCTCTGTTGCCTTTTTCAGGGCTTGTCATCACTAGAGGTGATGGCTTCTAGTGGATATATATTATCTTTGCTGTTACTGATTGGCTATTCTCTTGACCTCTCTGGGTCTTAGGTCAGTGTGGTTGCTCTGGGTTGCCTGATAGGGAATACTTCCAAGTCCTGCCAGGTGTGTTACTGGTACCAGGTATAATGTGATTTTTTAGATAGCAGGAGATGACATGAAAGAGTTGGGATGGGCTAAGAGGTAGGGGAAGAATGAGAGGATCCACTGGGGAATCTGAGTCTGCTATGAGCATCTGTAGAGCCCTATAGGAATGAAGGAAGAAAGGGAAGACAGGCTGGTGCATGTTGTCTGCTACGGGCTGGAGATGAAACTGGAGTACTGGAATTTGAAATGGAGAAGACAAAGTGGAGTGAAGATCACCTAACTGATCTTTAGGCTGGAATGGCCAGAGGGTTTCCAGGTCTAGAGTGCCTCTGGGTATTGATGGCTGAGACAAATGCATGGGAGGAAGAAAGAAGGGAATAGGAGAAAATCTTTGTAGTCCTCTGGAAATGGAGCAGAGAGGCAGGAGAGACCCCTGCAGGTTGTCTGATACAGGGCTAAGGATAAAACCAGGGGATTGTATTGGAAGGTAGGACTCTTGACATTGCTAGACATTTTTGTTTTTTAAATTATTGTCATGATGCTGTCTAAGATCTCAAGAATGAACCTTACAATAAATATCCTTTGCACATCAATTTCTTTGACTTTCCCATGCATGCTTTTTTTTTTTTTTCTTCTTTTTTTTTTTTACAGGGTAGCTTACTTCTTCTCAGCTCTGGATAGCATTTTATTGTCCAGGCATACTGCAATTAAATGCCTATTCACTCACCCACTGAAGAGTACCATGCCTTTTCCAAGGTCTGGCAGGTTTTTGTGTGACTTGAATTTTCAGATCCTCTGAGTTCATCCTGAGGAGCTCAGTGTTCTTTGTATTTCTTTCATTATGTCCCTAGGAGAGTTCTAACATCACACTTCATTTTTATCTACACCCATTTTTACATGATCTTATTCAGATTCAGAACTCCATGTACTTGTTACATTTTGGTGAAGCTTCCAAAGTTGGTTTTCAGCTAAGCCCTTTCTCTGAATTTCAAACTTCCCCACTCAACTGTCTACTTGAGTCCTTCATTTAAGAAACTAAAGGATACACTGCACTTTACCCGTCAGAAACACTCCAGCTTTCTTAGTTTTCTTTTTGGTCAAATACAGCTCGATATGTCTAACTCATGTTAAAAGGTTTGTAAACCTCTCCCATGCCCTGGAAGGCCCTAAACAACGTTGGATTCCCTGGCTCACAACACCTACACAAAATGATCACTCTTCATCATGGCTGTGGCCATAACTGCTGATAGGTTACAGTAACACCACTATCCAAATTTCTTCCTTCTATATGTTCTTCCTACCTCTAGCATGTCCAACATTGCATTCAGAAGAACCTTTTTTTTCTCAAGATGCTTTTGGACTTGCATTTCATTTTATATTTTTGAGGAAAATAGTATATTTATTGTCATTTGTTATTGTAAGAGTTCACCAGCAGAGCTGATTAAAATTGCTGATTACTCATAAACTAAATGATTTATCATTTTAACTCATTTGAATTTTAGCAATTTGTATCTTTAAATAAATTTTAAGTGACAATCAAGCTGTTTACTGTGTCTATAACAGATAATATGACATCCAAAAATTTTATCCCATATGCATATAAACAACTAATATAATAAACATTTTATTTAGACCCACAAATATAAAATAAAGACTTTGGTAATCTATGAATAAGGAAACTCTCCTCTTGTTACAGCCACTTGCTTGCATGGGTTGATCTGAGGACAGACAAGGTGACCAGGACTATCTCGCCCTGATCTGGCTTTAATTAGCTTCTCTTCTCAACTAATGCTGACCCTGTGGGATTTGTCTTCATTTTTATTTGACTCTATTAGACAATAATGAGGCTAGTGAGAATGTACTACTCTCTTTCTAAAACTGAAGATAGCTTTTAATATTCATATAATATATTCTAGTCATTGCTTACCTTTTCTCATCTCCTCCCAGATCCTCTCCCATCTTACTCCAATGCCCTCTTTATCTCTTTCTTTAGAGAACAGAGACAAACAAACAAACAAGCATAGAAAAAAGAAAGAACGGGGGGGGGGACAAAGAAAAACCATGAGAAACACATACACATTCAGAGAGACACACAGAAAACTCCCCAAACCACAAGTTAGAAACCATAATGAACAAGCAAAATACGATAAGGTAAAAATGCCAGACAAGCATTGTAAGACAAAATGTCCCCAGAAGCACCATTGAGCTCATTTTGAGTTGACTGTCTACCTTTGGACATGAGACCTGCCATTTAGTGTGGTTTGGATACCTAGTGAGACTCCATTGGAAAAAACTATGCTTTCGTTTCCAAGTGTTGTCAATTGGAGATAGCTTCTGGATTAAGGATGGGAGACATTTCCCTCTCAGTGTTAGGACACCATTTGTTTAGGGCCTAGGCAGACTCTCCTAAATATGCTGCCACCGTCTTTGTGAGTTCAAGTCCAGAATGGATAGAAAAGAACAATGATCATGGTATAGATGCCAGACTTAGAACAACCAAAATGATAGATAGACAGACAGATAGACAGTCAGACAGTTAGAACATTGTCGTGGAACCATGAGGGCTTTTGCCACTATCCTATTTCATTTTAAAAACTATAACCTACACAGCTATTAGCCACTGATGTAGCTTCTGTTCTTACATATTCTGCCATAGGTCTTAAAAGTCCTCAGTTAAAGGATTAACCCAACATACACATGGTCCGTTATTTATAGCAGTATTCTTGGGCAGTGAGGATCTATACAACCTCAACTCAAGGTCCATGAAAAAATACCATTCATGGAATTTAACTTTATTTTTGGCCTTTTTAATTTTTTACTCTTTTACTCTTTGAGGGACCTGCCACCCAGTTCCTAAATAAACCACATGGAGTCATATTCTTTTGAACGCCTGGCCTTAGCTTGGCTTATTTGTAGCCAGCTTTTCATAAAGTATCCCATTTACCCTTTGCCTCTGAGTTTTTACCTTTATTTCTGTGTAGTTAATTTTTTTTTTCTTATTCCGTGTCTGGCTGTGTTGCTGTGTGGCTGGACCCTTCTTTTCTAGATTTTCCCTCCTATTTATTCTCTCTGCCTTCTAGCTCTCTGCCTATCCCTTCTTCTGTTTTGCTGTCAGCCATTCAGCTCCTTATTAGTTCAATCAGGTCTTTTGGACTAGCAAAGTAACAATGAAACAAATGCAACACAAAAGAATCAACACATCTTTGCATCATTAAACAAATGTTCCACAGCACGAGCAAATGTAACACATTAAAATAATATTCTAGAACAGATGATACTAAGGAAACAGTGTCTTCCAGACACAGCAATGCAGGGGTCTCTGCAATCACAATGGACAATAAGGTAATGATCCATGTGAAGCAGAAATGTGGTTCCATTCAACATGACTCTGTAGCTGGTGTTGGTTCAAGCTTGGGAGTCTGACTTTGAGTAGTTTATTTTAGGCATTTGTCTTAGTTATGTTTTTTTATTCCTGTGAAGAGACACCGTGACCACATCTACTCTAATAAATTTCAGACGTGCAGGCACACATGGAGCTGAGAGTTTTACATCTTGATCTGCAGGTGGGAGAAGTGAATGCCACTAGGCCTACCTTGAGGCCTGAAATGTCAAAGCCCACCACTGCAGTGACATACTTCCTCCATCAAGGCCACCCCTACTCCAATAATGGCATTCCACATGGGCCAAGCATTCAAACACATGCGTCTATGATGGCCATTTCTATTCAAACCATCACAGAATATCTAATCAGAACACAATTCAGTGAAAATATTTTGTGTGATCATTAGCTCAGTCATGTGTGCACAATAAAACTTAACCCATGCCTACAACGGAACCTTTTGTATAGTGCATGTGACATCTTCCATAAAGATTGGTTCTATAGGTTAATTACTTGTAACACATTCTATAAATACAGGTTTTATACATTGACAAGCTCACTACAAGTATCTGGTGGAGGGTCTGCTGTGAACTCAGCCACACAGATAGGGCAAAGGTTACCAGGTTATTAACCACATCTGCTCCCAGCCTCCTGGGTAGATAAAAGCCTAAGCATTCCTCCCTTCGAAGAGAGAACACTATGTGTTTAACATCCCTAGTGCTTATCCATGAGCACAAAAACATCCATACCTTCCATACAGCAGGGCTGATGCAGATGTGAGCCAGGTAGCATCCTAGCATTGGGGTGGGGAGTGGTCATGTGTGTAACCCCTAACCAAAAAGCTATTTGCAAAGGGAAAAAAAACAAACAATTTTATCCAGTGGAGTCTCATTGGATATAGAAGCCACACTTAAGGGTAAGCCCCACACAGCAATAAATGGCCAACATAAATTTAACTCAGTTGTAGTTTTGTAGATTTTCTATCTAATATTTCTTTGTTTGGGCATTTAATTTTAATTTGCTAATCTTTTGCTTGCATGTTATGGTTTCTGATTTTACATGTATAAGTGTTGTATTGTATGTGCACATATCTGTAATTCTTGTGCTTTTTCTTTTCTGTTTTTTATTTCCCTGTTTGTTTTCTAAAGAGATCAAGAAAGAAGGCATGGAATTGGATTGATGGGAGTGGGAGAAGATGAGGGAATAGATTGTATGAAAAATATTTTCAATAAAAGAGAAAATATGATCACTTTGGTTCAAACAAGTGGCATACTTTTATATTGAGTGGTAGACAGTCCCATCCTACCTCCCCTTTACTGGCAGCTGAAAAAAATTGGTCAGTGATACAGCATTATAAACTTGTTATTGCTGAGTTTATTGCCCATTAAATTAGTTAGCTAGTTGCCACAAATTTACCTTCTGTGATATTTTAAAATAAGACATCATTGGTGATGATTACAGGAATTGCAATGAGCAAGTGAAGACATTTCCAGCTTGGTTTTTTTTTCCTCAATGGATCTAACTGAGGGACAGATACAGGGAAGGCTTGGAAATAATGATTTCACTAGACCCAAGATAAATTATAAATGGGTGTTTTATTGGGGAACAACTTACACAGATAATAATAAAAACTGCCGCGGCCTTTCTCTGCCCTTCAGATCCGAGCCACAATTTGAGAGCTCAAGAGAGTTCAAGAGAGCGAGCCCCATCTCATGCTTCCCCACTTCTGGTTCCATCAGCACCTGGAGCCATCCATGCTCACACTGGCACGAATAGATGCCACTACACATAGGCTACCACTTCTCTATTTATTGAGAACTTATAAATGTGTGTCATCTCATATTGACAGTATAAGAGCTATGCATGACAGGTAAAAATAAATTCCACTGTAGAAAACAACAGACTTGGAATGATTAGAAATAGGAGAGTCCACATTGTTAATCGTGCTATACCGGTGGCACCACCATAATTGGTTGGTTGAGGACAAGGTGGGAAAATGGGAAACAGTGGCAAAAGTATATTAACATATTACATCCATGCCAAAAGGGAAAGAAAAGAATATGAAAAAGAATTTTAGGTATGACACATGCTCATTTAAAGTACTGGAATGCTTGAATATTGTAAAGTTAAGCCATGGTATATAAAGTTACATTAATAATAGCCAAACAGTAAAAATAATGGCAATGAATGAGTATACAACATGGGATATATATTCATAAAATTAAATGCTGTTGAACCATAAGTAGGAGGGGGATTCTGGTATATGTCCCAACATATGGTACCTTAGGAAATGTGGTGAGTGACTGTACCAGTCAAAATGTGACAAATATTACGTGGTTACCACTACCCAGATATCCTGTAGTCAACAACACAGAAGTGAGAGTGAAACCATGGGTCCCAAAAGCTGGAAGAGAGGATAGAGCGCTAATGTTTAATGGATTTGGAATGACAATTTTTAGTTTCATGAAATGGAGGGTGTTCATAGTTATGACATGAACGTCTTAATTTTTATATTACATTACATACATTGCATTTATTTACCATAATAAAAGTAAATAAAAAGGAGAAAAGGGAAAGGAAAATGCTATAATTATGTTATAATCTCAAAAACTAAAACATAAAAATGAAATCAAGATTAAAATGTAAGGAAGCGGCATCCATTCATCAACACACCAATTTGTTTTCATAAAATCAAGACTAAAATCAACCCAATATTTTGTCAAGTATCATCTGGATTTATCATCTATTGAGAACTTGAATTAAAATCTTATTTGTCAACTATTGAGAACTTGGATTAAAAAGCTTTGCTTAATCTTATGTAGCACAGAAGTAATTCTAATTATATTTGCGTACCCATCCTTCTTATTTGTTGTCATAATACATGGCATTTTGAAAGATCTGATCTCAGTTTATTCCAGCTCTATGCTTTTAGGATGCCCTTTTGAGGATGCCCATAGATATTCCAAAGTGGTGGCTCTATTGGGCTCATGATGCACCAAACACAGGAGATCATTGTAGATAGAGAATCCGGGGACTTATTAAAGCTCGGAGTTTGAAAACATCTCATTCTAACCCCCTAGTTAAAAAAATACCACATGTAGCTAGTTGAAAGGCTGCTTTTTCAGGAAGGAGGTCTCTTCCCTAATCATTTCCAGGATTTGGTTGGATGTGACTGCCGTTCTGGGATTCTGGTGAGTGAGTAAGTTCCCTGAGCCTGGGGGCCAAGTAGAGTCAGGCTCTAGAGGAGGAAAGCTATTCATTCAGACCTGTCAGCACATCTTTCTCAATGAATTACTCTCCCTAACATCTCAGGCTTTTCTCTTTTCCTTTGGTATAATAAAAGTCTTTCTGTAAGAATGGGGTCCATTCAGAGCAGGTCAGCACAAACATAGGTCTCCTTGTTCGTAATGTTTCAGCCAAAGTACACTTCTCGGAAAACAGGGTTGGGAAGAAGTGGACTAGCTGAATCATGCGGTGTTTATTGTGTGGGGCTTTGAATATGTTGTTATGAACCCAGTCAAACAAAATCCCCTTTTCTGTGCTGGCATTGAACGCAGGTGGTATGCTTGTCATGGCGACCAGGACATTATTTTAGCTTAGACATTAAATGAGGATCTATCTCAACTGAGTTTCATGTGAAACTTGTCCCTCCCACATTGAAGGAATCTCCAGAGCCTAAGAGCCAGGATTACACAGTAGGTGCCAAGATCCAGCCAGCTTTGTCTTTTGACCTTGGCTGCCATGATGAGTGTGGGTTTTGGTAGAGTCATACTGATCCCAACATTCATGTATAACTGGTACTGAAGGCGTTACCTACACAGCAGCAAACGCCTAACTGATTCAGAGTGCAAACACTTTATCCCTAAAGACTTTACCCATCTGTTGTTGCTTTTAGTGGGTTCAAGGCAGTCCCAAAGATTTATCTACTGATTTTTCACAAATTAAGGATACATTGATATTTATTATATGTAAAATATATATTTTGAAGAGCTTAAAGATGATGCTGTTTGCAATTAAAATTTCATAGCAGTAAGGATCTTCTATATATTTAATGTTTAAATAAACAATTAGGATCCAAAGTTAGCATTATTAGGGCAATCATAGAATAAAGAGCCACACTGATAAGGTCACTCCTGAGGAAAGTTTGCTTTCAATTTTCCTCATGAAACATTGTGTTATAGTTAAAGGTGAATTTGTGTCATTATAAGGAAGGGATTTCTATGACAATTTTCATCAAGTACTCACAAGTGCTTCTTCTTTTCCCATTCTCTCTTCCCTCATCCCTTCTCTTGACCTGAGAAGCTTTACTTACAAGTCATATTAGTGACTTATGAGTCACATTAGTGCTGTGTAAACAGATGAGAGCTGTCCTACTAAATTCTGGTGTTTATAAGTCTGTCTCTGCAGCACTGAGGTACAACATATATTTGAGTTTTCAGTAAAGCAAAGGTGTAGTAAAATCTCACTTATTTAATCATTTGTTGGGACACTGTCTAAGAATGGAGTCATGAGAGGAGAATTCTGAGTGTTTTTGAGAAAACTGCCCCCCAAAAAAAGACAAGAGTCTTGTGACCTCAGTTTCTTCAAAGCATGGACTTGTTCTTGGATTGTTTTTGTGCTCCTCCTAGGTGTAGCAGATAGAAGTAAGTTTACTTCAGATTACTCATCATTGCTTTTCTTATTATTCAATTATGCATCTATGGAAAAACATGTTCTGTTGTGTGTGGCTCATTCTTGTGACTGTATACTTTACCCAGAGGATTCTTCCTAATCCTGGAGTACATAAATTGACTGATGCTATGAATAAAGCTGGCTGTTGCATGAGACTTTATTCTTCCTCATTTATCTTCTTTGTTCTGTCAGGTCCCACTGTCTCCAAAGCAGTGAACAATCATACAGCAAATGATGCTCATTTTCTGATATCGCCACAGGCTTTGCCCAGTTGAGCACGAATGAATAATATCATTATGGGAAAGTCCCTTCATAAGTGGCAATGGTAATTGTCAAATCATTTCTCATCTGTGAGTCACAAACCTTTAAAATCTATATCCTGTATTTTCAACTTATCTGAGAAGGTGCAGGATTAAAACATCCTGGGAATTAGAAGTAAATAAATAGCTTGTCTCAGGGAAATGCCATTCTGGAATAGTAGTTCATATGTTCTCCATAGTGGCTGCCTTGCTTTGAGTGAGATTTCCTAATTCCTGTGTGTGTCCAGTTTCTCAATCTGTGATTTAAGGACAGCACTATCCCCAGCTATTGCAAATGCTGCTGGGGCAAAGAGAGTTTTGTACACAGATGGAGAAATATAAATTAGTCTAATCACCGTGGAAATCAGCATGGAGGTCCCTCAAGACACCAAAATCAATTAACTATATGACCCATATTTGGTATATATTGCCAGGTATGTATTGAAAGAACTCCAGTCAGTGGATCACAGACATATCTGCACACCATGTTTATTCATTCATGAGGTGACTTAAAGAATTGGCTTGTATATCCAAGAATATGTGAATAAGTAAAGAAAACATTATCTGTGTACATGATGGGGTTTTATTTAGGCACAAAGCTGAATGAAATTATATCATCTTTACAAGAATATATGCAGTTAGAGAACATGCTAACTAGAATAACCTGGTGATCAGATGAAGAAAACCATACATATATATGTAATATAATATGTTTTCACTAATTTGCATACCTTAGATTTTGTATAGATGATATAATATAGTATAATATAATATAATACAAATAATAAAAATAGAAGGGAAACCAGAGGAATAAAGGGAAATAAAGGAGGAAGAGATGGGAGGGTTTGTGGCTGGGTGAAAATGACCAATTTTCATGAGGTACCTGTATGAAGATATCTTTAAAATATATATTATTGTATATAATGAATATATGGCATATAAAAATGAAAATGTGATAAAGACTTAACACATGTAAAATTTTAGCATAGTAGCTAGTCTGACTATATTTAATAAATAATCAATAATTATTATTTTATGCCCATGACACTTATAAAATAGATTCAAATATTCAAGCATCTTTATAAATATGTTTGGTTGCATTACATATTGTAAAAGTAAACATTTTCACTGCAAAGATCCTAGTAACAAGTTCTGAATTAATTGTAACTAAGTCAAAAGTTTATACTATTTGTTGATAAATCAAAATTCTCACTAGTGCCTAGTTAGGTAAACAACTTATGATTGAGGTGATAGAAACCAGCATATTGGAAAAGAGTAGTTTAAAAACTTCTGACATTCCTGCCTAATTAAACTCAAAAGTTATCCCCTTCTATTTTCATGTCCTCTGAACATTGTCGGTCAAGGTGATTCTGTCCCTGCAAAACTGTGGTTTATGGTGTTGTTTATTTGAGACAGGGTTCCATGTGGCCTAGGCTGGCCTCAAACTCTTCACATAGCAGCAGATGATCTTGAATTTGTGATTCTCCTGCCTCTATTTCCCAAATGCTACTTCACAGACATGCACTATGAGGTCAAGCCACAAGACCCACATCCAACAGAGTGCTGATATCCAAAATAAATAAAGAACTCAGGAAACTGGACATCTACAAACCAATTAACCTGATTAAAAATGGGAAGAGAAAGCTGACTGTGGAGAAATGTCCAGAGACCAACAAGACTGACCCCAACTAACAAACTGAGCAACAGTGGAGAAGCTACCTTAAATGCCCTCCCATGATAATGAGATTGATAACTAACTCATATGTCATCATAGAGCCTTCACCTACTACCTGATAGAAACAGAAGCAGACACCCATTGCTAAACACTGAGCTGAACTCCTGGAATCCAGTTGCAGAGAGGGAGGAGTGATATCAAAAGGGGTCAAGACCAGGCTACAGAAACTCACATAGACAGCTGACCTGAACAAGGGGGAGCTCATGGACCGCCAGACTAATATCTGGGAATCCAGCATTGGACCAACCCAGACCCCCTGAATGTGGGTCTCAGTTAGAAGGCCTGGGCAGTTTAAGGGACCTCTGACAGTGAAACCAGGATGTATCCCTGGTGCACAAAAGGACTTTGGGAGCACATTCCCCATGGAGGGAGACTCCCTTAGCCTAGAGGTAGGGAGGAGGGCCTAGATTCTACTCCAAATGACTTGACAGATTTAGATGATCCCTCCTGGAAGGCATCACACTCCTTGTGCATTGGGGTGGGGGTGTGGTAAGATTGGAGGGGTAGTCGGGTGGTATAGGAGGGAAGGAGAGGGAACTGGGATTGATATGTAAAATAAGAAAAAAAATCAGCCTCTAGTCTGGACTGTTCTTCAGAGCGCTACACGTCACGTATCTGGCCATGCATTTTCCTTTCTTCTTAGGTTGGTAGTGAGTATATAACAGCCCCTGTGATTCTACAACTTCACTTTTGAGATCTTTTTCTCCTCATCTCTCCCTGTTTCCATGAAGAGCATGTAGCTTAATCATCCTAACTCACAGTCCTGAATTCTGAACCCGCTCTCCCTTACAGGATATCTGGGTCCATCATTAAGTCTTGTGACATGAGCTCTGTCTATGACCTCTCACCCTCCGCCTAATGTCTTCACCTACCATGCTCGCCTTAGATCTTTCGTCCAGAATCCAGCAATCATTTACCAAGTTCTGCCAGTTCCACTCTTGGCTCTCACATACTGTCAGCTTTTCATACAGTACCAGAGCGTTCTTTTACCCAAAGTAAATGGGAACATCTCCATTCCAAGTTTCTAATCACTTGACACCCAAATCAGAATACGGTCTCTAGTTCTTTTCTTGGCCCTGGGGTTCTCGTGGGCTGGCTCTAGATTAGTAGATTCTTGCATAGTTCCTCATTTTCCAATAAATTGGGGCCAAGTCCCTTCTTGACGTTTAACTTTTTCCACAGCTTTAATCCTGCACTTTTCTTACTTTAAAATACATTTTCATAGCAATTCATACTATTCAGTCTAAATATATTTGTTCTTGTTGCCCACCTTCTCAGACCTTTCTTCTATCCTTTGTGCTTGTGTAGGTTGAACTACAGAAGATTTTGCTGGTTTGCTAGGGATTATTGTATTATCACTAGATTTTAAGCTCCACAAATTTAATGTTTTTTTTTTCTGTTCAGAAATTATTGACAAAATACTGTAGGATTTATGTATGAATTCATTAAGTCTCTGACAAATGAGAGTTTAAAATAAGGAATTTGAAAGGCATATCTCACAAGAAAACATACTAAAATGTGCAAATAATTCTTAAAACTCAACAATAAGATATTTCTTCCTGCTCTCACCCCATGGACCCCTCTCTAGTTTACTAAATTTCTTTATGCAGTAGAAGGTGTTTAATTTAGAAACACACTACTGTCCATAGTGTAGAGAATAAGAATTCCTGACATATTAAGCCACAAAAGAAACATTATATATATATATGTATATACATATACATATATATATATATGTATATATCATACCCCATCCCAAATATTCTAATGGAGGGTCACAAAAGAGGGGACAGAGAGACTATAAGAGCCAGAGGTCAGAGAGGATTAGAGTGAAATGACAGTACCTTGGTGAATTTGACAGGACCCCTGAACTCACCAACTTACAGCAGCTGCATTGTCTGACAAGACTCTTACTAGAACAATCCAGCTGTCTTTGGCTTGGAGGTGGGAAAGGCTCATGGGCCCCCAAAACCTAACTCAGGAACTATGGGCAGTAGAAGGCTTCTAGTTGAGTTAGTCAGTTTTCCTTCAGGGTGTGGCTCCTGGTAAATTGAACACACTCCTTTGGATCGTCCCATATGTGTGTTGTTGTGTGCATGGTGTGTGTGTGTGTGTGTGTGTGTGTGTGTGTGTGTGTGTGTGGCAGAGTTCACTGGAGAAAAAAAACTTAAATGCACTTTAGTAAGTGAAATAAGCTAATCTTGAAAGGATCCAATTACATGTCTTTCTAGAAGAAACACAGTTTTAGAGACTATAAAACAATTGATTGAATGGTTTCCAGGGCTTCAGATAGTAAAAGGGTTGAAAAAAAGACAGAAGAAAGGATTTAGAACATGAAAATCTACTCTTTCTATATGATACTGTAATAGTGGATAAAGGCCATTTTATACTATGACAAACTTTAGACTTTGAGTGAGGATGTTGTATCAGAACAGTTTTGTTAATTGCATGTACATATCATCCTGATAGGGGTGTTAATAACAGGGTTAAGTGGAATCTCTCTCTCTCTTTCTGTCTCTCTCTGTCTCTGTATCTCTGTGTAGAAATTACGTATAAGGTATATATTGTCTGCTGAATTTTGTTTTGAACCCAAAACTGCTTAAAAAAATAAAATAAAAAAACAAGGCTGCAGAGCAGTTCAGCCATAAAACATGGACTTAGCCTGCTGATTACCTGGGGTTAAGTCACAAGAACAAAAATCTTAATCACCAATTATGATCTTAGAAGAACTGGATCAACAGACAGGGATCTTGTATTGTAAATAATAGATACTCATACATGATTACGACTTAGATATGTCAAACTTTCTGGTTTCTCAGTTATTATTTTCCAGGAAACTAAGTACAAGAATATATGATTTACCCGATGACTTCATGTATTTATGTTTCTTTATTTCTTTTAGAGAATAAGTAAAAAGCTGATGATGGATAACCTATTCTAGTTTTTATTTTTTTGGGGGGGACTTACTTTATTGTGTGGAGCTGTATAAAAAGTAGTAAATTTAATTAATTTTCCCTGAATATGAGCATAGATAATTGAATGAACAAATGAGTCAATAGATGTTGTGACTGTTGTTGTATACATTTGTCTTCCCTCCTTGCCTTTGAACACCAGCAGTGCCACACATAATTCTCCCTTCTTAATAAATACAATTTCCAACATTAATGGTTTTCAGGTGCCTGACTGTAGTTTTCATACAGATGTCTGGAGTGAGACCCTGGTGTTGACTCTCTGTGCTGTCCTTGTTATACCTTTGAAGTGCTTTCCATAGCTATGTCTCATCAGTCCTGTATTCATTGTCACACTCAGAAGTCGTTCCAATTTCCATTATCTTTCTGATTGTCCCTGAAGTCCCAGCATAATAGAAAAGAGCATTAGTTTGGGAACCTTCCATTCAGCTGTTTCAACTGAGACTATTTGATTGATTCTAATTAAGAACATACATTTTGTTAGGCCCTTTGGCTAATTGCAAAAATCTATCAGCCTGAAGATGCTGTAGCTACTCTCTAGATAGTACTTAGCACAGCTAAGGTAACACCTCTCACCTGAGGCCTGGGGTGCAGTGAGTGTGCCTTAGGCACCGCAAAAATCAGACCAGCTTTGAAAATAACACCCATCATATATTCAATTCCAAAGGTTGGATTTTTTCTTTCACTTCTACAAGGAAGAGAAAAGCCTTCACTGATTCCTAGAAATAGCTTATAATTCTGGAGTTGACTAGTAACATATAAACTATTCTTCCCACAGTTTTGTAATTGAACAACTATTATTATACACCGTATTGTACACCATAGCCTTTAAATTCACATAAAAATGTCATCTAAGTGATCCATGTCTATTTAAAAATCCTTTTTAGAATTAAAGGAAACATATTTTGTTTTTTTATTTGGTACTGTCAGAATTTTTAATAAGTTTGACATGTTTTAAATATTTCTAAAATGTAATTTTCTATTATAAAATGTGCATAATACATTTCATTTGTAAAATTAAATTTGCAACATATGTTTAGTATGCATATTTAAATCAACAAGCATTTTTTGTAGGACTAAACCAGACATGGGACTGTAAGATCTAGTGGTAATTTTGGTTGGGGAAATGAGAAATACAAAGAACTGATGGTGGTGTAGGCGATGGTTAGTAAGAAGACCAAGATTTTCTTTCAGCGTCCAGTACTCAGGGGACTATTTTCTTTTAAGACATTCCATGGTTCCTTTGTTAAGGCCGAACCTTACTACAAACACTGGCTGGCCTTGAACTCATGATCATTTTGCCTCAGCACCCTGTTGGAAATGTAAGCAAGTGTCATCACACACAAGAGTCTTAATTTTCACTGAAGAGTTAATCAGAAAGGAATCAAAAAGTTTTTTTTTACAATGAAGTAAACAATATTGGAAGGGAGCAATAATTTGCTTAATGATAAGAGTTGATGCATTGGATTAATTTCCAAGCATTTTATGTGATATAGTAACACATTCCATGTTTTCAGGAACACCCACATCACAAAGGCTTTTATTAATCAGAATTTCCAAAGGAGAAAAGTAAGGAATAGAAGAAAAAAATCATTTTCCTAGGGCAACATGATTTGTAGAGTTGGGGTTTGGCCCATGCAGTTTAAGCAGGACCATAATCATAACACAGAACTGGCTTCTAGGTTAATTGTAGCAAAGGCTGGTCTGCACATGTCCAGCCTTTCCCACCTCTTGTTTTATCTTTCCTTTCCTTCTCCTGAAGAGTAAGGGAACCAGGAATGGCAATAAACACAGAGCACCCTGCATAGACCGTGAAGAGGTAAGACAGCAACTCAGAATATTTTCTTAATTAGTTCTGAAGGGCCAAGTATTGGGCGAATATGAACTTAGGTGAGAAGGAAAAGTCCCCATGGTAATTTGTTGTTGAATTGTGATGCTAAATGCAATGACATTTATATATCTGTAGTGAAATCAGAGTTGTGGATTCCCTCTCTAACTGAGATTACTCAAAAAGGAAGATCATAAAGTACAAAAACTATAGTTTTTAAAGGAACGACTTCTCTCAAGGTCCCAGTCTTCGTTATGGTGTCTTTTTTGTTTGTTCATTTGTTTAAGGTAAGCTTAAGTGAGCCATAAATGTGATTCATGTTTGGTCTTAATAAATTTCAAACCAATTAATGTGATGCAGGCATTGTTATTCCCCGGCATTTATTTACTCAGACTTCGTGACAACCAAGAAAACCATAGGCAACTGTTGTATAGATGAGGAAACTGAGTTGTGACTGACATGGCCACTATCACACTGATAAAAGAGCTCTGACTTAATGCCAGATCATCTTGCTACAGATCACATGTTCCCCATCAGTAAGGTGGGGGGCACCCAGATCTGCTCCAGCATATAGGAGGCCCTCGAGAAATACGAGTTTAATTACCGAATTTCATGGATGTTTGGTGATCCTGCCTTCCATTACAGATTCTGTTTTTAAATTTAGCACACATATTAAACTCAAGCCAGAACTGAAAAATTAAAGCTGAAGAATCACAGTGACTCTCATAACAGTGTCAGTTCTGTCACAGCCCGTAAATCCTCTCAAGACATTTTCCAAGCATGCCACTCTCATACCCTTGTGAAAGTTCCAGAAAACGTGAGCTTGGGATGTTTTGTTCTTTCCCCTTGATTGGTGCATCTCACTCAGCAGCTTACAGGAGAGCTTGCTCATGAGCTTTCCAGCTGAGGGTTATGTTCTTTCTCTCCATCCATCAATGACTGTTGCCCCTCCTCTCTCTTCAGATACGCAGCTACCTGTCACATGAAACTTGTACTGGAAGTTAGTCAGCAGAGTTCATTGGAGATTATTGAAACAGTGAGAGAAACTGTATCCTTTAAACTGAAGGCATAAGACACCAGAGTAAAGTGTTCAATAAGTACTCGAAGATGTTAGGCAGGAGGTTAGTCATTGTGGTTATGCTATCTATGTTTGGTTCATGGTTGCTTATTGAAGTCACCTTCCTATCCATCCACAGACATTGACAGCTTTGGGTATTGTCTTGATGCCTATGTTTCAAAAAGGGCAACTCCCAAGGCTTTGAGAAGACATTTTTTTTTTTTTTTTTTTTTTGCATCAGCAAAGTGAGAGACAGCTGTGAGAAGATTTATGTATTAGGGGACAGGGAAAGACTTTTTGATGAAATGTTCCCTAGGGGGTAAATTACATACATACATACATACACACACACACACACACACACACACACAACACACACACACACACACACAAACACACACTGACTTCTGGATCCTAAAGATAGGTAGACTTCCCTCTGATGTTAACCTAATGAGAATTTCAAGGCTGCCTTCATCAAAGGAATAATATTTACTGACACTTTTCACTGTACCATAATTGTCTACTACCTTATAAAACTGTTAAAAAATATACAGCATTGATGGGTAAGCATTAAGTATATTGATTGACAGGCCTGGCAACTGTTTATTGGATCAGTACATGAAGACTCCAAAGGCACATAATACAAGTCCCTGGATACTTCACCTTTAAATCTGTCTTCAAGTACTTTCTGCAATAGGGTTTCCCTTGAAAAGAAACTACAAATTACCTGTTATTATTATGGTCTGTATCTGAAACACTCCCTCAAACCATGGGCTAAAGAATTTCTAGCCAGCCTGTGGAGCTTTGGGGAGGTAGCTCAAGTACTACAAAGTGTAGGCTAGTGGAAGAAAATGTAGTAATTGGGCATTTGCCAGCTATACCCTCTCTGATTCATTGAATTTCCCAGGCTCCATGAGCTGAGCATAGACCTGATTCTCTTTCATGCTATTTGTCAGAAGGAAGCAGTAACAAATGTCATAGAACTGAATGAAACCTCTGAAATTATAACCCAAGGAAATCTTTTGTCCTTTTATTTTGTTTATCTTAGGTATTCCGTTATAGAACTATAAACACAACTAATGGAAATCAGTGTTGAGAAAAGGGCTCATTGATAGGACTCTATTTGATGATTCAGTTGAATTCTTGTGGAGTATGCCATAAAAAGCTAGAATGATGTGAGTGATGCTGGTAGGAACTCATAATAGCCGAATGTGAATAGGCAAACAGGGAGTAAAGACTGTGCATGTGATCTTGTGTGTCAAATGAAGATCCATCAGGAACCTGTCATTTGTGTTATAATCTGGAAAACAGCTTGCCTGCATTTTGTCCTTCCTCTGAGTTTTTATTTTAATGAATTTAAGAATGATGGGCTAGTTTATGGAGGGGGAGGATATTTCAAGTCAGCAAAATATCCAGACAGCAGTGTTGTGCTGGTTGCTGTTGTCAGGGTTACAGTAAAGTGGGGAAGTAGAAGCAGAGAAGAAAAGTTTGTGAAAATTCTCCTTCTCCTTCTTCTCCTTCTCCTTCTCCTTCTCCTTCTCCTTCTTCTTCTTTGCCTCCTTCTCCTTCTCCTCCTTCTTCTCCTTCTTTTTCTCCTTCTCCTTCTTCCTCTTCTTTCTTTCTTCCTTCCTTCTTCCTCCTCCTCTTCTTTATTTCCTCCCCTGAATCATTCTTCCTAGTCCCACATACCTTCCTCTCCTCCCCTTCTATTTCTCCTAGTTCCCTCTGCACTCAATGGAGAGGATGTGGAGAAAGGAGAACACTTCTTCACTGCTGGTAGGAATGCAAACTCGTGCAGATATTTTGGAACTTGAAAAAATCATCCCCATGTGCGCTGGAGATCTTGTCCCTTCCCCCTCCTGTGGGGGACCTTATATGAATTTTCGATCCAATTCCATTGGTCTACTTTGATGGGAGATGTTATTCTGTATATATGTTTCTCATACTGATTAATTAATAAAGCACTGTGGCCAATAGGAAACAAGATAGGTGGGGCTAGGAGACCAGGAAGAGGAAAGAGGAAGTAGTTGGGAGGAGTCAAGATGTAGACCTGGGAGGAAGGAAGACTCCAGCCGAGGCTCCCGGATAAGATGAGCCACGTGGAAATAATTAGATGAGTAGAAATGGGTTAATAATTAAGACAGAACTAGCCCATAAACAATAATGGTAATTGGCCAACAGGATTGTATCAAATACAGAGTCTCTGAATGTTATTTGGGGCTCACGTGGCGGCGGGACCATGGCGGCAGGACCAGGAGGCTGGCAGGGAGGAACAAAGAGTAAAACCTGCCTGTAACACTACTTGTCTATTTTTGTGCCAGTACCAGGCTGTTTACAGGACTATAGATCTGTAGTAGAGCTTAAAGTCGAAGATGGTGATGTCTCTTGAAGTTCCTTTATTGTACAGGGTTGTTTTGGCTATCCTGGGTCTTTTGTTTTTCCATATAAAGTTGATCATTATCTTTTCAAGGTCAGTGAAGAATTGTGCTGGGATTTTAATGGGATTGCATTGAATCTATAGATTGCTTCTGGCAAGATTATCATTTTTACTAGGTTTATCCTACCTATCCAAGGGCATGGGAGATCTTTCCATTTTCTGCTATCTTCTTTAATTTCTTTCTTTAAAGACACTAGTTTGCTGTAGCTGTTTATCAGCTGTATGAGTTCCCTGATATAATTTTTTGGGCCGCTTATGTAAACTATCATATCATTTGCAAATAGAGATAGTTTGACTTCTTCCTTTTTAATTTGTAACCCCTTGATCTCCTTTTGTTGTCTTATTGCTTTAGCTAAGACTTTAAGTACAATATTGACGGGATATGGAGAGAGAGAGGGCAGCCTTGTCTTATTCCTGATTTTAGAGGAATCACCTTAAGCTTCTCTCCATTCAGTTTGATGTTGGCTGTTGGTTTACTGTATATTGCTTATATTATGTTTAGGTATGTTCCTGTTATCCCTGTTCTCTCCAAGACCTTTATCATGAAATGGTGTTGAATTTTTTCGAAGGCTTTTTCAGCATCTAGGGAGATGATCATATGGTTTTTGTTCTTCAGTTTGTTTATATGGTAGATCACATCCATAGATTTTTGTATGTTAAACCATCCCTGCAACCCAGGAATGAAGCCTACTTGGTTATGGTGGATGATTTCTCTGATGTTTTCTTGGATTTGGTTTGCCAGTATTTTATTGAGTATTTTTGCATCAACGTTCATGAGGGATATTGGTCTGTAGTTTTCTTTCTTAGTTGTGTCTTTTGTGTGGCATGGGTACCAAGGTGATTGTAGCCTCATAAAAAGAGTTTGGTAATGAACCTTCTGTTTCTATTGTGTGGAATAATTTGAGGAGTATTGGAATTAACTCTGCCTTGAATTGCTGGTAGAATTCTGCACTGAAGCCATCTGGCCCTGGACTTTTTTTTGTTGGAAGGCTTTTGATGACTACTTCTATTTCATTAGGGGTTATAGGTCTATTTAAGTTGTTTATCTGCTCTTGATTTAATTTTGGCAAGTGATAGTTATTCAGAAATTTGTCCATTTCCTTTGAATTTTCAAATTTTGTGGAGTACAGGTTTTCAAAGTATGACCTGAAAATTGTCTGGATTTCCTCTCTCCATTGTTATGTTTCCCTTTTCATTTCTGATTTTGTTAATTTGCATGTTCTCTCTCTGTTTTTTGTTAGTTTGGATAAAGGTTTGCCTGTCTTGTTGATTTTCTTGAAAAAAATAACTCGTTGTTGCATTGATGTTTTTGTATTGTTTTCCTGGTTTCTACTTACAGCCCTCAAATTTTATTTTCTGCCATCTACTCCTCCAGGGTGAGTTGGCTTTTTCTTTGTTCTTTCAGTTGTGCTGTTAATTCTCTAATGTGTTTATCCTCCGTTTTCTTCATATGAACATTTAGTGCAATGAACTTCCCTCATAACTCTGCTTTCAGGGTGTCCCATAAGTTTGAGTATGTTGTGTCCTCATTCTCCTTGAATTTTAGAAAGTCCTTAATTTCTTTCTTTATTTGTTCTTTGACCCATGTATGGTGCAACTGCGCATTGTTCAATGTCCATGAGTTTGTAGAATTTCTGCGATTTGTATTGTTCAATTCCAACTTTAAAGCCTGGTGGTCTAATAAGATACAGGGGACTATTCCATTTTTTTTTTTGTATCTGTTGAGGTTTGTTATGTCGCCTAGTATGTGGTCTATTTTAGAGAAGGTTCCATATGGAGCAGAGAAGAGGGTATATTCTTTTGTGTTTGGATGGAATGTTCTATAGATGTCTCTTAAACCCAATTGAGACATAACTTCTGTTAGCTCTTTTTTTCTTTTTTAAGTTTCTGATTGGTGGTCCTGTCTAGTGGTGAGAGTAGGGTGTTGTCTCCCACTATAAGTGTGTGAGGTTTTATGTGAGGTTTGAGTTTTAGTAGTGTTTCTTTTACTAATGTGGTTGCCTTTTTATTTGGGGCATAGATGTTTAGAATTGAGACTTTGTGCTGATGGATTTTTTCTGTGATGAATATGAAATGATCATCTTCATCTATTTTGATTAATTTTGGTTTGGACCCTAACTTGTTAGATATTAGGATAGCCACACCTGCTTGCTTCTTGGATCCATTTGATTGGAAGACCTTTTCTCAGCCATTTACCCTGAGGTAATGTCTGTCTTTGAAGCTTAGATGTGTTTCTTGTATGCAGTAGAAGGATGGATTCTGTGTTTGAATCCATTCTGTTAGCCTGTGCCTTTTCACAGGCCAGTTAAGGTCATTAATGTTGAGGGAAAGTAAGGACCATTGATTGTTAATGCTTGTTTGTTTTAGATTTGTAGTTGGCATTGGTATTGTGAATACATTTGTCCTGCTTTACCCTTGGATTCTGTTTAAGTGGAATTATCTATTGCCTATGTCTTCGTGAATGTAGTTAACTTCCTTGGGCTGGAGTTTTCCTCCAGAACTTTCTTTAGGGTTGGATTTATAGGTACATATTTTGAAAATCTGGCTTTTTTCATTAAAAATCTTGTTTTCTCTGTCTATAGTGATTGTTTTTCCTTCGCTGCTCTTAATATTTTTTCTTTATTCTATATGTTATGTGTTTTGATTATTATATGTTGAGGGGTCTTTTTTTTGGTTCAGTCTATTTGGTGTTTGGTATGCTTCTTGGACATTCATGGGCATGACTTTCTTCAGATTGGGAAAGTTTTCCTAAATGATTTTGTTTAATATGTTTCCTTCACCTTTGTGCTGGGCTTCTTCACCTTCCTCTATGCCTATTATTCTTAGGTTTGGCCTTTTCACATGTCTCACATTTCCTGGATGTTTTGTGTTAAGGATTTGTTGGATTTAAGATTTTCATTGGTTGATGAATCTATTTCCTTATTTTATTTTCCATGCTTGAGATTCTCTTTTTCATATCTTGTTCTGTTGGTTATGCTTGTGTCTGCAATTCCCAATCATTTGCCCTATTTTTCTATTTCCAGCATTCCTTCAGTTGGTGTTTTCTTTATTGCCTCTATTTCAGTTTTCAAGTCTTGAACTTTTTCCTTCACCTGTTTGTTTTTTCTTGGCTTTTCGTATTTTCTTTAATAAATTTGTTCATTTTCTAATTTTTTATTTGTTTTTTTTTCCATTTCCTTAAGGGATTTTCTCACATCTTCTTTGAGGGCCTCTATCATTTTTATGATGATAATTTTTAAGTGGGTCTTTTCTGCTTCATCTGCTTTGGGATATTCAGGTCTAGTTGGTGTAGAACCCCTAGATTCTGGTGGTGTTATGCTTGTCTTTATATTGTTAGGTGTTTTCTTGTATTGCTGTTTTCCCTTCGCTTATTCTGGTAGGTGAAGGTGGTCTCTCTCTCTCTCTCTCTCTCTCTCTCTCTCTCTCTCTCTCTCTCTCTCTCTCTCGTTCTCCCCTGGTAGGCTTAAGTGGGTCAGAAGTTAGATGTTGTAGCTCTGGGTAGTCCAAACTCTCTAGGAGGTCTCTCCTCAGGGAGGGGCCCTGCGATGGGGTTCAAAAATCAGACTGCAGCAGAGAACCTCTATCAGAGGCCTGGTGATGGGAGTCAAAGATCCTGCAAGTTGGGCCTCAGGATGTTCCCAGGCACAGGATAGGAGGATCTAGCCTGGGCCTGGCACTTTCCAGCTGAGGCCACTTTAGCAGAGGCCTGGCAATGGGGGGGGGTGGTCAAGGATCCAGCCTGCAGGGACTCAGAATGGCCCTGAGGGAATAGGCCTCAACTTGAACTTCTGAGCAATGCTTGAATAGTTGAGCCTGTGGGCAGCAGTGGAAACAGACTAATCAATTTTACATTATAAAAGGTTCATGGTTTTTTTTGGGAGCCAGAAGTGGAATACTAGGGTTCTGAAATTCAGCAATATGCTCAAAGGTTGACAAGAAATCAGTGGCACCATTGGAGGGTGGTGTTACCTTTAATAGGTTAGGCCTAGTGTGTTGGAGTGTGGTGAGGCATGTCCTTCTGTATATATGTTTCTCTTATTGGTTGATGAATAAGACACTGATTGGCCAGTACCCAGACAGGAAATAGAGGCAAGGTTACCAGAGGAGGAGAATGATGGTGAGAGGATGGAGAGAAGCTGCCAAGGGACACCATGTAGAGGCAGGAGGAGTAACATGCCAGGACATCACCAGGTAAGCCAGGAGCAGGTGGAAATACTTAGCTTAATAGAAATGGGTTAATAATTAAGATAGAGGTAGCTAATAAGAAGCCCGAGACATCGGCCAATCAGTTTACAAATTAACGTAAGTCTTTGTGTGTTTATTTGGGGGCTAATTGGCTGTGAGACCAGGCCGAACAGAAACTCCAGCTACAGGAGTGAGGTCACTTGGTTGGGGTCCTGGGTAGATATAGTGAGGCTCTAGTCCCTCTACGCTGTCTTTTTGTTTCCTGGCCACTATGAAGTGAGAAGTTTCTTCTGTAACAAGCATTCACTAATCAGTCACTTCACTCATTCCAGCCCAGAGGCAAGAGTCTCAGGTGATTGAAATCTCTATGTCCATAAACCATGAGGTCCTCTGTCTTTCCAAGTTGTTTATCTTAGGTATTTTTTTCATCACTGTTTTGTCACTATGGTTGTGTAGTATGAATTGGATTTGGTGGTATCTCCCACACTGCTCTTTTTATGCATAATTGTTTTCACTATTCAGTCTCTGTTATGTTTCTCTGTGAATTTTAGGGTTGGTTTCCATTTTTATTTGAAGAATGCCATTAGAATTTTAATGATTATCACATTACATCTGTATATTGCCTTTGATTATACATAATCTATATATAAAACATATATAATGTACACATACACATACTATTTTCAATGATTGGCTGTAAATCATGGGGGGTATTTCTATTTTCCGGTGAGTTTTTAAATTTCTTTGGTGTTTTAAAATTTTTATTGTAGATGACTTTCACTTCCCTGATGCAGTTTATTACAATGTATTTTATTTCTTTTGAAGCTGTGTGACTGAGGTTTTTTTTTCATGAATTCCTTCTTTTTAATTATTGACAGAAAAGATACTGAATTTTTCTATGTTAATTTTGTATCTGACTCCTTTGCTGATAAATTTTATTAGCTTTAAGAGTTTTCTGGTGGAATCCATAGGTTTCCTTATATATAAAATTGTATTATCCATAAGTTGTGATGATATAACATCCTCTTATTCTATTGTATCCTTTTTATTTTGCTATCAAATTATTCAAGTGTGATGTTGACTACAATTGGAGAAAGTGAACATAGTTGTTTAATTCCTTATTTTGTTATTAAGTCTTTTATATAGGCTTTAGTATGTTGAGGTATGTTCTGTATGTTCTTTGTTTTCCCAGTTTCTTCATGGCTGGTCATGAAAAGATGCTAGATTTTTAACAAAACATTTCTGCACATATTAAGATAATCATATAGTTTCTGTTCCTTAGTCTACTCATGTACTATATTACATTAATTGATTTTTTTTTTTGCATCCTCAAATCCATGGGCTGAATCTAACTTCTTTAAGGGCAATAATGTTATTGCTATTTGAATTTCAAGTATTTTATTGGAAGTTTCTGTACCCATTTTTCACTGGGTATATTGACCTATTATTTCCCTTTTGTAATTATCTGGGTTTAGTTAGGATGACCTGTCTGATATTGGAGTGCAGTACTGGAGTCTCCCATTTATTTGTTGAGTACACATTTTTTTAGTATACTTAGTGATAATCTATTAGAGAAAACAGATTTCCCTTTCCCAGTTACAAATAAGTTCTAGGTTAGGGGTGGATCTTTGTATCCATGTACAAATAAGTTCTAGGTTAGGGGTGGGTCTTTGTATCCATGTTCTTTTTTACATACTTGGATTTTGTCTGGTTTGAAATTGTGCAGGTCTTGTGCATGCTGTCATTTAATCAATTTGTCATCAACATTACCTGGCTACAAATCCTGTGAGCTACAAGAACAACATGTCTGTGAGACCTGTCTGTGCAGTAGTGGCTGAAATGTTATAGGAATAACCAGTCACTCTATGAGATTGAACTCATGTCCAACACTGCCACAGTGGCCAAGTGTCTGGTACTAGATTGGTCATGGGGTTTAAGGGAAAAGCCCATTAGTATTCTGCTAAAGGAATAGAGCAATTAAGAGACTCCTAATGACATATTGTTATAGCCATATATTAGCACATTGATCAACTCTCATCAGGGAAGCTTCTTCTTGTAGGAGATGGTAATTAACACAGAGGCCCACACACTGACAATATGCAGCGAGTGATTTGGATAACTGAGTCCTAAGTGTAATACCTTTGTCAAGCCATCAGTGCTCAGACATTTATAAAGAAAATCCAGCAGACGTATTGTAAGGGTCAGAGGTGGTGAATTAGTCCAGTGAGGTGACATTTCAAAATCTCTTCTTGGTTTGGACTTTCTCTTTATTATTATTATTATTATCATTATTATTATTATTATTTTCATTTATTTTGCATATCAACCATAGTTATCCCTCCCTTCTCTCTTCTTATCCTCCCTCACCTCCTATCTACTCCCCATTCACTCCTCCTCCCTTCAGGGTAGTAGGCAATGGCTATGTAAAGTAGTAATAGTTGTCTTATTGCTTCAGCAAAATGCCAGCTTTAAACTTAAGGAGATTTTAATATTTGGCTTACCCTTTAAGGGTGTGCACTCTATTGTGACAAAGAAGGGATAATGGCAGGAGCATGACACAGTGGGTCACATTCTATCCACAGTCATAAAACAGAGGGTGGTGAACACTGATGGATGCATAGCTAGCTTCAAATTTTTGTGCAGTTGAGAATTCCTAGCTAGCGATTTGTGTTTCCCATCTTTAGGATGGGTTTTATGACTTTAGTAAGCTTAATACAGATAATCCATCATAGATGTGCCCGGCAATTTGTCTCCAAGGTGACTCTATAGCCTGTCAAGCTGACAATCAGTGCAAACCAACACAGGTCCACCCATTCTTAACTTTATACCAAAACATATCACTTTCAGCCATAACCTTTCACCTGTGTCCCCATAGACTTATGTACAGCTCATAGCAAAAATACATTCAGAAAAATTTCAAAAGTCCCCAATAATATTTAACATCCAATCCTATTTTAAAGTCTAAAGTTTAATTCTCATCTGAGATTCAAGGCAATTTCGTAATTATGAATTCCTACACAATTATATATACATATTGCACAATGACATGGAATAAATATTCTCATACCAAAAGGCAAGAATGGGGACATACCAAGGAATGATCAGACCAAATCAGGATAAAAAAAATCCAGTGGGGTAACACTAAATTCTTCAGCTCTATATTTGGCATCTAGGGCTTACTATAAAATCGCCTGGGGTCCACAGGACTTGGGCAGCTCTGCCTCTGTGTCATTGTTGCCTGAGTCTCCCACAGCTTTTCCCTAGAATTAGCTCCACAGTGTGCATTTATCCTTCCTTGTCAGGCATCCTGTGGGTCTAGAATTTCCAACCCTCCCCCCCCACTCAAGTCTCTATTCTAACTCACCTTTAGGATTCACACAGTGACCCTTCAAGGGCTTCTTGCAAGAACTTTGAAGATTCCACATAGTGCCTGGCTGGGGTGATTCTCTGGGTCTGTGGTGTATGACTCCATGATCCCTCATTTTTGCCTCTTTTCCTGCTGCCAGATTGACAGGAATCTGGTCTAACTGGAGCAGAGTCTTAGCAGAATCTGAGTGCTGATGCCACGGACACTCTTCCCTAGGCGTTTGCTTTGAAGGAACACAGACCCCTTCCTTTCAGTGGAATTCTTAGTTTAGGATTTTTATAAGTCTTTGGTGAGTGGGGTCTTCTTCCCAGTACCTGTTTACTATTGTCCTAGTGTAGAGCAGAAGGTATAATTTTAGCAATGATGCCTTTTTGACAGAAGATTTGGCTACAACTTGTTACATGTAGGTTTTCCCTGCTGCCGCCGCCTCCGCTGCCACCAGCCTGCCGGTCCCGCTGCCACGTGAACCCCAAATAACACTCAGAGACTCTGTATTTGGTACAATCCTGTTACCAGTTACTATTATTGTTTATCAGCTAGCTCTGACTTAATGATTAACCCATTTCTACTTATCTAAGTATTTCCACGTGGTTATCTGAGCGTGGCTGGCCGGCATCTTGCTTTCTCCACGCTCTACCTGCTGACCCCTCCTTTTTACTTCCTCTTTTCTCCTTGTCTCCTAGCCCCGCCTATCTTGCTTTCCCATTGCCCAAACAGTGCTTTATTCATTAACCAGTATGAGAAACATTTACAGAATAACATCTCCCATCATCTCCTCTTTTCTGTCTAAAATAAAAAGAAGGGGTTTAACCTTAACATAGCAAAATATATCATACAACAGTTATCAAATAAGAATCACAGTTAAAAATATTTAGTCCATTAACATTTTGTAAGACTTAAAGAAAATATCATCTATCCTATCTTTTTGAGTCTAAAGTCCTATATGTAACTTATCTTTAATCCTAAGAAAAACTATAACCAAAACTGTCTTCAGCTCCTTCAAAGACCACAGAAGGATAATATATAAACTCTAGAATGACAGAGACAACTCATTGCCTGGTCAGTCACCTGAAGTTCTTCTGTAATGTTCCATCTTCAGCCCATAGGCCATAGTGTGTCTGGCAGACTCTTTCATGAAGCAGGAACCCCATAGCACTGTCTATCTTGTTTTATCAGTCACTATTCTGTGGGTCCTGCATGTCCAGTTTATACAGCATAAAGTCAAACAGTCCAGAAGAGCAGTACCTTGCCCAAATGGCTAGTCTTGCCATATTAGAAGCAAACTCTAGAATGTGTTTCTTCGATATCCATCTTCCTTTCTGATGCAGGTGGTGTTACCAGGAACAGTTGTGCCTCACTGTCAAAAAAAAACCCTAAACCATTTTAAACGCCATATTCTGTAGGTCTTTGAAAGGTTTGAAGAATGCCTATTCATCTCAAATACATCTCTGCATATCTAGAAATCCTAACTAACTCAACTCTAAGTTTTAACTATCATAGGTAACTCTCTACAATATGTATTAAACTATACATTACATTTTCCAATGGGCTATATAAACACAATACCTAAAAAGAGGAAAAATATACATATCACAAAATTGACCTTAAATTTGTATCAATAAATGAAAATCCATTCCAAAATAAAGTATTCATAACTATACCATAATTCCCTTTTTACCTTTAAAAAGATTGCTTGTGTCATTAACCAGTTATAACCAAGCCCACTTAAATGAAAACATTTATAAACAATATTTGGGAATTTGGGTGTTGTTCTTTCCAAACTACTTCCTGCTGGTAGGGGGCACTGTCATGGGGGTCCTATACATGATTCTGTTGTCTTTAAATTGTTTGACTGCTGAGAAAATAGCAACTGTTAAAACAAATGCTGCTGGATTAATTCAATTTATGTATTTTAAAAATGCTTTGACTCCAAAATTTAAGCCTAAGGACAAGTTACTGAGGAAAAGGATTCCTATTTTTGTTTCCACACAAAATGAAAAGCTGTGGATTCCTTCCAGACTAATGTGGTTTGATCAAGCCAGACCCCCTGAAACAGCACCCCAGGTGATCCAACATTCAAATTAATTGAGACTATTCATTGTTCCCCTGAAGCATACACAAAACATCTGTTAATGGCAAATCTAACTATCATGAATTCTCATTTATTCTGGAGTATAAGTACAGGATATGGCAACAGCATACTCCACTTTGCTCCTAAGCAGAAGTGGAACATGAAAACAGACAAGCAGGGGTTTTAGTTCATTTATTTGTGCATCAGTTTTGAATGTCTATACTGCAGTGGGAATGGGCTATCCATGACTTTCTGTTTCTCTCAATTCCTTTTTCAGTTGTTAGTGAGGCGTGACTTAATGCTTATATGTGGTGATGACACAGATCAAGCCTACAGTTTCTACTCTCACTCAAATTTATTGTCTTGTAAGAGAATTATTTTCTTACCACAACAGTCTGCTCTCCAAGGACAACCACACTGTTATTACCAACCATTAATCTAAAATATCCTGGTTAAAGTGCCTAAATATTTTCAGCTGCAATTAGAGTGACACCAACAAAAAATCCCTTTAATGCTCTTCAAAATTTTGTGTCATCTCTCCACCATCATTTTATTTTAATCCCTTTTTGGCTCAGTCATGTATAGACGGTTCTTCAAACACAAATAATATTTTCTAGAGGCAGAGACTTGACTTTTTCTGCTTCAACTGTGTCACACAACAATCTCTTAGCATAGATCTTGGCATGAAAATTGTTTTGGTCCTTTAAGATCTTGCCTTCTATGTCCTTCTATTTGCCCCATCCAAGGGACTTATCTTCTCTCATACTGCGTTTTGTATTCTAAATTCTTAGTATGTCAAGACACAAGACTAGATTTAAAAATACTATCTTCTCCAATGTATTCATAAGTAAGAAATATCAAAAAAAACATTGCTTTTAGTTACTTTCTTTGCTATTGTTTGATAGAAAGAAATTGCATGAAGAACGATTTAATTTGGGCATGTTTTTTTTTAAGGTTTCAAGTCCACTGTGAGAGAACAGGCATGGTGAAGCAGCCTAGTTGATAGTGTATTAACTAACAAATTGAATGATCATAATTTATGCTCATGAGTGGAGCCACAGTTTCATATAGAGGGGTCACCAAGTTAAAAGTTATCCTTATGACCTTTTTCATGTATGCTACATCTTTGTGGGTAGACCTGAGGATGTCTATACAGGTTTCCAGATAAATAAGAATTTATTCCTCCTATAATATGAAGAGAAGCAGTATTGAAAGCCAGGTTTCATGTATGTATAGAATGATGACATTAAATTGAGATCTAAAAGCAGAATCTGAGAAACTTGTGAAACACTGACACTGGCCCCTTTTAGAAAGAGAGGTGGGGAGATACATGTTTTTGTCTTTGGCTTAATTGCAAATGCTTTGGATAAATCATCCTTTAATTATAATATTCAGTTTTAGGTATAGGAGGAAAAAAAATAAGATCTATCATGGCTGATCTCCATCAGTTCAGAATTGATATTAACCAAAACCTACTGTGGAGATGACATGGCTTATAAATGCTACCATCTATTTTGATTACATACATAAGTAGTTAATCCACTGTGCATTCTATGGGTACCTGCTATGTGACAGGACAGGGTCTGTGCTAGGGTGTGGAGCTGTAGCAGTGAGTAGAAAAGTGGTGTTCCCTACTTTTATAGAGCCAAGGGCTTAGTTAAGCCATATGTCAAGATCATGTCGAGGCAGAGTGGAGTGATGGATGTCAACTGTGAGCAATTTTTAATTATTGTTCTCTTGCACATGTACACTCATAATTAAGCAGGATAAATAAATCCAATCGTATCCAAAGGGTAGGACTGATTCTTGATAAGATTAAGGCAAGCTAAATGATTAACATAGGGAAAGGAAAATATATTCATGTGAGGTCTTGGTTATAGGAACTGTATGAATTCATTTGTCTTTCCATAAAATAACTAAATTGTGTGAATTAAACAATGAACATGTATTTTTTCATATTTCTAGAGGGTTGGAAGCCAAAGACTGAGGTGTTAGATGATTTAATGTCTGCTGAGTGGTTTCAGCATTGCAGAAGCCACCTTTTTGCTATGTGCTTATGTGTGCTAGAGAAAGATTACTCTTTTGCTCTGGTTTTGTAAGGTGACATTGCTACTGGGTCCGAGCTTCTTGACTTTCTTTTACCTTAGTCATCTCCTAGTGATCTTTGGGTTACTCACATTAGGAGTTAGGACTTTAATACATGAATTTGGAGGAACACAGTTTATCCATAACATGGACCCACATTAGTTAGCAATGGACATTATAGAAATGTTTTACATAAAATGAGGACAGCAGATCAATATTCATTTTGATGTGTGAGTTTTGATTGCCTCTGGTGGATACCATATACTGCCATAGGGTACTTTAAATACATTTCATCTACTCCTCATAGACAGCTATTGCAGTCCTCATCACAGTGGAAAACCGATTCTCCATGTTGTATGATAGTGCTTAAAGAAGAATCAATTTTACTTGTAAGATAGTTGATTATACAAAGGGCACTTAACAAAAAACGTGGTGGTGGTGCACATCTTTAATCCCAGCACTCGAGAGGCAGAAGCAGGCATATCTCTGTGAGTTCAAGACCAGCCTGGTCTACAAGAGCTAGCTCCAGGACAGCCTCCAAAGCCACATAGAAGCCCTGTCTTGAAAAACAACAGCAACAACAACAACAAACCTTTCTTTACTTTAAGCAGGCCTGCATACTCACTGAGTGAAACCCAGAGTTTTTTTGTTTTGCTTTGTTTTGTTGTTTTTGGTTTTCGAGACAGGGTTTCTCAGTATTGCTTTGGAGCCTATCCTGGAACTAGCTCTGTAGACCAGGCTGGCCTCGGAGCTCACAGAGATCCGCCTCCCTCTGCCTCCCCAGTGCTAGGATTAAAGGTGTGCACCACCACCACCTGGTGTGAAGCCTAGAGTTAACAGCATAGCTGTGGTGCTTTGGATGTCTGCTGAATGTGCTCTGACAGTACTTAAATCCAAACCGAACAAACATGACTTTCTACAGTAACTGTTTTGATAAGTGTGCTTCTGTTTCCTGGTGTATGTTCATACCTTAAACATGTGATTATAAGTAGATGGTCATTTTAATGATGTTTGAATAAACATGAGACTCATGATTGCAACTTGGGGTTCTTTTTCTAGGTACTGCATGTTTGTATGCTTGTCTTTAGAAATAAGGATAGTTATGTCTCCCAGATCATTTTTTTTTTAAATTTGATTATTTTTTGCACTGAAAATAGATTCTTCCCTTACACAACACACCTAACCACAGTTTCTCCTCTCCCAACCCCTCCTAGCTTCCAACCTCCTCTCTCCATCAGATCCACTCCCCTTCTTCCCTTTTCAGAAAAAGGAAGGCTTCCAAAAGACTACAGCTAAATAGAACAAAGCAAAACACAATGTAACGAGAAAAACAGAAGACCTGGAGATGGATACTTGGGTTCCAGCTTCAAGTTGAAGGTGACTGACTGACCTCCACCTCAGACTGAAAGATGAGCCTGCCTCCACCAAACCTCATACTATAAACCCAGATGCTGTGATCTCAATGCGGCTGGAGAATAATCCCGAGACTGATTGCTGAAGACCCTGCTCCTGTCTTTTATATCTCTCTAGTTCTGGGATGAAAGGTGTGAGCTCCATTACTCTTTTAGACTGATTTAATCTCCTATAGTCCCTTGTGGTCTTGAACTCAGAGCGATCCATCTGCTTTTGTCTCCTGAGTCTTGGGATTAAAGGTGTGTACCACCTTTAGATTGAGGCCAACTTTTCTTTCTGAATCCTCAGGCAAGCTTTAATAAATCATAAATAATATGTCACTGCAGTACAGGAAGACAAGGTGAGAGCTCTCATATTGATACTTCTAATTTTATAATTAGAGTATCTAGTTTTAGCTCCATACTTGTTAGTCAAACACTCTGCACTGAAATGTGTTCCCAGAAATTACAATTTCTTTTTAAATAGTTTCTTTTGTAGCAGTGATGTTTCCAAGTTTTAGAAACGTATTTCTTTCTCTTAGATTGTTTTCACAAATAATCTTTAATTCAACATTCCTGCCATGATTTCAAGAGTTCAAATGTGTTTACAGTGTAGGTAAAATGTGCTTCTTACGTGACTTTTCTAGATTGTTTTACATTTTCAGGGAAGACATTTTGTTGAATTTTGCTATAGTACATAAAATTAGAGCACAGGATATTCTGAAGAAAATCTGGGCCTTAGTGTAAATTAGAGAACTCCAAAATAGAACTTTCTCTGGCCAGATTCAGTCCTGTCTCAAAGGACCAGGCTTCATAAACGGCGGGATGACTACACTTCCACATCTGGGCGGTGCTTTGCCAAGTTCACTCTAGCTGTCCTGCCATGTTGCTTTTTTCGACTTTTGTTCACTTGTAGAAAGTAACACAAATGATTCTGAAACTAATCATTTAATGGGGGTCAGTGAGCCAATGAATAATTTTGGAGTTATTTCAATTCTTGCTAATGTTTATACAAATACATAGAAGTAGGGCAGGAGATGGATATTTCCTTTTGAGGTATAAGCTTCTGTTGATCAAAGATCACAGTTCCTAATAATGTTTAATTTCCTTCAGGATAGTGGCATGGTGCACTTGTTTTATTGTAATGGTCTAAAATACTTGCCCTGAGCAGAAAGAACATGCTGTTCTATTTTTTCTCTACCTAGAAACCAGCATGGTCACTATGGAAACCTATCTTTGTGGGCCTTCAGTCAGATGTAGCTGACTTGGCCTGGTTTGTACCTGAGAGAGAGAATGTGGATTAAGAAAGGGCAGGTAAAGATAAAGACTCTAATGAAGAGACAGACACAGGATAGTCTGGAGGGCAACCCAGTAAATACTGATTCTTAAGTACCCCAACCAAAAGGGGAGCATGGCCAAAATCTTCTTTATCTGCATAAGGAGAATCTTCTATATAAGAAGAAAAACAACTTTCTTCCCTTAATCCTCCAAGGATTTGGTAAGCACACCTGTTATCTGGCCTTGAGGGTCAAGAGTAAACACACCTGAGCCCAAGTCTGTTGTTATTTAAACAAGACATCCACTACCAAGACCAAAACATCCTGCAGTAGCCAATCCTTAGACCTTTAGGTCTTGTGACTTACTAAGGGCAGTTTTGAACTCTCTGACCTTGAGCCAAGATGAAGTAGAGCCACCTTTATGGATCCTGACTGGACACTAGGGAAGAAAGCATTGTGAGTGAATGTTTATGAAGCAGTTAACAGAAGAGCTTAAGTACTTTTAGTACAACTCAGCTGAAACAACTCTTCCTTCCACATCTTTCAAATGAAATGCAGTGCCATATTAATTAACTAATTAATTAAGTTAGAGGGCGTCCTTGTAGACTCTCTGATTTATCTTCATTAAATTTCTTTCTTTTTACTGCAGCTGTCTATATCCCTTTTCTAAGCTTTTTTTTTTTTTTTTTTTTTTTCTGATGGAGGAGGAGGTCCTTCTGTTTGCTGTGAATACATGTTTCTCTTATTGGCTGATGAATAAAGCTGTTTCAGCCCATGGACAGGCAGAAAGTATAGGCAGGGTTGTCAGGTTAGGAGAATGTGGGGAGGAGAGACGCAGAGTAGTAACATGCTGAAGGACCAACATGCAGGAACGTTATAGGTAAGCCACAGCCTTGTGCGATCATAGTTTCATAGAAACAGGTTAATAAGTAAGAGAGAGCCAGTAAAAAGCCCGAGCCATCGGCCAAACAGTTTGTAATTAATATGGGCCTCCGTGTGTCTATTTGGGACTAAAATTAGGCTATGAGACTGGACTAGACAGAAACTCTGTCTTCCCTATTTCCTAATCTTTCTTGCAGTTTCTCTTAAAAATTCCAATGCCATTGTAGGTGAATCATCTTAGAATTGAGTTTTGGCAGAAATGCCAGAAGAGTAGACTTTTCATCAAACAGTCTTTGGAAAATTGGATGTCCACAAAAAGAAAGATGTGGATTTGCTGTGTGAGTGCATTTGTGTATGCATTTTGTGTGTGTGTTGCATGTATATTTATTGATGTGAATTTATGCATGTTTGTATCCGTATATGTGTGCCTTGTGTGATGTACATGTTTTTTCTATGTGACTGTACATGGAAATGTATATCTGTAAGTATGTATGTATATGTGTGTGTGTGTATACATATGTAAGTGTAAGTGCATGTGTGTGCATGATTACATGTGAAAGTGTTTGTATACGCAAGCATCCATGTGAGTGTCATTGTGTGCACATATGTATATGAGAGTATTGAGAGGCGACAATAGCTTTTGCTTTTCTTCTGTCTTCCTTTTCTCTCACTGGAGACTCTGTCATTGAGTAAATCTGACTATTGCTGATCAGGAAGCTTGGGTAATTGTGTCCTTGGTCTGGCCTCAGATTCCATGGTTCAAAAGGCAGAGATGGCTCTGCTTATTCACACTCAACATCTATTGTGGAATAGAATATTTGTTTAACTTTGTAAAAATGTGTTGCAATTGTTTGTGCTGCTGGATAATTATTTAACTATGTAACGGTATGTTGCTGTTTCACCTTGCCTGCCTAAGGCACCTGATTGGTCTAATAAAAAGCTGAATGGCCAACAGCTAAGCAGAGAAAGGGATGGGGGGCTGGCCAGCAGAGAGAAAAGGGGAGCCAGCCAGCCAGCCAGCCAGCGGGCCAGCCACCCAGGCAGGCATCCAGCCAGACACAGAGGAAGTAAGAAATAGGATGGACTGTACAAAGATGAGGTAAATGAGCCTTGTGGCAGCACATAGATTAATAGAAATGGGTTAATCGAAGTGAAAAAGCTATATAGAAACAAACCTAAGATAAGGCAAAGCATTCATAGTTAATAATATGTCTCTGTGTCTTAATTTGGGGGCTGGCAGTCCCAGAAAGCCTTCTACAAACATCTATCAAGACAGAGAACACTTTCACAAAGTAACAAGGGAAGACAATTGTATCCATATAAAATATCCAAGAAAAAGACTTTGGGAGAAATTTGACTTTAAGATTTATAATTTGAGAGCACATAATAGTACACTCTTTGGCTCCGATTACTGCTCAGGGATCAGATTGAAGGAGGGTCACCACCCGGCTCTCTGCCTGGTACATGTCATTACTATTGGATGGAACAATATGACAAGTAATTAGGTCTTGGCAGGTCCTGAGACAACAAAGCAAGTCACTCAGAAAGCTTGGATATTGGCACAGAAATCACTGCCATTACAATGTGCAAAAGATTGAATTCATAGGGCCAAGTGATTAAAAATGAACACATGTTCAGCTTGTCACTTTTCACACCACCCTGTACCTCATTGCCTCATTGCCCAGCAGTGCCAGCAGTATGTCCAATATCTGTGCTATAACCTCTTTCTCCCTCGATCCATTCAACAGATGTTTCCCCAGTACTTGTACAAGACATACTCCACTGAGAAAGAGATGAGATAGAAATATAAAAGATGATTACTAGACGTGAGCTTTATAATGAAATGCTCGATGTGGCTGAGACCAGAACAGACAGCCGAGGAAGGCTTTGCACATGAAGTAGTTCATAAACTAAAGTTACATTATAGTTGAATTGACCGTTGAAGTTTTTAGAAATGGATAAAAATGCAAGCAAGTTCTTCACAACAACAGGAATACATCAATGGCATGGATGACACATACTGAGTAAATCTGGTACTATTGAGTACACAATACTGGGTTGTAAAGAACCAACAACAGTATAAACAGTAATCTTTTAATTCATCCTGATAATAAAATGTTTAGAAATTTATAGATGCAGTGGGGTCCCTCTTATAAAAAAAGTTGTGTTGTATTTCTACCTGTGTATACATGGCTATTAGGGTGTGGGTATATGCCCCTGTGTGTGTAGGTGTTCCAGGGTCCATAAGAGGGCATTGTTACCTAATAATGGACAAGACTATACTAATAATGAACACTGCCCATTAAATGTGCAAGATATGTGGTAATGGAAGATCACCATTTTGCAACCATAATGAAATCTTCTAGGCAAAGTTCATTAATTCAATGGTTAATCTAGTCAGAAATTATTAAAAGCAACAATCGTGTGTGTGTGTGTGTGTGTGTGTGTGTGTGTGTGTGTGTGTGTGTGTGTGCACGCATCTAGATCAGATGTCAACATTCAGTGTCTCCCTGTATTGTTCTCTCTATTACTTGAGACATGGTTTCTCAGCATAGCCCATTGCTTCAGCTAGCCTGAGTGGCCAAGGCACTCCAGGGATCCACCTGTCACTGACTAGGTCTTTGTTTACAGATGCACACTACTAATCCCAGAATTTAGGACAGTACTGGGTATCTGAACTGAAGGTCCTCATGCTTGCATGGTAGGCACTCGAATGACTAAGGCATCTCCTTATCATGTTCTTAAAGCATTTATTTTGCTTTCTTATAAGTAGCAATTCATGTCTATTTAGATTTTATCTCTTCTATCCACGAAGAGGCATCTTACTGTAGGGTTAAATGATTCTTCTTGATAACTAGCCATTGTGAGTATCGTCAGTCACTTCAGCATTCCGAGAAGTAGTCTTTGACACCTTTGTATCAGTAGAAGTACCCTTTTCTCCAGATCCCACTACTCTTTCAGTTGTAGAAACAATTGTAGATCAAACTTCAGAATCCCAATCTGACTTTTTTTTTTTTTTTTGCATACCACTTGTCTGTTTATTTTAAATGCATTCCAGGATCCCTAGAAAATCTAAATGGGAATTGGGACTGTAGTTCAGCTGGTAGAGTGCTTGCCTAGCATACAAGAAAACTTGGGTTTGATCTCTAGTCCCTCCTAAAAGTGGGCATGAGATCTTTTAGGTAAAGTTCAAAGTTCATCTTCTATTATATAGTTTGAGGCCAGTATAGTATGAGATACAGGAGAGCCTATCTGAAAACTAAACAAAGCAACAACAAAATAAAACCCTGGAGTAGTAAATAACAACAATTACAACTTCATTTTATTAAAGAATTTTCAAAGACAGACTTTACAAAACACTGCACCAACTGTTTGATGTACAGTTTCATCAGTCACTTGAAACTCTCTCAGCTACTGCAGTGTGATGGCTGTCATCACCATTGTTGAAAGGATCAAGATTAGTTTGGTAACTTGTGAGTCACACTGTTCTCTTCTAGTAAATAAAGGACTAAAGGCTGACTGCCCACTGTTTCCTACCATAGCAAAGTGTATTTCTTTACACAAAGAACGTGCTTGAGAAGTGTTTGCTATCATCTTAATAGTGGAAAAGGTGTGTGTGTGTGTGTGTGTGTGTGTGTGTGTGTGAATGAATGTGTGTCTGTGTCATCCTAGACTTTCCTATTCCTTTTAATCCCATCACTATATATTACCAATACATGGAACCTCCTTGAGGGACCAGACAAACGTAAGGGAACTGAACACAACAGACACCAATTCAGGTGACCAGTTGTCGAGAAATTGGTGTTAGAGTGGATTTGACTTTTCTGGTCCTTCTCTGTTTTTCCCTGTGTTCTCCCTCCCTCTCCTTTCCCCTCTCCATCCTTCCCTGCTGGTTCCTTTCTCCAGACTCCTACTAGCTCCATCTCGGTTCTTATGGAATACAACATTTTATCTATAACATTTTGGGACGACTACTCTCATTTTACCTGTAAATGGAGAGTGTCTGCCCTAATGGGTTGTTAAGGAACTAAATGGGAATCTCTAGCACCATGGCTTCATCCCTGTTGTCAGAACCTGGTAACTCAGGGAATAACTGGTATTTGTACCCCGCTTTTAACTTTCTTCCAAGTACAGAAATTAACAACAGACTATTTATAGAGTTTTTCATTTTCTTAAATAGTTACAACGAGATGAGGGCTTGATACCTGCTTGGCTTGACATTTTGGGAAGTAACTTCAATAAGAAAATGCTTCTGTCCGGAGTATAGTAGAAAAAAAAAAGCATTCCCTCTTTGCCACGTTTGGGTCCCCATCTTTCTTGCAAACATTCAAAGAAAAAGCACTCAATAGCAAGATGACAACCAGACAAACAGAAACTATATGAGTACAATACCTGAGAGTCAGAAAAGAGCTGAAATGAAGACTGTATGAAGTCTCTCTGTCACTTTTTACTTCCATTCACCATCTACTGTGGTTCTTATGAAGCTGTCTATTCATCAAATCAAAATACGTTAGCAATTTTAATTTTTTTGAGAATTTCATATGGAACTATTTACTTCATTCCCAACCCTTACTCTACCTTCTCCAATCTCTCAAGAGTTCTCCCACCAATCTTGTTTCAAATTTATGACATCTTCTCATAAGAATATCATTGTAACACTATATATATATATATATGTTTTGTAATATTTATAAAATTACATTAATTTTAGATTGTAACAATAATAATTTAATTACATATATATATGTACATATACAGAGAGAGATGTATATATATATATAATTCACTGACTCCCTTGAGTATTGCTTGTTTGTTTAAGGCTCTGAGGACTTGTCCCTAGAAAAGACTGACTCTCTCCCTCTTAGCTGCCAGTGGTGGATGGGGTCTTGTGTCTTGTGAGGTTTTTTTCTATTTATTTTGGCACATCAGCTAGTGTTGTCATCATGTTAGCTTGCTATACTGTTGAGATTTTCTAGGTGCAGCTTCCCTATCATTCCTTGGCAGATGTCTTGAGCCTCTGGCTCTTATCAATGTCTGGCCCACTTTTGTCGGCTTGTATGAGCTTTAGCTGTAGGGCTTGTTCTGTAGATACAGCAGTGGGAACTGGATGTCCCATGGCCAGTTGTGATGGGTTTCTGCAATGGTGTGTGTGCTGTATGAATATGTGTACTGTGTTTAATGTGTGTATACTCTTTGTATATGTGCCTCTTTTTGTGTGTGTGTTTATGCTGTTTATGTGGTGTGTGTGTATGTGTGTGTGTGTGGTGTGTGTTGCGTGTGGAATGTATGGTGCATATATGGTGTTTATTTGTGGCGTTTGTGTGTGTGATATGTGTGGTTTGTACAAGTATGTGTTTGGTATGTGTGTTGTGTATGTGTTGTGTGTGTTTGTGGTTTATTGTTTATGTGTGTTTTGTTTTATTGTTTGTGTGCATATGTGTGTTGCATGTGTTTGCATGTATGGTGGGTGAGTGTGTGTGGTGGGTGACTGGTGTGTGTGTGTGTGTGTGTGTGTGTGTGTGTGTGTGTGTGTGTACGCTCCTGGGCAGAAGCATGAATGTGGAGGTCAAAGAACAACTTTCATGCTCTACTGAAGGCCGTGAAACAGGAGACATTTCCACCATCTCCTGGAAACTCGGAAACCAGTCAATGAAAAACAAAACTTTTTCTTTTTAGGATGGAGCCCTCAGGTACTTTGTGACAGTAGCAGCATATGGACTGGCACAGAAGGGACACAAACCTCATCCAAGGAGGAGCTGCTGGGCAGCTGGAGAATGTAAGCTCAGTTGCTTGGATTACTCACCCATCAGGGGCTGGTTTGGTTCCTTCATCCAGACAAGCATTGACCCAGAAGTGGGGCGTATTCTTCCAAGTCTTATTTGAGGCCTGACTGGTTAATGTATATCCTGCAGCTGATAGTGTAGTCAACATTTCACCATCCAGTTTGCTGATGTGATGACGCTTGACTTAATTGCTTCCCATGCCGTGGTGAAATGCATTAGAGCCTGGGAATGTGTCTTCTTGGATGCTACTAGGAGATGTCACAGAGGGTTGTGACACGCCTGACAATGGACAAAGCCTGAAACTCTTTCCTTCAAATGGAGAAGTGGCGTTCTTATCTGGTTTCACTCACAGGCAACACCAATCTGGGTAATTTTACATTATTTTCAATAATTATTTACGCACATTTAAAAATGTCAGGCATGCATGTATGCATGCTTGTGTGTGTGTGTGTATGTGTGTGTGTGTGTGTGTGTGTGAGAGAGAGAGAGAGAGAGAGAGAAACAGAGAGAGAGACAGAGAGAGAAAGATAGGAGACAGTCACTGAGAAAATGCTTCTTTGCAGATCCACAGAGGAAAACACCAACAATGTTAATGAGATTTGTTTACTTGTTGACATGAGAAACACTTCTCAGTGGACAGAAATCCCTTTGAGGACTGCTCTGTAGATGGTTTCTGAGGATGACCTATTGAGGTCTAGAATTCTGTGTACTTGACATGATGTCAGAACTGATCATACCTTTCAGCATGATATGTCAGACCTTCCTGAAGATCGTGCAGAAGGACTATGGTGTTTTTCTTAAGTGTGTAGGTTACCATCTAGGGAGAGGTCAAGATTTTTGTATTTGGTATTGAAAGCATGAGAAGCTCTCTTTCTGGCAGGTGGTTGTTTGGTTTTCATTTCATGACAGTTTTCCTTTGAAGTCATGTGCTTGGTGGTTTGAAGTTTACAGCTAACAACATAATGGCTACCATGGTATTTTTTACATCCATCCCCAACTCTGATGTTCTCCCATGGCTGTCCCTGTGTTGTCTGGACAGATTAATTTCAAGTATATTCTTTATCATATATGGATTTTAAAGACATTTTGAAATGATCACGAAGCTCACATGAAGTATAACTTGGGAATGTGGTCCTCACTTTTACCCACTTCACAGAAAAATAGACTCGAGCACTATTCTCTGCCACACTGAGAGCTTCAGTGGGACTTCAGGTGAGAGCAGATAAAATCTTGGGGCGGGGGAGTCAGAGTCCCTTCTCTTGCTGAAGCTGGCGCTTCAGCTGAGTGAACAGGCCCTTTTGGGGCCAACGCCACCTAAAATATTACTATAAGAAATGGAATGAGTGGTGTGTTAGCCCCACTGAATTCTCTTCATTTATCACAATTTCCACACTTTGCCCATAGCTCAATCTTTCTGAGCCATCTCTAGGAGGCACGGGCTTACTGTTGCACTACTAAAAATCCCTGGATTTACAGTTAGCCAACATGACACTGAAGAGAGAGGTGGCTCAAGACCAAGTCCTATCTTCCTTAGAAGTTAGTGTTCTATAAAGGCTTGATTTTTCTCATTAGATCAGTGGGTGGAACTTCACAACTCATTGACAACTTCTTGCTACTTATTAATGCTGTTAATTCTTGTTTGCTTTACAGGAATTTCGCCTTTTTGATTTGGTATCATTTTTTGTATATTATTACCACTTCATCCAACACCTTAAGATCTCTTTTCCCTCCTTAAGACCCTCTTTCTAGTTTCATGATGCGCACATGCATGCACACACACAGATACATACACACACACATAATGTCACATATATAAACATATATGATTAAAAATGTGCAATGTGCATGTAAGATAGAACAAGTAGCAGTTGTCTTACTGAGTCTGGCTTTTCATCCATGACACTTTCATTGTCCTTTTCTTCTTCCCTGCTTGTTTTCTTCACTCCTTTGCATCACTGCACTTTATCCTCATGCTGCCTACTGTATCAGGGTTTAGCCCATTTTCAGAACACCACGGCTTCTCTCTGGGCTTACTGAATATTGTATATAAATTTTTTTCCAAAGGAATATTTATTAGTTAACATTACTGTTGACAAATAAAAATTACATTCATTTGAAAGTACAAGGGAAGTTCTGAAATATGAATGCAGTGTGCAAATATGGAATTAACCCAATATAGCTACTCTTCTTCCTTTATTAGGAACTACTTGTAAGTTACTTAGTTATTTGACATACATTTCTTTGATCTTTTTTATATATATTTATTTTTTTTCTTCTTTCACATATTGATTCCAGGTCCCTCTCCCTCTCTCCCTCCTTCCCATGCCCCCCAAACCCCCTCCCATTTCACCTCCCCCCCCCCACACGCCACAAGGAGGGTGAGGCCTCCCAGGAGGGATCATCAAAATCTGTCAAGTCATTTAGAGCAGGGACTAGGCCCTCCCTCCTGCCTCTAGGTTAAGGGAGTATCCCTCCATGGGGAATGTGATTCCAAAGTCCTTTTGTGAACCAGGGATACAACCTGGTTTTACTGTCAGAGGTACCTTAGACTGCCCAGGCCTTCTAACTGAGACCCACATTCAGGAGTTCTGAGTTGGTACAATGCTGGTTTCCCAGCTATCAGTCTGGGGGTCCATGAGTTCCCCCTTGTTCAGGTCAGCTGTCTCTGTGGGTTTCTGTAGCCTAGTCTTGACCCCGTTGATCTTTAAGACAATTCAAAAATTATTATTTCTGTCAAATATGCATCTCTCTCTCTCTCTCTCTCTCTCTCTCTCTCTTGTCTCTTACACACACACACACACACACACACACACACACACACACACACACACACGATATACATACACACACACAGAGTGGATTTTGGTCATTTTAACTCCATCACCCTTCCTCTTCCCTTCTCTCTAGCAATGAAACCAAACCCAAACCCCTCTCCTTCAGAAGGTCATTCTTACACATACGTCTCTTTCTCTGTGAACCACTGTGTTCAGTTATGGTTGTTGCCATGGACATGATTGGATGATTATTTACTTCAGTGCAGACAATTTTCAGTATTTACGTTACTGAAGGAAATGATACCTAGCTCCCTTAGCAGCTAGTAAACAACCCTACAGGGTTAGTGGAACCTTGTGAGTACTTCTCCATGGATGATGGACTATTAATTGTCCCAATATCACACAAGTCTCCTGTAGGTAACCACAGCTGCAGTGAGTTTGAGAGAACAACAACCATGCCATGTCAAGAAGACACTGTTTCATAGCACCATCCCCAATCTTCTGGCTATTACCTGCTTCCTGTCCCCTCTTCTACTATGCTCCCTGAGCCTTGGATGCAGTGACATAGATTTCTCTTTAGGATCCAGCACTACACAGCCCACTTAGTCTCTGTATGCTGACCATTTGTGAGTATCTGCACGAACTGCTTCCCACCAGAAAAAAAATCACTGATCTATAGGCATCAACATTAGTATTTAGAGAGCATTTTGACAAGAAGGCCATTCAGAACAAAATTGTTAAGACAGGTTCTCTAGAACCAAGTTCTATTGACTGAAGTCCTCAAGGTGAAAGAGATGGCCATCCCCCTCCATGAGGACGAGCTTTCATGGTACCAAGAAGGCTCCGTGCAGGCTCCAGAGAAGGGAGGTAACTAATAGTACTGCCTAGCTATGGTGCCACATTAACGGTCAGCATGGCAAGAAAATCATAAGTGTGCAGTAGTGGCATACATACCACAGCTGTAGCCAATGGGTCTTTAATTAGACTCTTAAGTCTATAAGAAGGAGACCATATAAGGAGACCATGCCTGCCACTGCAATGCTACCTAACTACTAGGTATGAGTGAAGTAACGTTTATTGATGGAGAATGTACAACCAGCACAATCCCTATCAACAATATAAACATTTGTCCTTATACCCACTTATCATTCTTAACTGACATTGCTTTATCTTCACCAACTGCCTTGGTTTAATGTATACAGAAAACTTGGTTCCCAATCAGGAAAATCAAAATCACTTTACTTGTTTACGTTTTCCCCTCTAGGATACAAACAGCATTGTAGAAGAATACATCTGATTGAGAGACTAATCAAATCTGTGTTCCCGGTGACTCCATCAATCTTTTGCCAAGGTGTACTTTCATTACACGGTATATTTGGTTTGTTGATCGACTCTCGGTAGTGTTTTGTGAGCTTCATGAAAATACAGACCTTGCTTCACGCCATTAACCATTACTGCTTGAGATATTACTTGAGCTATAGTAAAGCATTAGAGCTGCTCTCAGAGTTTTGACACCCACAGTGTTGTGTGAGGAACAGTAGCGTTGTGTCGTGGAGGCCTTGTTCACTTCACGCTCTATGCTGGACTGAAAAGCCCCAGGCTGACTTGTGTGCTCCCCACGAAAATTGAGAACCCCTTGCTCCAGAGCAAACTTATAAAGCTGCAACAACGGTCATCAGGTCTACACTCATACCCCAGATGGTGGTATTCAAGGAGGGAGACACAGGTGATACAGTCCTGTGATAAATTCTCAAATAATGATAAAATGAAGTTCCGGGTAGGGTCTGGAGGCTGATACAAATAGACTCTACCACTACTTTTGCTTTTGTAAAGAATGTGGTAAAAATAAGCAACATAGAAATGCATTTAGTTCAGCAATTTTAGTTATTTATACTTTGCAGTACAGCATAGCTCCAGAACTTTCTTAAATAACAACACTCTATATAGTTTTCTCCAAAGACTTTAGTGTTAGCTGCTCTACAAATCCTTCCTCTATCCTGTCTTCCCATTCCACACCCTGTTTAACCCTTCTTGTTCCATTAATCCCCTTTCCTACTTCATACTACTTCTCTTCTATTCTCTCTCCTTTGTATTCCTTCCACTAACACACCATTACTAGTTCTCTGACAGGTATAGGTACACAGATTTAAACAGAAATATGAAAGATTCAAAGACAGCATATATATATACATATATACACATATATGTATATATAAATATATATAAATGAGAGAGAGAGAGAGAGAGAGATTTACTTTCTGAGCCTATTACTCAATTCATAGTGATTATTTCCAGATTCCCCAATTTATTAGCAAATTTCATAAATTTGTTTTTGTAGATGACCAATATTTTATTGTATATATACACTACATTCAGTTAGTTGATGAACATCTGACTATTTCCATTTCTGGGCTATTTTAAGCAAAGACTAGATGAGCAAATACCTGTGTGTAGGAAGGGTGCTCTGCTTCTTGCAGATAAACTCTGGCCCCTCACCCTGGATCTAGGGTCCTCAATCATGTGTGGTTTACTGCGGAGATGGAACCTTCAGTTTTCTCAAGATGTCCTTCTGAGCAGCTGAGCATGTGTCTCATCAGTCCTACCTAAAAAGGCTAGTAAGCTGGTTGGTTCAGGACCAGAACAGTTCAATGGACATTGTTACAAACTAGTCTTAAATTGTATCTTTTCTTGACTACCTACTTGGGTCCTGCTGCTTTGTTGCTTTATTTTACTGCTTACAATTCCCCCTAGGAGTACTTTCTTAGTAAGTACTTGGCAAACATACCCTTTCCTTAGGCTCTGCTTCCAAGAACTAGACATACAAAAGCACAGAGAACTGGCTTAGAGCAGCCATGAAAATTCTGCACTTGGATTTGTAACCATGTCTTTGTATAGTGATTTATTGAAACGGCCAATATGTGTGCTGTGTGGCTTCCTGCTTAACTCCAGTGGTTCTTCTGTTAGAAGAAGAGAGACTATTTTCTCTGCTCTTACACACTTTGTGAGTTAGTGTTTGTCAATAACCAGTTTATCATTTTCTGTATTCTTAAAGAAAAAAATTACTTTAGATAATTGCTTCAGGTTCTTCTTTCTTGAAAAGAAATACTTTCTTGCATATCTGCTGTGGGCTTTTTTTTTTTTTTTAAACCATTTAATTGTCTTGGGAAACAATCCCAATGGCATTTAAATAACTTTTATCTTTATGTGGTCTGTACCAATTTGACGGGGTATGTACAGATCCATCTATTCAATGATAGCTGCTACACAGTAGTCATAAGATGTGAAATGGATTTCATTCCATGACAAAATTGGCCTTTTACACTTGCTCGATTTTTCATATAATTGTTCCAATCCCATAGTTCATTCACAGAATTAGATAAAGCAATGATTTCAAAGATTTAGATGCTTTTATCTCCTTTCACAAGAAACATAGATTATTTATACTATGAACTAACAGGTCAGTCCAAAGGCTGTTTTGATATTTCAGCTTTTAACCCAATTATACTGTATGTAAGAAAGTAGATAAATGCACTGCTATGGGTCAATTTCTATTCACTTTACTAATCAAAGTTTTTCTTTTTATTATGCAGTCTTCTTGCAATTTACATAATTACTCCCTGATCTTTTTCTGACTCTTCTATTGCATTTGGATTCTGCCTCCCTAACTGTACTGGAGATGCCCTGGCATAGCTCTCCAAGGATGCTATAAGTTTTCCCATCTTCATCTCCCTGTGTTGTGCATATAGAAGCTTGTAGAAGTCCCTTCTCCTACTTTCTGTGCTATTACTAGTTCCTACTTTTGGAATAGTCTTCACAATATCTCATTTCCTCTATCATGAAGTTCCTACATTTGAAATATTATTCACAACATCCTGCCTATTTCTGAACCATTGTAGTCTTTTCCTCATTTCACACTCTCCACACTTCTTTCAGAGTGTCTCCATTTCTGTGTTGCAAAGTCATGCAGAATTCCAATAAAACATTTGATAACCTAGAAACAACAATTTTCTATTCAATGTATCAAAAATGGTTTGAAAAATTCCAGTGTTCTAACACCTGTGGTTTTCTTGCTAGGTGCAAGCATTGGTAATGTGTTTCCAGCTGAGCAGAACCTCAGCTGTTTGGAAGTGGTTGAGGGAACTGTTCTTTGTGATTGAAAAGATTAACTACTCACCTTCAACCAGAAGCCATAATACATATTCCACTTACCTGCTGCAGAGCTGTGCAGTGCTGTGTGTGCTCCTTCAGTCTCTGTGAGTTTGTGTGAGCATTGCTTATGTAGACTTACAGGGCTTTGCTTCTTTGGTGTTCTCAACCCACTCTTGCTTTTACACTCTTTCTGCCTCCTCTTTGGTGGGGTTTAATGAGCTCCAAGTGGAGGGATTTGATGGGGGACATCCCATTTAGGGCTGAGTGATCCAGTGTCTTTCACTGACTACATAATGTTGGCTGTGGGTCTCTGTGTTTTTTCCCATCTGCTTCAGGAGAAAGCTTTTCTGATAATAACTGAATGAGCCATGGACCTATGAGTATAGCAGAATATCACTAGGAGACATTTTATCATGTACATTTATTTTTAGGTATGTATTATTGGTTTCCCCCTTAGTCCCCCAGTTATGTAGTTGTAGGATCTTGGTGACCCGTTAGCTACTGGATGAATGCTAAAGGATGGCATATAAGGTAGCTATCAATGCCATTATCAGGGAAGGGCATTTAAAGTAGCTTCTCCACTATTGTTCAGGTTGTTAGTTTGGGTCATCCTTGTAGGTCTCTGGACATTTTACTAGTGCCTCTTTTCTCTTCAGACCTATAATGGCTCCCTCTATTATGGTATCTCTTTTCTTGCTATCCTCCATTCCCTTCCTGACTCATTCTTCCTGGTCCCTCATGTTCTCTTTTCTCCTTCTCTTCTCCCCTTTTCTTTCTCCTAACTCCCCCTGCAGTCACTGCTCCCCCACTCCCAATATGCTCAGGAGATCTGAGCAAATTCTTTTAACCACTGAGCCACCTCTCTAGACCCTAAAGTTTACTCCTTATTAAAGCTTTATTGAGCACTTGTTTGGCTTTGTTCTATGGTGATTCTAACTGAATTGTGTTTAGTTATGTTAGATTCTTGTAGAAGAATTAAGTTATTGAGCAATGCAGACATCCACTGTCTTCTCCCACATACGCCATCCCTGACATGTGAAGGAATCTTGCTTTTACTGAATCTTGAATGCTTGGCTAATCTATACTTTGAGGTTTGTATATGCACAAGACGATTCACCATTTTCCTTATTTTCTCCTTCTCACAGTCTACCACCCAAAAATAAAGACTCCAAGAGCAGCTCAAGCATGTTCGAAAAAAGCTGGACTGTCAGTACAAGACAGAAATTGATGGCTGGATCTCATGGATTGAATAACCCAGTAAAGTAAACGTGAAAGGATGTCTTCTAGGGAAATATGTTCCTGAAGGCCAATCCAATGGCATTTTACCTTCTGGATTTGGGATTTGTATATACTTCTGAGAGTCTTCCACTTTCCCCAGAAGTTGCTTGAGGTAGAATGGGACTGAAAGGGCATTGTGTAGAAGGCATTTCTGGTTACAGGCAATCATCCCCTTATCTAGTACCCATGAGGAACATTAACAGGCATGTGTATTAATAGGATTTATGGAATAGTGACATGGCTAGAGTTTTGAGTCAAACAGAAGTGGATTTGGACCTAGTTTAGTCCCTCCTGCATAATCTTGACTGATGAATTTTTTCTCTTTGTGTCTGGTTTACTTTTCTTCTTAGTCTTGGTTTCCTTTCTATAAAATAAAAATCATATTAGTACTTCTCTTACAAGGAAATGAATTCTTTTTTTGATACTTTTTACAATTTAAATTTGAAACAAGCTTGTTTTACATGTCAATCCTAGTTCACTCACTCTCCCATCCTCCCCTGTTCCCTCCACCAATCCCCATCCCATCCTCTATTTGCTCCCCAGGGAGGGTGAGGCCTTCCATGGGGAGTCTTCAAAGTCTTCTATATCATTTGGAGCAAGACCTAGGCCCTGCCCCATGTGTCTAGGCTGAGAGAGTATCCCTCTATGTAGAATGGGCTCCCAAAGTCCATTCGTATATTAGGGATAAATACTTATCCATTACCAGAGGCCCCAAAGACTGCCTAGTCCTTCTAACTAACACCCATATTCAGGAAGTCTGAGTCAGTCCTACGCTGGTTTCTCAGCTATCAGACTGGAATCTATGAGCTCCCCCTTGTTCAGGTCAAGGTATTTGTTCAATAGCTTCTAGCAATTTATAAGCATAATAATTCTTCAGGAACAGGAACCACACTAATCCTGACACAAACCTTTGTCAAAAAATGAAAATTGAGCAATGCAATTCCTTATGTTGAGAAATAAGTCACTCATTAAATAAATTTACTTATTTAAATATTTGCTAAATATCTGTTGAAGGTTAGAAAATGAGACGTGCATATTGTTAATAAAAGTGTGATATTTGTCATTTTCTATATTAGCACAAGAGATGCCAAGCAAGTCTATGTCAGGTGGATAGTATGGGTTTGTAAGATCAGAAACAGCCTCATTTCTCTTTCTGGAGGGAAGAAATAGTAGGTCACTCTCATTGCTGTTAACTGCTATTGAATAGAAACTTCAATTTGAGTGCAACCCTCTGAGTATAACTAAGGCGTACAATTCTGGGCAACTCTGGGTATAACTAAGGGCAGCTGCAAGAAGCTGTGTCTCCAGGATAGTTCTGGCCAACAGCTCAAAAGAGGGATTTTCATGCCTGGAATTGTTATCAGAAACTATACTCATATGGTCTCACCAACATGATTACCCAAACATGAGTACAAAGGAAGCCAATGGACATGCCACAAAGCCTCAACTCTACACAAAGAACTACAGGCAACTTCTAAAGCTGGGGGTGGGAGAGGTGGTATTCCCCAGCTAGGAGCACACGGATTCATTATCCAGTGCCAAATGATCGGCCCTGAATACATATATACAAGTAATCATATATGGGCTGAACAGGTTATATTTAGAAATATATATATAAGTATACATATATGCATGCAATAACTATCAATGAAAAAGAGGCCATGAACTTGAAGGAGAGGAATGTAAGGGAGAAATGTTGTATTCATATTATAATCTCAAAGATAGCATTAAATACTACTGGGAAAAATAAAGAGTTCTGCAATAACTCTTTAAAATCTTTGTGATATGAGCAAGCTGTTAATCTTAAATATATCATGATTTCCTCCTGCTTTTATCTATTTGGGGTCAGAATCATTGCTCTTGAGTTTGCTGGAAATGCACCAAAAGACTGAAAACCACCCACGTGCTTGGTTCTTCTTGTGATCCACACATCCCTGATCCTCAGACCTTTAAGAAACAAATCTATCTTCTTTCAAGTCTCCAAAACTCAATATATGCCCAAACTTGCCAAGCATTCAGCATCACAAATCTCATATTGTCTCCAAATATATTTACTTTTAACAGTGATTTGTCGGTTTTATATACATAGACATTTGTTTTTCGGAAGCATTTAGGATTAGTGACTGAATTCCCAGTCTTTCCTGCCAACAGCCATTTTCAAGCTACTAAGTCCTCATAGCCAAAGATTCTGAGTGTGAAGTAAATGGACCAATGCTTTTAGAGCAGCTATTTGGTGACTGATTTTTAAACCAAAGAATGTGCCTGAGCACAAAAAAAAAAAAAAAAAAAAAAAAAAAAATTGCGCCAGGCTCCAGGCTCCAGGCTCCAGGCTCCAGTCCAGACTGCACTCAGGGGTCCTCACTTCAGATACTTAAGATGGCTGCTTGATTCTCTTTTGATTCACTGTGGCAATGAAGCCACAGTGGCCAATGGCCTCCCATGATTCATTCCTGGAGCAGATATTGACAATTGTGATCTCTGAGCCCCTCTGAGCACAGGGCGATGGTGACACATGCCTTAAATATCAGCACTTGGGAGACAGAGGTAGGCAGATCTCTGTGAGTTCAAGACCAGCCTGCTCTGCAGAACTAGTTCCAGGACAGGCTCCAAAACTACACAGAGAAACCCTGTCTTGAAAAGAGAGAGAATTTTAGATGGTGATAACCCGAGAACGATGTGAAATTAGAATTGCATTGTGCACAAATAAGTCTTACCAGAACATAGCCTCATTCCTTCTTTCGAGTTCAAAGATGATATTATTTTTTTTCATGAAACAATTATATCTACATCAGAGCTATGAAACAGACCCTATGATCTGCAAAACATGACATTCACTGTGTTGATCTTTGCAGAGAATGTTTGTACTAGAGGATGCTTGGGGTGTCTACTATCCTACCACTTCTGGGAATGGGACTTCACCTAAGCCCAAGCAGACCTTTAGTGTGGGGCAGAGTAAAAGGCAGAAGCATTGACTTAAAGAGAGGGTTCTACCTTGTTATGTAGAATGATCTCAGAAAACTGCCATATGTCTGGGATTCTAAGTGCTCCCTCATAAAATAAAGAGGATAATTCATAGTCCCTTCTTTCCTTCTTTATTTCAGCTCTCGTCCCCATTTTTCCCATCAAAATTTGTCACATAGAGAATAGACACTAAGGGAAAACTGTATCTGTTCATTTCTTTTTTTCTCCCATAAAGCCTCCAGAAAATGGAAGTTTACAATATTTGTTGGAAGTATTGCTTCTGCTTACTTTCTAGTATTTGCAACAAGACTAGTAAATGAATATTAATTTGACTTATTTTCATTTCTCTGTATATTCATGATGAATATAGATCCCCTGGAACTGGAGCTTCCAGGTGTGGGTCTAGAGAATGGAACTTGAGTTCTCTGCAAGAGTAGTACCTGACCTTAACTGCTGAGTCATTTCTCTAGCCCCTAAAACCAGCTTTAATTTGCTTGCTCTTACAAATCTATTCTTAATAAAACCTGTACTTAATAGGGTAAACGTCTCAGTCAGAAAAGATCTTGTACAAGCATGAGGGTCAAAGATTCCCAGAGTCAACATAAACATCCAGCATAGCAGCCTGTGTCAATAGTCCCAGTGTTGGGGAAGCAGGATAGGAGGATTCCTAGGGCTAAAATGCCAGGGGATCTTGCTAAGTTAGTGAGCACCAAGTTTAATGAAAGATATTGTGTTTGAGGAAGATACCCAAAATGCTGACCTGTGGTCTCCACACACATGCACATGCAGCTCACACACACACACACACACACACACACACACTTCATTGTCTTGTAGGTCCTGTTACTACTCAAAGTAAGTCAGCTCATCTTTAATTTGCTTAATTTCAGATTTTCCATCAGTGTTCTACCTATTTCTTACTATGTATATAAGGGCATATTTACATTTTGTTTAATATTTGGTGATGATTTAATCTTGTATATGGACAAAATTTATTAAGATATGTATCTGTTTGTTCATGTATATATTTAATAGCATCATCATGTAAATTACTTTAATTGTGCTCAATCACAGCAATGTTGTGTAAAGTACAAGTTAGTCCTCAAAAATTTCAATTATATGTGTTTTTATATGAAAATGTATTGTTTACAATACAATTTCAGACATTACCTCCACCTCTTTTCATTTTTTTGTTGCAATGATAAGTAAAACTTTATTTCCATTCATGATCCTTTCAATTGTCATTAGTCTCTAAACTGATAGAAATTTCTTTTAGTCATATCACCATAAGAAATACTCTTGTAATGATATAACGTGTTATTGAAGCATGCTAAATAAAACCATTACACAAGGGACTAAGAAAAAAATTAATACATAAATAATTTGAGTTAAAGGATTTGGCTTCATGACTTTTATGTTTTTTTTTTAACCAAAAACTTTGTGATATATCTGGAATCCTAAGAATATTTAGTGTAACTGCTTGAGCATTGAGTACTGGGAAAAATTTTTCAGACCATTTCTCTGTAACCCAGAAGAGTTTCAATAGACAATGATTCACTTGAAGGTAGGGAAGTTATATATTAATGAGACTGACCAACTTTTCTGAGAAGTGATCTAGATTTTCCAAAGAGAAACTAGCAATTACATAGACGGAGCTGCAATTGCATAAACCTCATCTGAGAAGAATATAATCATCTTGGAGTCAACGACAGACCCTGCCAAAATGATATGCTATATGAAAGTCTAACTGTAAAGATGTCAATGGAAGACAATAGCTAAGAATAAAACAAGCCTGGATTGCAAAATCACATCAATTTAGTTTGAGTATCTTTGGATTCCTGCTCGCTAATTTCCCCATATTAAATAGATTAACTTTACACACTTTATCCTAAATTTTTGAACTGCATTTTCCTGGTTAGTTATATGAAGCTCTTATGACATAGCTTATAAATTTATGATTTATTAAATAAAAAGTTATAAAGTATATATGGAAATAATTGAAAGGTGGTACCCATAAAACAAATGGTAGCTATTTGAACTGACAGACAAGGTACCTTCTCCCCCTTGTCTCATGTTTTCTGAAGCAGAACTGTGGAAAAGGAAACCATTTTTCTCATATGTTGTTTTATGCTAAAATATGTTGGCTGCATTTATTGGTTGCATAATGTTTTCTTTATAAAACTGAATTTATCATTTTCTAATGCCAAGTTTAGATTTTATGCTTCCTAGATAATCTTTGAGGTCTCTTCCAAGTCTCACTTCATGAATCTATAAATTGAATTCGTCATTTGAGTTTTAACCATTTGCTCATGTGTCATTTAAGCCAAACATGAAATTAAATTGTATCATATTGGAGCTACAAGGATCTCTAATGATTTTTGCTGAGACCTACTATGTTAAACTGATTTATGTAAGTCATATATTAACTAGTAGAAAACCCAAGATTGAAACTCCATGTATTTTTTTTTCCTGAGTTCTAAATTCAAACTTTTTTAAAAATAGTAGAGTTATCTTACAAAAACCTTCCTAGATCAGAATATTATTGAAAATGTGAACATTCCTAGAAATGATATGAAATCATATTAGGTACCTGGTATTTATAGTTTTTACTCTCAGTAGTAATATCTGCCATATATTATATATCTGACTGTACTATAATTTATCATCTTAATTATTGAATATGCTCATTCAACTAGAGAAGTAGCATGAGAAGTTAATCTGCTCAAAGGAAATTTGATTGTGGACCATTTTCCTAGAGGTCCTTGATTAGAACAATACTCAGTCCCATCACCTTTCTGGAAAACCTTCTGAGAAAGATATTGTAGATAGTGTAGATAGTGGCCTGGCTTCTGTGTCAGGTGATGGAGAAATATACATTGGGGAGCTTTATACCTTGCAAGCAATAGGAAGTAGTCTGAATGTCACACTGAGGGAAGCTTGAGCAAAAGAGACCTCAAAGCCAACTCCCACAGTGATGCACTTCCTCCAATGAGGCTATGATTCCTAATAGTGACACACCCTTTGGGGGGACATTTTTTTTCAAAACACCTTGGTCGGCAAGTAAAAATTCATAATCTAGTTCTAGTCCTACCACTCTCTCAGAGCAAGGTTTTTCATTTTCCCAAAATTCACAGTGCGTCTTCTTGTAGAAGGAAGTAAAATTACCCACCACCAACTTCACTGGTTTGTGTGAATAAATAGAAAAATGAAGATAAAATGCCATGAAAGCTAAAAACATATGTAGTATTATTGTTGAGAAAAGTTTCATGGCATACCCACTCAAGAAACAAACACAATAAAATTGTAGAAATTCTCAATAATAGTACTATTTTACAGCCTAACACACCTAGACATTTAGATAAATAACTGATTTAAATGGTACCAAGTATTTTTTGTTGCCATAAATAAACATATTGCTTCATCCAAATATATTGTATTTAAATTAAAAATCAGTAAGGTGCCATTTGGTAAGGGAATGAAAAGTGTTCTCTCTTTTTTTTCTGCTCATTTTTCTTTATACTTAAATGGCTTTATGGGATAAGAAAAAAGGTAAGAAGGCATAATTCAATATATGAATTTGCTACATGTATGAAAAAATATTGAATAATATTGTATTTAGAAGTAATTTATTAAATATTTTGTTCCCTTATTATTACTGAAAAGTAAGGAAGACCTTCAGTGACATAATAGTGTTCAGTGAATGACTAGAACTTAGAGCCATTCATGGTCAAGTTCTGTTTCTCTTCATAGTTTCATATGTGTGCCTCACATAACACAGCAAGAGAAATCACTGTGAATTAATCTTTAGAAGGAGTTTGTTTAAAATGGCCCATACCTTGTAAGAATAATAAAAACACAATGCAGTTATTTCAGGTGATTGGAGCTGTTCAATATCCCCAATCCCACACTATAGAAATTTCAAAGAAATTTCTACTACTGATTAACCAGTAAGCAAGATAAACTGCTTTCATTTAACATAGCTTAGTTTAGATGTACCAGTTCATGGATAACAGGAGAATACTTTTTAATGGGAAATTGTGCAGTTACTTGGCATAGCAGCTATAGAACAATGCATTTCTGGCTGCCCACAGTATACAGGAGCTCTAAAATGGGTCTGGCGCTTAGATGAAAATTCACAGCCCTATTGACAGTTAACACAGGCTCCCTTCCATCCTGCATTTCTCCAGAGCTATGGGAATCTGGTTCTCTAGGCAATAAATCATCATTACAGAGTTGGAACCGTCATCATGAAGAGTGGCACTATGGATGGAAGTCATTATCCATCATCCCTATGGGACAGAAGCCCTTTAAAGGACAAACTCGGCTAATGAGATTGTGGGCATCTTGTGTGTAGATTCTGAATCTCTTACTGTTTTCTCTCTAAACATTTTCAGTGTTTCCCTCATTTGTGTGTGAGACTGCCAGATTCTCTTTTCTTCAGGGGGGTTACCAAGTGGGAAACAGATGGAGATTCCAACACTAATACTTCCCTTTCCTACCCTTGTTCCTCACCCAGCTGAGAACTGCAGGGTGACTTCCAGGGTGGCTCCACCTATTCAGTCCCACATTCCTTTGGTAGTAGGCTAATTTCTTCTGTTCAATAATAACACAAGAATTAGTTATTAAATTATTGATGTTCAGAAATGATCAAAACATTCCATTTCCTTAAAATCTACTGAATTTATTTTGTGGTTGCCATGTCCCATATTATGACTATCATAATTAGTTTATAATGTATAATATGTATATTGTACAATGTACAAATACCAAGACCACTCACTGTCCAATAAATGCTGAAAAGTACATATGTGCATCTAACACATCTACCAAGATACAGAACATTTCTATTAGTCTAGGCAGTTTCTTAGACTGACCCAAATGGTCATGGATGTTAACACAAATGTTTGTTAATATATGAAAATGAAAATGCTAGCACAGAATTTTGTCTTAAGTTTAGGAATGACAGGCTTTCTTTTGTTCAGATTGCGACTTGGATCTCTAGGAGGAAAAATTTTTGAAAGTGCTCATATTAGTGTGGGGGAGACTATGATGTCCTCAGAAATAGAAACTGCCCAATGTAGACAAGACAGGCTTTAATCAAATTAAGCTTCTATGATGTGACAACACTTGCCGTCTCTAAGAGCTTCATTTCATCCATGTGTATATGCATTCATATCTGTGCTGCTATATGTGTGTGCTACTCGTGTATTTGTGCATGCACACAGAGGCCCGAGTGTAACTGGTGGTGGGAGTTCTCAGCTTCTTAGACAGTGTGTATCTTGCTTTTGAGATTGGGTAACTGGCTTGAAGCGTGTCATGTAGGCTAGACTGGATGGACAGCAAGCTCTGAGCATCTGACTGTCTTCTCCTCAGTTCTGAGATCACAAGCATGAGCCACCATGCCCAGATTCTTTGTGTGAGTGCTGTGGGTGAACCTCATGTCCTCATGCATGCAGGGTAAGTGCCTTATGTCCTGAGCCATTTCTCCATCACTAAATCACTAATACTGACATGATAATTGTATTATTTTGTTGCTACAAAAGAATGAACTTGAATATATGATACTGATCTTATAAAGTTATATGGGAAATTATATTTGTTGGTTGGTCAATAATGAGTTTCTCAAAATTTTCTTCTTATGAACTGTTTTTTTCTTTCTTTTTTTTTTGTTGTTGTTGTCAATGTAGCTTAGGCAGAGTTGAACTTCCTCTACCTCAGTTTTCTCATATGTCAAATGAGGACAATAGTGTTATTTGCTTCATACAATTAAGCATGATTGAGTGCATACTGCATTTACCACCATAGATAAATGGTGGAATTAGACTCAAACCTCAGTTTTCTGATCCCAAGTGATACTATTTATACTGAAGATTTTACTTTATCCAAAATAATATTGGAAGAAAAGATGAGTTTATAGTGTTACCTGTGATGACTGATGAAGGCTACTGCCAAACTTTCAGATATTCTCTTTCCACATACATTGAGTGAGGGCTGTCTGGCTGTGAATTTGAGTGGACATACCCTTCTTTCATACAGCAAGACAGCAAGACTTGCTAGCACTTTCTTGTTTTCTAAGGAATGAAACTCTTTATTTCTGTGATGCCCTAGATTCCTGTATTACTGCTAAACAACAACAACAACAACAACAACAACAACAACAACAAAATGAAAATGTAAGCTAAGATGAATCTAAAACCATAAAGTGCAAAGGCCTTTCTATTTATTTCTTGCTGTATTCGAACCCCAGGACTCCTTCCTCCAGGGATTGAGATACCTCAAGGTTTTTATCTCCATTGTTTATTGTTGGGATTGTTACAGTCTTGCCTTTTCATCTTTTGAGCAGTTTTTTGTATTAGATGATATTATGTGTAGTGCCATCATCTGGGTTCAATTTTGAGGAAAGGGGGTTAGTGGCTTTTTAAAACTGATCACATTGCATTCTGAGCACTAATACAGTCAGATTTAGCTGGAATTCTACATATCTATTCCTTCAGGGTTGCCAAACATTTTTGGATCTGATTTCATAGGGTAAACTTGTTTTCAGGCTTATTATGCATGTTTATTTGTGTTTTCTTCATCATATTGCAGTACTTTTAACATTTAAAATCCTCTCCTTTTTTCTTATTGCTCCCTCTGTCTCCTAGGCCCCTAATGCTAGGCTCGGGTAAACACCTCGGGCAGTCACAGTGCTCTTGTAGGCACCAGGAGAAAGATGGAGGTAATGTGGATCTTTTTCTTTTCTGATTGACCTCTTTGTTCCCTTGCATAAATTCCTCTATTTGCCAGTTAGTTGATAACCTTGAACATAAAACTCAGAACCTATGACTACATTATTGCCCAACTTTTTGAAATAGTCAGGTAGCCAATGAATTTCGTTGGACCAAAATATAATGAGTACTTTGTTTGCTTGTTTTTAAAAAAACTATATCTTTAAAGATGTATAAGAGTTGAGTGGGTAGAAGACAGTTGGTACTTGAACACCATAAACTCTGGGTTATATTAACCTTGGGTTAGGTTTAATTTTGTAATTATAAACTGCCAACTTTTATTCATCTGATTTCATATATTGCATAGAAAGACTATAGAGTACTATTCCATAATGTGATTGTTTTCCCCTCCTCACCAAAATGAAATTTCTCTCATTGATTTCAGTATCTGTGTTCCTCAGTGGCTCATCTGGACCATGGAAGAATTTAATATCTTTGGTAACTTCTGAGAATGGCAAGTTGTTATACGTTGATGACACATTAATAGATTTCAAATGGATTCTCTGGAAAGAACAGATTCCCAGTACTATTATAAAAGTTATAGGCACTTGGTAGAGAAGAAATTGTAAAGCACAAGTTAATAATGAACTAATGTCAGTGGCATGCCATGAATCCTACCCCATGGCACGGCATGTATCTCTGGACATCTTCAATCTTAAAATAATCATTGAGTGCATTCTACATTGTCCCGATGATGTTCCGAGACAGGAAGACTGTGTTCTTTATGTACTTATAGTGATTTGATGGCAACACATTTCCATCTTCTCTTACTTATCTCTTCTCCTATTTATGCAATGTTCATATTCACTGATTGTGAAACAGAGAGCTCTTCACAATTGAGTAAGCATAAATTTTGTTTTCCAAATTAATAACCATTTGAGAGTTGAAAGGGATACTACTAATATTATTATCAGACAACATGTGTATAAACTTGGGTGACTTAATCAAAGCACAATGTAGTCACTCTTCTTAAACTTAATCATTTGCAAATCTGCTTCTGGAGTTCTATGTTCTGGATGAACTTCAGGTTTTGTCTTAGCGTTGGAACAGCCACCAGCAAGCTTGTGACTTGTGATATGTTTTGAATACACTACAAATTTGCTCCATCTCATGAACTTCAGGAGATCTCGCTGCAATAAAGTATATGGATAACTTTGTAATTTTTAGAAACAATGGCCAACCTTCTGGCCCATCAGTGGACCCTTGTAGTCTCTCAGTGAGAAGTCACCAGGCATAAACATCCAGGAGAGTCATTCCTTCAGAGAGGGTGGTATCTGTGTCCAGCTGATACTCCTGAGTTTCTGGGACTGGTGGAGGTGAGTACAAGACAAGAATAGGTTGAATGGTGACAGAATGGTGAAATATGGTGCTGAATACCAGTGAGTCTGGGAAGATAGAATGGGACTGGCATCCTCTTCCTGGTGGATTTGTTATTCAAGTGAATTTCAGGTCAATTCTGTTACAGATCTGCAGTTTCTGTTCTTGAATGAATGTTCTGATTTGGCTCCTCAAGTCATTGGCGCCAGTGACTCCAGAGCAGGTGTCCCCAGTATTATCACCTCAAGAGAGCCTACAATGCACCTGACTTCCCTTGTTCTGGTAGGATAACAGAGTCAGTGTTTGCTTGTTGTTATTGTTTGTTTTTCTCTTAATAATTTACATAGTTAATGTTCCCTGCTAATGGTGATTACTTTTGTGGTTTTGTTTTTATTTATAAATGTATGCCAAAAAATAGTTCACAATATCGTTAATTTTGAGAAAATATAAGACTCTTTAGTGTAAGATAATGGAAGTCAACAATGTTTACTTTTGATACTCATTGTTACGTATGATGGGCTTTGCAGTTAAGAACACTTGCTCTTGCAGTGGACTCCAGTTCTCTTCCCAGCATGCACATGGTTGTGGACAACCACCTGTAATCTAGGTTCAGGGGACTCTGTGTGCTTTTCTGACCTCCATGGGTGCCAGGTAGGCACATAGTGCACATACATATGTATAGATAAGACATTAATATGCATAAAATAAAAGGAAAACATTCTAGTTACTCTGTGAGAGTCTAAATGAAAAAGAAACACTTGGCCTGGGCTTGTTGTCAGGCTATGTATCCATTTTCCCTAAGGAAGTAATTGACTCTGTGTCTCTCAGATTGTGACAGGTAAATTTCCATTGAGTGGCTTAGATAAGGCAAAAGCATGGGCATTATACTGACTTTTCTCTGCATAGGGACACACATCGGACTAGTTGAGGAAAAGGAGGAAATGAATCTCACCTCAATAACATGAACTTACTTTCAGTTATGCCCTGAAGGATATATGCAGGAGATATATAAGAAGTAGTAGGTCCAAGCCTTCATGCAGGATTACTATCTGTCCACTTAAGGAAGAGAAAGCTACTGTTAATGTAGGAGAGAAGAATCAGACAGGTGGCTTACTGTAAGTGCTGTCCAGGACAGATGTAGACTAAGGAATCGTGTAATAATGTCTCTATTTGTCACTTAAGTTTCTTGGCCTCATCTTTGAATCAGACCCAAAACATTAGAACTTCATTCAGCATGGGAACCATTCAGTTTAGTAAAATAAATGTATTCCTTTGTTTGGAAGCTGCAAGTGACCAGGACATGACATTTGAAATGGATGTGTAGTGGGGACTTGTTAAACCTAATACTTTTTAAAAAAGTGTCAAGCTTACTTTCTATTCATGGTTTTTTCTAATATGTCACTTATTTTGAACTACTGTTCCAATGACTCCCAAATATTCTTTCCTACTAAACTTTCCTGAAATAGGTAGTAAAATATATCTGGTTTGGGGGTGGGAGAGGAAGTGTGTTTTAAAATTCCATTTTCTTGTCTATTAGATTGTCAGCGATTATTGTGTTAGTTCTTCTCTCAAATTCTGCTAAAAAGCGTTGAGACTTACTAAAGGTGTCTTCCAGTAGATGCAAGCTGAACATATCATGATGGACTATTGGTCCAATTAGTGGTCAGTGATTTAGGGGAGATGATGGGGGAAATCACATTAAGTCTTCCATCAGGAGCTGTGGTGACCATGCAGTGTACGTCAAACTATACACAAAGTGTTTGGGAAATATTTTCTGATTTAATTTATATAAAAATGAGAGGTAGATATTTTAACTCCAGTGGGATTAGAGGCTAAGGTGACCGAGACAGCTGCTACAGAGCTGGAAATAGAATGCAGGTGTTTCCATCTCCCAAGGACATGCATATTCTTGGCACTATTCTGTATCCCAAGGGAAATAGCCTATAAACAGCTCCCTCCACCATTATGTAGATTGGACTTCTAACCCAAAGTAGTGATGGTTGTTATTTAATTGGCTCTTACCAGTGTCCAGGGATTTCTTTCTGCAATATGTCCAGAAATAAATAAAAATCACTTGTTTTCAGTCCTTTCTGGAACACATAGTGCTGTTTCTATTCTTTGTATTTTCTGAAATGCCATTTATTTTTCTTTATCATTATGTGTTTTTTCTTAGGCAATGAACGAGTCACCTTTCTTCTACCTACCCTAAATAGAGTTTTAGGATATTTACAGTCTGTATTTCCAGACTTGACTACCATTCAAATACCATTTAATCTACCTGGCAATAGCATCAACCATGTGTTCTTGAAGCATGGAATGCTTCTTTAGACTATTAGCAAGCCGTGATATGAATAATATGAGTTTTTTTCCACTTGTGTTTCATGCATGTCTACTGCTGATCATGTTTTGAGGATAAAACACTCCCCAGAAAACATTATGAATATATTAATGTCTCTTTCCTGTAAAGAAAGAGCTAGCCAATCTAGTGACCAAAATAAATGAGGCAGCCATCTACAAAGTTATCTGAGAAAGGCAAATGAAATGTCAGAAGTCAAAGGAAATGCATACCCATTAGAGACAAGAGTCCTCTCATTTGGGCAGTGATACTCGGCATAAAATGACTTAAACATAGGCAAACACCTTTCAATACATTTTATGTTATTTTATTTATCTGTCTATTTTACATCCTGACCGCAGTTTCCCCTTCCTCTTCTCCCATTCCCTACTCACAGCAACTCCCCTCCACTTCTCCCTCCCCCAATCCACTTCTTCCCTGATTCTGTTCAGAAAGGGGAAGGCCTCCAAATGGGCACCAACAAATTGGCATCTCCCTCTATTCTTAGGCTGGGCAAGGCAATCCAGTGTAAGGAATAGGCTCCTCAGAGATAGCCAAAGAATTAGGGACAACCCTTGCTCCTATTGTTAGGAGTCCCACAAGTAGACCAAGCTACACAACTGTAACATATATGTAGAATGCCTAAGGTCCATCCCATGTAGGTTCCCTGGTTGTCAGTGTAGAGTCTGTGAGCTCTGAAGAAGCAGGCTAGATGTTTCTGTGGGTTTTCGTGAGATGTTTATGACCTCTCTGGTCCCTACAATCCTGTACTCTCTTCATTCGGGTTCCCTGAGATCAGGTTAATGTTTGACTGTGGGTCTCTGCATCTGTTTTTATCAGTTACTGGATGAAGGCTCCTGGATGACAGACAATTGGGGTAGTCACCAATCTGACCACTGGAGATAGCTAGTTGTGGTTACATATTAACTAGTGCTAGGAGTATTATTTTTGGGCATTCTAGTAGATTCCTGGAAGCTTCCCCAAGAAATTAAACATAAACAAAACAAAAAACAAAAACAAAAACACAAAACAAACAAAAAAAACCCCAAACAAGTCATAAAAAAATGGGGCACAAATCTAAACAGATAATTCTCAACTGAAGAATCTCAAATAGCAGAGAAACATTTAAAGGAATGTTTAACATCCTTAACTATCAGGGAAATGCAAATCAAAATGACTGGACTTTTACATCTGACAGAATGGTTAAAATAAAAAACAAATGATAGCTTATGCTGGAGAGGATATGGAACAAAGAGAATGTTCCTACATTGCTGGTGGGAGTGTAAACGTGTACAGCAACTTTGGAAATCAATACGGCAGTTTTCAGAAAATTGGGAATCAATCAAGCTCAAGGCCCAGCTATACCACTCTTGAGAATATACCCAAAAGATGCTCAGTCTTACCACAAGGACACTTGCTCAACTGTGTTCATAACAGCATTATTTGCAAAAGCCAGAACCTAGAAGCAACCTAGGTGCCCCTCAACTAAAGAATGGATAAACAACAACAAACTGTTAAAAAAAATGACATCAGGAAATTTGAAGGCAAAGGAAAGCAAATAAAACAAGAAAATAATCATTCTGAGTGAGGTAACCCAGACTCAGAAAGACAAATATGGTAGGCACTCACTCATGAGTGGTTATTAGCTTTGTAAGTAAATGATAACTATGTTAAAATCCAGTTTCGGAGAGACTAGCTGACAAGGAGGGCCAGGATGGGGTGGGGGTAGGGGACATAAATCTCCCTGGGAAGGGAAAATAGAAGAGAACTTCTGGTTGGATTGGGGGTAGATGGAGATAGGAACTTGAGGAACTGGGTTTCGGGGTGAAGGGAGGGAGAGTACTGAAAGAGGTGACCGGAAAGGGAGGATATTTTGGGGCTACGTAGAGATCTGATGCATGGGAAACTTTCAATATGTTTTAATAGAAAACTCAAGGCATGGTGATTTTGTTCCCAGTGTGTTTTCTAGTATCAAATGGTTTTCATATTTTAGATAATCAAAAGACCTGTGGGTTTACTCAGAAACTCTTGTTTCCTTACACTGGTAGGTATAACTTTCACAAGAGACTAACACGTATTTTTATTTATGATGGATGTTTGTTACGGCAGGTTTTTCCTACCCTCTGGCCTCCCGGTCCTGCCGCCAAGGTCCAGCCGACACGTGAGCCCCAAATAACACTCAGAGACTCTGTATTTGATACAATCCTGTTGGCCAATTACCATTATTGTTTATAGGCTAGCTTGGTCTTAATTATTAACCCATTTCTACTTATCTAATTATTTCCACGTGGCTCATCTTAACCGGGAGCCGTGGCTGGTGTCTTCCTTCCTCCCTGGTCTACATCTTGACTCCTCCCAACTACTTCCTCTTTCCTCCTCCTGGTCTCCTAGCCCCACCTTGTTTCCCATGCATCTTGTTTCCTATTGGCCACAGGCTTTATTAATTAACCAGTATGAGAAACATATTTACAGAATAACATCTCCCATCAGATGTTTCTCCCATTAGTTTCTAACTCCTCAGAACCTACTATGCTAGGCTCTTTGATTATATTTCTGATAAACATTTCACTTTACAGATTTATGGGGCTCATTTTCCTCGGGATGTCACACAAAAGACTAGCCTTTACATCTCCCAATTATTTGGGAAATCCTAAATCTCTCTCAGACTCTCACACTTCTCTTATATTTTCAAAGAAATCTATGCTTTTCCAGCCTGGAGACTTGGCTGTCATTTCGAAGCATGATGTAGAGATTTTTGTCTAGTCTATTCACATTGTGAAGATTACTTTAGCTGCTTCCAGAAATTGCATTACTCATATTTGGTCTAGCTTGCTGTTCATTGTTGCAAGGGTGCTCTCCTCTTTCCATCCTTCAGAGACCACAGGTGTCTGAATAGTCTCAGGCAGCCGCTTTATGGTCTCCCCTAGAGATAATCTTAGTCAATAGCTTCTCCAAACAAGCTATTGAGGGTACATTCTCAAACTTAATAATTCTTACTGGATGATTTCCAAGGAAGGACTTCCAAACTCCCCCAGATGTTATGTAAGAATAATAATATACATTAATATAATAGATAAAGTCAGAAATGGCCCTTTGCCAATCTAGTGAAATTGACTGTGTGCAATCTGGAATTAAAAAGAGAGGATGAAAATAAAAAAATTAGAGATAGTTCAGGTTGACATAACTCATAAACAGCATATACTACCACAAATGTTATATAAATATTATAGTTTTAACATTAAAGTCTATATTTATTTGTATAAATATACAATATTAAATATAATTCAAATTTTATAGTATTAAAAGGATAATTAAATATATACTTCTTATAAGACATTTCTTGTGCATTTAGAAAAATCGTTATATTTTTAGAAAAATTGTAAATTACAAAAAATGGTTTGTGAAGAGATAGAAAAGCTGAGTTATCCAATTACTTCTAGTTTAATGCATAGCCTAATGTTTTATAGCCTGAGTTACCCATGTTGTGGTAAGTGTCAATAATGAACATGTTGGTGCACCTAGTCAGATTTGGGTGGGATTGCTGTTTCCAGTATCATTAAAATCAACAATAATAGTCTCCTAAAGAAAAGCAATGAACATCATCTTAACTCAAAATTATTGATAGATACCTAGTACCCCACACAAAGGTGAAACTATTAGCACTTTAATACAGTATAAAATTGGACCATTTAATTGGACCTTTTCATATGATTTCTTTTTGAACCATTTAAATTACTCTTGATATGATTTCATTTGATTGTAGACCTTACCTCGAAAATGTTCAAAATTTTGATGCTAGAGGCGGGAAAAATATAAACTTTAAATGAAAATTTTTTCCTTACATAATTCACACTCCAGTAAAATGCCTAGGAAAGAATAGAAACTGTCACTGGCAAGTATACATCATGAACTTTTAACTGTCAAGTTGGTTGGTGACTTTTCCTAGGAAGGTTTGAACACATGTCTCTTCATAAAATACGGAGGCCACTGATGACAGATCAAAGAAATGCCTTTATCCAAGTCTGTCTGGGGAAAGCAATGAGTCTATTAAGGTGACTTCTTGGAGGATGGGTGACTCGGAAAGTTGTATCATTGAAACTCCTGCCTTTGCTTTGTGATCATCAGACATTCTGTGGCCCTGGTGCTTCCTGCCACACTAAAATGCGGTTTTACCAAGGATCTCCTCTGTCCAGTGATTCTTTAATGCTCACACACCCTTAGGGAAGTGCCTCATAAGTCATGTCACTTTTTGAGATTCCCAAGTTTCATAAGTTTTATGGCCTTCTTGAGTATTATGAACTTTTCCCCAACTACTAGGAGGTAATGTTTCCATTTCAAGGAAACAGCTATACAACATCCCAGCCTTATCTGTGGTCCTTACATCCTTCCTCCCTTATTTCCTGAATTATGTCCCGTGTCTTGGAGCCTTCCCTTTGAATAAATATGAATATTTATTTTTCATGTTTACAGCTGTGAGACAGTTACCATAGTGCCCTTTGGTGGTAGACTAATGATGGCTCAGAAAATTTGCACAACTTTCTGTAATAGAAAGAAGGTATATTTCTTTCAATAGGTTAGCACAGTCTTTGTCATGTATGATATAATTTGGAAAGATCCTTCACAGTGGTGGTTGATCCATGATATGAACATATGTGGATTTTTTTCACTGTGTGTGGATGGTTTCAAGTTCAGGACATGACATGGAAATGTCAGAGAGATATGAGGACCACGGACCCCTCTCTGTGTTTTGCACTCTTATTTTGGATTTAAAAAACTTACTGATGTGGCTAACCTATTTTAGTTTGAGTTGAAAGTGCTAGACTTTGCCTTTATTAAATGATAATTTCATTAAAAATGTAATCATGGGTTCTGCAAAAATAAAATGAACTTTTAACGTAGATTTTATAATTTAATGATTAATAGAAGAATGCGTAAAATGTCACAAGCTGTTCAAAGGAAAATACGAAGTCTACATATTCAAAATGAAGGAAGCTGAGTTAAAAATTGTTTAATGGCTACTATGTGTGCAAAACTTGTTTCTTCGAGTGGAAAGGGGGGTAATTATGCACAAACCATATGACTGTGCTTGATGGACAGGAACAGTTGGCATTACCATCATTTTTTCTACCACTGAGAGAGCATGATAGGCACAAATAACTCGGATAACCAACAATCAAACTGCTTACTTAGTATATTTCAGAATATTTTCCAGTGGTCTCATGTCGATGTGAACAGCACAGTTAAAGCAGGGATGCTGAGTCAGAGAGAAACATGAGGAAGGAAACACTTGGGAATCAACAGATGTCACCAGGAGGGCTTTGGTCTTTGGCAAGAAGTTGGGATCAGGGTTCAAGCCAAATTTAACTCAACTAACATGTGGTTTGCATTTTATGGTCCTTAGAATACTACAGAATTAGGATGAAAACCCCAACTTTCTCTATCCGACTCCACCATGGTTTTCACATTACTGTATTAGGCTGATGATTATACATTCTTCTTTTAATTTTAATTTTTTATTTTTAATTTACATGTTGATCCCAATCCCCCCTCCCTCCCTCCCTTTTTCATTCTCTCCCACCTTCTCATGCCCCTGACCACCCTCCCCTCCCATTCCCCCCAACTCCACATGTAGGGTGATGCCTTCCAGGAGGGGTCATCTAAATCTGTCAAGTCATTTGGAGTAGGGTCTAGAACTCCTCTCCTGCCTCTAGATTAAGGGAGTATCCCTCCATGGGGAATGTGCTCCTAAAGTCCTTTCCTGTACCGGGGATAAATCCTGGCTCCATTGTCCAAGGTCTCTTAGACTACTCAGTCATTCTAGCTGAGACCCATGTTCAGGGGGTCTGAGTTAGTCCTATGCTGGATTCCCAGCTATCTGTTTGGGGGCCCATTAGCTCCTCCTTGTTCAGGTCAGCTGTCTCTGTGTGTTTCTGCACCTTGGCCTTGTCCTCCCTCTCTGCATCTGGATTCCAGTTCAGCTCAGTGTTTAGCTATGGGTGTCTGCTTCTGTTTCCATCAGCTACTAGATGAGGGCTCTGTGATGGTGCACAAGTTAGTTGTCGATCTCATTATAAGGGAAGAACATTTATGGTAGCCTTTCCACTGTTGCTCAAATTGTTAGTTGGGGTCAGTCTTGTAGGTATCTGGACATTTCTCTAGTTCAGTTTTCTCTTCAAAGCTATAATGGCTCCCTCTTTTATGGCCTCTCTCTTTCTCTCTCTCTCTCCCTCTCTCTCTCTCTCTCTCTATGTATGTGTGTGTGCAATGTTTTATTCATCTGTTGGTCTGTTTATTGACATCTTGTATAATTCCATAGTTTGTGCATTATGAATAGTGTTGTACTAAGCGTGTAATGCTTCCTCAATTCTTCCTGTATATTTCCAGGAGTTCTATAGCTGTTTTATGTGGTAGTTCTATTTCTAGTATTTTAGGGAAGCCTTATACTTTATGTTTTCCTACTTCTCTCAGCAGTGAACAGCACCATGAAAATAGATATTTTTTTGCATATTTCTGGTACTAATGTAAAAAAAGAACATTGTATATATTATTCACTTATGAATTAACTCTTTCTTACTGAACTTTCTAGACTATATGGTTCATCTTGAAGTTTTCACAAATCTCTGAATGAAAAAAGTCTGAATTCAAAGTGGATGAACATATTTTACAAAAAACTCTTTTATTCAAATGTCAGCATTATCCCACTGATACGCTGCCTGTGACTAAATGCTTCGATTAATCCCCTGTGGTTTTTATAAAAGAGATAAAACAGTGAAACCCCTCAGCTATTTCTATATAGATTAGAGCATGTGAACAATATATTCTCAGAGTGCAGAAATAAGGAGTTCTAATCCATCATGCACAGTGCATGGAAGGATTGCTCATCAAATGACAGACGTTTGTGGCGTATTTGTTGATTTATCTGAGTATTTACAGAGTTCATCAGACTCTACGTTTTCCTTGCCTTTGTGTCCCGTACTGACTTTGCATTTTTTTAATTTAAAATTCATGGCATCTATGTAATTAATTAGTTGACATGTTTATTTCGTCTTGAAAAATCGTGATAAAGGCATGATTATCCTTGATCCTTTAAAAAAATCCTATAGCTTGGAAACCCTCATGGGATTGAATCAATTTCTTGGGTAAATTACATGGAGTAAGGATTCCAAGAACACGTGCTCCTGGAGAAGTTTTATTTCTTCCAGATTACCTGGAACTCAAACAAAGTGAAACTTGCAATTTTATCTGTGTTTCAACAAAACCTGATTGCTGTGTTTAGCAATAAACCAGAACAATGAAGTATACAGAACTCTTATGACCTATTTATGCACTGTTCAAACCATCTGTTTGATATTAAGTGATTGAATTTTGAGAAGATAATAAAAACTGAGCAAAATTGAAGAAATTAATTCACCTTAAATTAATCTTGCCAAATTGCTCCAGAATAATATTAAGCTATTGGTAAACCGTGTTTCTGGTCCGTCATGGGCATGCATTTTCCGTTGTTTACTACCCTTTGTCTAGGATTCCTAATTGGCATTGTCTGAAGTAGCCATGAGCTGTGTGCCTTTATATATTGTTAGAAGCTTCTTGATTTTTAAAGAAAACTGATATTAACAGAGAAAGTTGGCTTGTTTCAGCTTAAGTAAGAGGGTCGTAATTGGAGCCAACATATGGAAAGCAAAGCTATTCTGTTTTGATTTAATGAAGGTACTTACCATTCTCCAGGGGCTTTCTCTGCTCATGTTGGAAACAAAGCATTCCCTTCTATCATAACTGATTATCATATCTAGGACAGTCTCAATCTCTATCTTCAGATGCTGTACAGACCACCTGGAAGTCTAGAGCCGAATCCTGTGTCTTTCTTGCTTTATACATACAAGAAGAATAAGCTGTGTTTCTAGAGATCTGAATAAATCAGAGCAGAGAGAAATTCACCCTGATCATGGAATTTTAGAATCTCGATGAGGTTAAGATGAGGAATTCATTAGACACTATGAGTTTAACTGGACATAACAAGATAAAACAGAGTTGGTACTTTTCCCATAATGCTATTGGCTTAGTAGAAGTTTAAAGAGGTAGCTGGGAATGGACTACATGGTATCAAAATGTTACAACAAAGATACCTGTAGTTCAGTAATGCAGAGAGTGGGGGTTTACTGAGCAATGGGAAGATCCCAGCGTAGAGCTGAGAACATTCTCCATACTTATGAAGACCTGAAGATGATTCACTATTTGGGCTGTATAGTGACACTGAGGTGGGCAATATTTTTAATAAATCAATTATTAATTGATTAATTTATCTTAAAATTTCATTTTATTTTTTAACCATAGTTCTCCTTCCCACCCCTTTTGCCACCCCCTTCCAGCCCCTCCCCATCTGCCTATACACTCCTCCTCATGGGTAAGGGCTTCCGTGAGGAGTCAACAAAGTCTGACACATTCAGTTGGATCAGTACTAAGACTCTCCCCACTCCCTCTATTAAGGCTGAGCATGGCATCCTACCATAGGGAATGGGCTTCGACAAGCTAGCTTATGCACCAGGGACAGACATTGGTCCTGCTCTCAGGGTCCCCTCAGATAGTCCAAGCTTCACAACTGTCTCCTACATGTAAAGGGCATACTATGGTCACATGGAGTCTCTACTGCTGTACATCTAGAGTTCATGAGTTTAACTGAGCTTGGTTCAGTTGTCTCTATAGATTTCTCCATCATGGTCTTGATCTGCCTTGCTCATATGTTCCCTCCTGCCTCTCTTCGACTAGATTCCTGGAGCTCAGCCTGGTTCCATCAATTACTAAGTAATGACTCTGTGATGATAGTCGGGGTATTCACTAATCTGATCATATGGGAAGGTCAGTTTGGGTACTCTCTCCACTATTGCTAGGAGTCTTAGCTAGGTTATCTTTGTGGACTCTTGGGACTTGCCCTAGCACCAGGTTTCCCCCTAAGCCCATAGTCGCTCTCTCTATCAGGGTATCTTTTTCATGGTTCTTCCACTGCATCCCTCCTGTTCTTATTCCCCTCCCCCCTCACCCTTAATAGCTCCCTCCCCCAGTTTGCTCTGTAGATATCATCTACTTTGTCTTCGCAGAGCTATTCATGTGTCCCTCTTAGGGTCCTCAGCATCATCTAGCTTTTCTGGAGCTGTGGATTACAGTCTGGTTATTCTTTGTTGTACATCTAATATCCATATATGAGTGAGTTCTTACCGTGTTTGTCTTTCTGAGTTTGGGTTACCTCACTCAGGATGTTTTATATTTTTCTAGTTCCATCCATTTGCCTGCAAATTTCGTGATGTCATTATTTCTTACAGTTGAGTAATAATCCATAATGTAAATGTGCCACATTTTCTTTGTCCATTCTTCAGTTTAGGGGCATCTAGGTTGTTTCCAGGTTCCTGTTATTATGAAAAATGCTACTATGAACATTGTTGAGCAAGTGTCCTTGTGGTGTGATTGAGCATCTTTGGCTATACACCCCAGAATGGTATCACTGGGTCTTGAGGTATATTGATTCACAGTTTTTTGAGAAACTGCCATACTGATTTCCAAAATGGCTGTACAAGTCTGCACTCCCACTCCCACCAGCTATGGAAGAGTGTTCCCCTGACTCCACACCCTGTCCAGCATAAGCAGTCATCAGTGTTTTTGATCTTAGCCATTCTGTCAGGTGTTAAGATGGTATCTCAGAGTTGTTTTGATATGTATTTCCCTGATGATTAAGGATGTTGATCATTTCCTTAAATGTCTTTCAGCCATTTGAGATTCTTCTGATGAGAATTCTTTGTTTAGTTCTGCATTTCATTTCTTAAAACAGATTATTTTGTATTTTTACGTCTAATTTTTTGAAGTTTTAAAAATATATTTTGAAGATAAACCCTCTGTCAGATGTGGAGTTGTGATGACCTTTTCCTATTCTATAGGCTGTCATTTTGTCTTATTGACAGTTTCCTTTATTTTACAGAAGGTTTTCAGTTTCAGAAGGTCCCATTTATTGATTGTTGCTCTAATGTTTGTGCTTCTGGTGTTATATTTTTGAAGTGATCTCCTGTGCCAACAAACTCAAGTCTACTTTCCACTTATTCTTTTACCGGGTTCAGTGTAACTGGATTTGTGTTGAGGTTCTTGATCCAATTGGACTTGAGTTTTGTGCATGGTGATAGATATGGATCTATTTGCTGTCATCTACTCATTGACATCCAGTTTCTCCAGCACCATTTGTTAAAGATTCCTTCCTTTTTCTGTTGTATCAGTTTGGCTTCTTTGCCAAAAATCAGGTGTTTATAGATGTTGTGTATTAATGTCAAGGTCTTCAATTTGATTCTATTTATCCTTGTTTCTGTTTTTATGACAATACCAACTGTTTATATTACTATAGCTCTATAGTAGTATTTAAAGTCAAGGATGGTGATGCCTCCAGAAGTTTCTTTATTATACAGGAACAATAGCTATCATGGCTCTTTTGTTTTTCCATATGAAGTTGAGTATTGTTCTTTCAAGACCTGGGAAGAATTCTGTTGGTATTTTGATGGGGATTGCATTGAATTTGTAGATTGCTTTTGGTAATTTTATTACATTGATCCTACCTTTCCAAGGAGCATGAGAGATATTTCCATTTTCTGGTATCTTTTTCAATTTCTTTCTTTAGAGACTTAAAGTTCTTGTCATACAGGCCTTCCACTTGTTTGGTTAGAATTACCCCAAGATATTTTACGTTTGTGGCTATTGTAAAGGTTGATGTTTCTCTGATTTCTTTCTTGGCCTGTTTATCATTTGTATATAGGAGGGCTGCTGATTATTTTGAGTTCTTCTTGTATCCTGCCACATTACTGGAGGTGTTTATTAGCTGTAGGAGTCCCCAGGTAGAGTTTTTGGGGTCACTTATGTATACTATCTTATCATCTAAAATATTTTATTATATATTTATTTTTATTTTATGTGCACATTTGTCTGTGTGAGGGTGTCAGATCCCTTGGAACTGGAGTTATGATCTGTCATGTGGGTGCCAGGAATTGAACATGAGTCATCTAGAAGAATAGCCAGTGCTCTTAACCGCTGAGCCATCTCTCCAGCAGTCAAGCAATATTTAAGTCTACACAAGAAAGAAACTACTAGACATTTTTCCTATAAGAAGAAAAGGGAATGCTATCAAAATGCTCAGGTCATGGCATTTATTATATTCCCATTCTCTGACGAACAAGTTGCAGAAATAATCATTTGAATAACTTCTTTAAGTCACATTAGGACTTACTGGTGCAAAAGACATACATACTCTTGCCCTTGGCTTCATGAAGACTCTACTTGCCTTTTTTACGCTTGGCACATACCCATTCTGTTTTGATGGTATTGTGAAGTGGTATTTATATGCATGCTACTGAAACGCTTTCTGCAGATAAAGGACTTATAGAAAACAGATGGACTTTGATAGAGTATTTAAAGACACACAACTGGAAACATTCACCAAGAGATGAATTTGAATAAAGAAAGCCAGCAACCAATCAATACAAGATGAAAAGTCTTCTAAGGAGTGGTGGACATTCAAGAGAAGGCAATATTTTAGGAGCAACTGCCAAAGAGGCAGTAATCAGGATGTCAAATCCCCTACTAGGTCAGGAACACTGATGGAGTTTACCATTACAAATTTCCAACACAGGAATCATCAGTTACTTAGTGAGCAATTGTTACTGAATCAAAAGGACAAATATTTGATTATATTTTTTTCAGAGACAAACTAAAGACAGACTATACAATAAATGCCTTTTTCCCTTAGAAAATCCATTCATAATGAGATTGATACTTAACATGATCAAAATGTTAAATGCAAAAGAATTAAGGGAGTATTAAGAGACTAGCTATTTCAGTTGTCAAAATGTCAAATTCATGGACTGGTGAGAGGTTCACTGAATAAAACTGTCATGGCAGCCTGAACTGAAGATCTGTATTTAATCTCTAGAACCTTTATTAGAAGGAAAGAACTAATTGTCAAAAATTATCCTTCTATGACCTCTGTCCATGAGGGCACCACAAAATCTGTTCATTTGAAACTACACACAGATACTATGCTACACACATGCACACGCACACATGCACTCACATGTGCACAATGCACTACTCACACATACGTACATACACATGTGTGCACGCACACATGCACAAGCACACATACAGAAATGTGCTACACCCACATGTACACATGTGTGAGCACACACATGCATGCAAGCATGCACATACATGCACACACACATACATACACAGACAATACTATAGAAAGCACATGCACAAACACATGCACAAGCATGCGAATGCACACACATGCTCACATACAGACACTATGCCACACACATACAGAAAATATATTACATACACACATGCACACATGTATGCATACATACATCTACACACATGTACACATGAACACAGACACTACACTATATACATGCACACATCTGCACATCCACATGCACACTCACAGACACTATGCTACACACATGTACATGCACATGCACTACACACACAAGCACATACAAATACAACCCTACACACACACACACACACACTTAATATATAATAAAGATTGGAGGGGAATGTTTGAGTAGGTAAAGTACTACAACTGGAAGGAAGAATGACTGAGTGCAGTTTATATACCAGTAGAAATTGTTTTGATGTTGAACAGGGTGAAATTTCCTCAACTTTGGCACCATCACTGTCTAACACTGGAGGGAGTAATTTTTTCCATTGCTATCTTCTTTTGAAGTAGCTAATCTCATTGATAATTTATCATAATCAAATTTCTGCATTAAATTTTCCTGGTATTGAAATATGTTCAGTGTAGTGTTTCCTGCTCTTGGTTGTTCCCTGCACAGTTATCCTCACATACAGATGGAGGTTCTGAGAAGCTGGTGGATGGATGACAGAGAAAGATTCTTTTTACAGCTATACTGGTTTGCACAAGGTTCAGTGCCTGTAGTTCCAGACAGCCTTATGAAAAATCTCAGGTTCTCATTGGGCTAGAAGAGCAGAGTCCCTTACAGTATATAGTGATGTTAAATAAGGATCAGAAGAAACAGATAGACCAAATAGATGTTTATTCAGGGAGAAATAACTTACAACGGAGACAGATGAACACCAGCAGGTTCCTGGTCCCAAGGATGCCTCTGGATGTTCTCCTGTTCCAGTGGGGCAAGCAAGAGCACTCTCTGAAGTCCTTCCTCAGACTTCGTTCCCCCTTAATGGGCATGGTCTGTGCCACAGGTGCGGACCAAGTGAACATCTCACTACAAGTGTACAAGATTATTATTTTTTCATTAAAACATTCAAGTCTGTAGTATTTATGAACCTCCAGAACTCTACAGATAGCACAACATTACAGTCCATTTTCATTACTTTCCTAGAGCAGGAGACTATAGATTGGAGAAACATGTAAGTGTGGTAAAGAAAAGGTATGAAATAAACATATCTTTTGTACCCAAACTAGTGTGTATTAAATACTATTTGTATTTTAACTGGTATATCTTGTGGCAATTTGGGGATTTTGTTTTCCTATCTCCATCCAGCATTTGTTTTATATTGTCATCTTTACCAATCTGACTGGAGTCTAATGGGAACTCAAATTGCTCTGGTTTGTATTTCCCTAATTGCTAAAAATGATGAACATTTTTAAAGACACTTCCTACATATATTTCTTACTTTGAAATCTCTCTATTCACATCCCAGGCCCAGTTTTTGGATGGGTCTTTTTTTTTTTTTTTTTTTTTGGCATCTTCACCTTTTGAGTTTCTTAGATATTCTTTTGACACTATCTTCTATGAGATCATCATTACAGATATGCCAGCGTCATGTGCTAGCTGTGGCAGAATCATGCCCTAGAAGTTATAGAACTGTGGGTTAAATCAATTCTTTTCATGAAGTTGTGAATAAACCCCAAGCCTCTTACACATTAGGCATTACACTGAGCGGTACTCCATCTCCTCCAATTTTCTTCATGAATCTCTCCTGCTGTCAGTATATCAACAGTAACAAAAAGTACCAAAGCTAGTTGAAACCATTTAATCCATACATTTAGGCATACTTCATCAATTTTCAAAGGAAGACATTTAATATTCCATTTATCTATATTTTAGATAACAGAAATATGGAATTCATTTGAATGGGGGTGAAAATTCCAAACTAAAATTAATACTAGAAGGGCAGGTGATTTAGAATTAAATTTATATTTAAATTACTGTGTTAAATTTATGTCATAATGTATCCAATCTGTCACCCATTTCTATATCCATTACTTTTACTATGTTGCTTTGTAATTTATTTTACTGAGAAAGCTCAGGTAGTATCTCTGCTCTTTGATCTTATGTTGTTAACATTTCTTTTTCTGTCCCATCAGTAGATGCAGCACACATGGAGACAGAGTGGATCATTACACTCTTCTTTCTGTTGTTCCTGTTCACGTCTGTGGCTGTGTGTTAAGGTCAGCAAACAGACTGGGATGGGATGCACTCCATCTCAGAGATAATTTCATTGACTATGTTAAAGATTCCCAAGTTGGAGCTTGAGAGATCATTAGGTCAAATGTATTATGGAATTCACAGGTTGACACATTCTGAATTTATGCTTTCTAAAGATTCAATATTCTACAGCAACTATAGGAGAATTATCTTTTTGGACTATATAGGTTTTGGTATAAGTGACTTACTCCAGCACATGTAGCCAGCACAAACTGGGTTTAGTGGCTTATTTTTTAAACTCATGAAGTTAGAAGGTGAATGTTTGGCACTATATGGATGAGTGGGAAAGAGAAATTGTGGATAAATTTGATTATACTTAATGAAACATTTAAGACTAGAGAAAAAATGTAGTTATCCTCAGACAAAAAAAGTTATCTTCAGATTCATTACCTTAGGTAAATATCCTCTAAAATCTTTATTCAGGTCGATTGACAAAACTGAGGAATCACACTGGTGATGAGAAATGGTAATGAGCACACAGAAATGCAGATTCTTGAGAAAACTTACGTGGCACTGTTAGATAATTGCTGCTCTGGGTTCACCCTGAAAGCCAAGTGGGACACTCTGCTTCATTTATTTATTTATTTATTGTCCATAGAGTTCTTAGAAATCAACATTTCTCATTAACACCATGTCCACTTTAACAACTCAATGAACTAAAGTCCACTTCAACAGTTAATTCCAGTGGACATGTCTAGTAACCAGTGGTAAATTAATAACTTTATCAAACTTGTTCTAGATATCCTCTCTCTTTGGTACAGACTCATGACTTTTCTCTAGTTGTGATTTAGCTGTGTGCAACATGATTTTTATATAGGTAAGTTTCCATATTTTTATTATAATAATACACAAAATTATGGTTAACAAAGAATATGCAATTGAGTCATCAAAGCCAAAAGAGCTTGATTTGGGTTAAAAAATAAAAATATTATTGCTTGTCCTTGTGTTTCCTAGGCAGAATGAATATGAAAGAATTAACAGGAATATGAGAATTCCTATTTTAAGATCTTATATTACTTCCTTTTGTCATTGTGAGCACAACTACCAGCTTCCTGTTGAACTTCATTAGCTTTCTATTGTACTTCTCTACCTTTACTTTTTAATAAATTAAAACTTGATGTATTAAAATGCTATGTTTTGATGGTTTATGGATAAGTTTTATGATTTATCCACAAAGTAGAATGCAGAAGTATAATTCAATAGGTGCTATTAATGTATATGTCATTTCAAACATATAGACATTTCAGTTAACTCAGTTCATTTTGTCAACTAAAATGATATAGTAGTTTTGTAGAGTCAACAAGACCTCATTAGTACAGGCCCTTCAAAATTTTACAAGTCAGGTGTTAGTCTAATAGATCTGGTTTTAAATATTACTTGGACCTTGGTGCCTTTAATATTCTTTCCTTGTTCTTTATATTTAGTGTTTTGATTATTATATAGCAAGGGGATTTTGTTTTCTAATCCAATCTACTTGCGGCTCTGTAGGCTTCTTATACCTCTTTATAGTCTCATTTAGGTTGGGAAATTTTTCTTCTATGATTTTGTTAAATATATTCTCTGGGTTCTTGAGCTGTGTTTTTTTGTTTCTTTCTATTCCTATTATTTTATGTTTGATATTTTCCTAGTATCCCAGATTTCCTGGATGTTTTGTCTTAGGAAGTTTTTAGGTTTAACATTTTCTTTGTTGATAAATCTATTTCCTCTTTTGTGTAATCACACTTGACATACTTTCTTTCATCTCTTGTATTCTGCTTTCAATGCTTGCATCTGTAGTCCCTTTTCACTCACCAAGGTTTTCCACTGTTTATATTTTCTTTATTACTGCTGTTTCCATTTTCAGATCTTGAATAGTTTTATTCATTTTGTGCACATTTTTGTTTTTCCTTGGGTTTCTTTTAGGATTAATTTTATTTCTTCTAATTTTTGTTTGTCTTTTCCTCAATTTCTTTAAGGGACTTTTTTCATTTCCTCTTTAATAAACTCTATCATGTTTATCAACTCATTTTTAATGTCATTTTCTTATGGATTGTTCAGGTCTTGCTGTTTTAGGACAGCTAGGTTCTGGTGACACCATATTGCTCTTTCTGTTATTGATTGTATTGTTATACTGGTGTTTAGGCATCTGGATTTGGAATGAGTGTAGATCTAGGTTTTGATTCCTGAATTTGTCTTTGTTAGATGGGTGTTTTGTTCTTTGGTTTCTCTTTCCACTTGGTTTTCTGACCTAAATTGCTAAGGGTTCTGGTGACTAGTATGTTTTCAGATCCAGTACATTGTCCCTTCTGGAGATTTTTTTGAGACAAGGGATCCCTATATCTGGCCTGGCCTCTGGTAAAGCTGAGGTCTTCTTACAAAGTTGTAGACCAGAATATGGAACCCAGGGTAGGGGTGCAGTCTGGGGATTTTAGATCTGGTCTGACCTCTGGGGTCCCAAGAACCAGCCTGGCCTCCAGTACAGCTGTTGGGGCTGTGGTCCCTAGATCTGGCCTGTGTTCTTGTAAATCCAAAATCTGCTTGTGACCATGTAGGACTTGATATGGAGCCCAACGGAGGAAGGAAGTGCAGGCCAGGGTTCCAAGATCCTGCCTGGTCCATGGTAAAGCTGACAAATTCTTCCAAAGTAACAGAATGGAATTTGGAGACCAGGGGTGGGGGTGCAGTCTGGGGTTGTTGGACAGACTAAAAAGGGTGAAGTTGGCAGTGGGTAGTGTCATCTTTAGGGTCCCTAAGACCACTCTGGCCTCTGGTAAATATGCCACCAGGGCTATGGGCCTTAGTGTGTAGTCTATGGTAGGGGGGCTACCTTGAGAGTATATTTTTTGTCTGCATCCTGATAATTTCTATCACATAAAAACATACATGCTTCTCGTTTATACGAACACATCACTTGAAAAAACCAAGGATAAACAGTTTTCAGTGAAATTATTTTCCAATGGTAGGTGCTGCCTTGTTCCCTTAGCTTTGTATTGTGAATGATTCTGTAATGAACATAAAAGACAAATTTTAATGTGTCTTTCTTTGGATTTAGAATCAGAAGTGGGACTGATGAATTTTTAAAATGTTCTTGAAGAATATCTCCACAGTATTATTCCTAGTTGAGAGAATGATTTTCATTGCAAACCTCTTTCAAACTATTTACCAAAATTGGTACTTCTATTAGTTCTCTCTCTCTCTCTCGTTTTATGAAGAGCTGCCCTAATATGTGAAGGGAAGTGATTATCATTATTGCTAGACTTGGTTGTGATATTCATTTCTCAGATGATTTTGGTTGTTAAGTTTTTTTAAAGGTACCTAGCTACAAAAAGAATGTGACATATATACATATATCCATATATATATATATGGATATATGTGGATCTACATATAGATCTGATACATATTTATAGTTTTTGTTTTTAAAATTATTTTTATTATTCAGGTATAAAAAGAAGAAACTTGCTACATATAAAGCTACATATAAAATTATAAACAGCACTGAAGGTCAGTATTCTATGTGAAAACATCAAAACACTGAAAGGAAAATACTGTTTGATTTGACTTATACGAGCAGCCCAAAATCATTGAACTTACAGGACCAAAAGGTAGAATAATGCTTTCAGGTGATTGGGGTAGGAGATGGAAGATGTTTTTGTGTGGGTGACACCACAATGATGAGACAGGTATGCTGTCATTATATAAGGCATTTGTGCATGATGATGGAAATAAAAATTAATATAATTAGAAGTATTATGCAACCACTACACTTTAGGTCTTGGATATATGTAGTCATTTGTATATCAGTATCTCATCTCCACTTTTAGTTGTATTCATTAATTATCCAATGTAATAAATAGGTTTTGTTATGACATTTTATTTATGTGAATATTATGTTTTGTCATCTTCAATCCCCTATTGTTATATTCTGTTCCCCACAACCCACTGTTCGCCACAACCCCTTCCTCTACCTTTGGGGCCTCCTATTTCATGTGTTATCTCTGTTGTTTGCTTTTTCTCATTAAAATATTATTGTTACATATACACATACATATAAATACAAACAAAATGTGCTGAGTCCACATACTGCTGCTCACATGTATACTGTTAGGGCTGGTCACTTGGCACGGCACAACTACTTAGGGGTTCATTGCTGAAGGAGACAGAATCTCTCCCTCTCAGCAGTTACTGATTACATAAAGCTCTTCATCCAGGGGTGGGGTCTTGTGAGATTTCCACCAACAATGTTGCTATGGTAACTGATATTGTTGTTGTTCAGATATTCTTTAGACTAACATATTTTTTAAGACAGGCTGTAGCTTCTCTGTCCTATAAAGAAGACAGTTACAGGAGCAGAATAGCTATTAGCATAATAGCTATTCACATCTTTTAAAATTACTTATCAAGAACTGAGAAGAATACAACACATTACAAGTTAACTTATTTTATAAACTGGTATTAATCCAATGCAGTTGCCAAATCAGGGACTTTTTATTTGAATTTTCTGTCATTATGAAATTAAGCATACTTCTGTCAATGTTGCAAAGAAATCCAAGTGGTTTATTTCATTTTAATATTGTGTTTTGTTGAGAAAAGAATGTTTCAAATTTTGGAATTTCTGGTTCAGAAAAGTAAAAAACATATTTTAAAATCAATTAAGTCACCATTCTGAATTTGTGTTTTCTATACCACAATGCCTATGATTCTACCAATGGATTTTTCAGAATAGCCATGGCCTTTGATGAAATTATACACCATGTAGGCAACGGTGGAAGATTCCAGATTTTGAGGATTGTCTTTTACATCATTTTGACTTTGGTGTCATCCTCTCATGATCTCATGGAGAATTTTACAGCAGCCATCCCTGCTCATCATTGCAGTGTTAAACTGCTTGACTATCCCAGATCTGAAATGAATGTCACTATGAACTTAACCACTGAAGCTCTACTGAAGGTCTCTATCCCAATGGGTCCAAATCAGAAACCTGAGCAATGCCGACGCTTCCGGCACACCCAGTGGCAACTCTTAGATTCCAACCTATCAGTTTCTAACAACACAGAGCTTGAGACCGAGCCATGCCTTGATGGATGGACATATGACCGCAGTATTTTTACTTCTACCATCGTTACTGAGGTAAGATATTTATATCTAGTCATGTCTAGTGAATTGACTATGTGCCCTGAGACTAAGCAACAAGATGTAAGACAGTTTTCACAAAATATTGAGACCTTGGAAGGGTATATGAAGCCGTGTGTGTGTGTGTGTGTGTGTGTGTGTGTGTGTGTGTGTGTGTGTGTGTGTGTGTTCATATAGTTTTATAAGAGATATATAGCTTCAAAGTTAAGATTTGTAGTCTTTTATCATTGACATATATTTACATTTCTATATTTATACTTCATGTGGATTTTCCCTCATGTATTTGAAAAGAAAATAACACTATCATTCTTCTAAACATTTAACTGGATGTATTAATTGCATCAAGATACTATGATTAGTAGTGTATCTTCAGGACTTGGCTTATTTCAGTAAAAAAAAATAGATCTAGTATTTACTCTTTAGCAGCTTTATGTTTCAGTTTATTAATATTTAAGGAAGTGTCATTTTATATCATGATTTTAGGGAAATTTCTTGTTAATGCCATCATCTGAACATAATCATTTGAAAGTCTAATTTTCTGCAAAAGATACATCTATTTGAAGTTAGGGTGTTTTCTAAGGATGACAATGAATTTATAAAGCACTTAAAAGTATAAGTTCTTTGAAATAAATCCTCTGCAAGGAGTGGGTTCTGAAGGTTGCCATCCATATTTATACTGGAATTTGGGCTGGTTTGATATTTTGTGTATCTTGAGTAGGTAATCATAGCTCCTGTGACTTCATGAATTGGATAGCTGTAGTATGTTCAGAATATAGAATTTCCCCTGAGCTTTAGGGGATACTGGTGGTTAACAGAGATGTAAATATGTTATATTTAGGGTTTAACAGTCAGTCTTCCTTTCTAAGCTATTGACTAATTATGTATCTCTCAATTTATTGCCTACTGCTTAAAGAAGCTTCTTGGGTACAATATCAAGAGTAGTTAGGTCTATAGGTATACACATAAATAATTAGAAGTGTTGTAGTTTATTCTTTTGGTGTGATAAAACACTATAACCAAAGCAATTTATAAAAGAAAGTTTAATTTGGCTTATGGTTTCAGAGGGTCAGAGTCCATAATGGAGGAGTGAAGGAACATCTGGGAGTTCATATCTTGATCCACAGCCACGTGACAGCATTGGGAATTTCATTTTGAAACCTTAATTTCCACTTCCAGTAACACATGTCCTCCAACAGGGCCATACCTCCTCATCCTTCCTAAACTGTTCCACCAACTCAGAACAACATATTCAAACATAGGAGTCTTTGGACTCATTCAAATCACATGAAGGCAATTTGACATTATAACCATTGAGTAAAGTAACAATAACAGGTTCCACCCTATGGCCTATGATCACCTTAACCCTGTGCTTTTGACCTGTATTAAGTAGCTCTGTTCTAGGGACAATTACATGTCTAACTATAATTCACCAAGGAAGTAAACACTGTCAGTATTAAAAATTAATAATAGACTATTTTTCATTATCCATCAAGTATATTATCTGGTTATAATTGAGGCATCTTTTCAAATACTATATATAATTATTCATGTTATGACTTCTTATTTAATCTTTTACAGTGGGATTTAGTATGTGATTTTCAATCATTCAGATACTATGCACAAACCATCAGTATGACAGGACATTTGATGTCTGGTTTCATATGTGGCATTTTTTCTGACAGGTAAGTTTCTTTTCTTTAGTTTTTACACAAAGAACCATATATAAAACTGATTTGACAGACTATACATTTTTATTAAAATTGTGATCTTTGAAAGAATCTAGGTAGACTGAATACAGTATACATGATGGGTATGTTTCAAAAGCATGCAAAGCTTTGAAGATTAAAATTAACATTCCAGGCTCCCAATTGATGTAAACATTGAGCTGACCATAAGGGATTGAAAGGTGGTAGATGGGAAAAAGGTAAGGGAGGGCAAAAGTGTGACAAAAAAATCCATGTAGCAAGCATGATTAATGAAAAAAAAATAGCATAGATTTAGCAAAGAAAGAAATAGTTAAGAAGCTAGATTTGTAAGAATTGAATTGTACAGGATGGTCAGAAAATTGTGGCAGCTAAAAATGTTACGTGCATTTTCACATTTAAAAGTTATATAGTGTGTTTAAATTATTCATTTATGAAAATTCATTTTCTTCAAATCTATAGGAGAGTTTACAACAGAAGTCTAAAACATTTTAGAATACTGACTGCTTAGTAAAATTTCTAGAAAGAAAAGTGTAGAGTTAAGAATAGATAAATACAGCTAGATGAAAATGAGGCAGATTTTTAAAACAAATGGGTTTAGAATAATGTAATGTTGTTAACTTATGTTAGTCATTAATATTAACAAGGAAGTATAGTGATGTATTGTTTATGATTTATTAAAGCTACTGGAGACCAAAATATCAAGCTATGCCATGCTATTGATCCAGGACTCAGGAAACATAGGCAGATGGATCTCTGTTAGTTCAAGGCCACACAGGACTACATGAGATTGAATCAGTCTAAAAGAGTAACAGAGTTCACATCTTTAATCCAAGAACCAGGGAGATAGAGACAGGAGTGATATGACTGGGCAGAGAAATGAATAAAAGGAGAAGGATACAGGAACTGAAAGCTTTTGCCTCTGAGGATTCATGGAGACAGCATTGCCATTTCAGCTTTTCAGATGTTCAGCTTGAAGCTTGAACCCCAATATCTGTCTTTGATCCTTTATTTTTCATGTTACAAGGAAGGATAGAATTCAATTCGTTTTGTGAACACTCTTTGCAAGAAAGAAAAAAGTGGTGGCAAAAATGGGAAGGATAGAGAGATGGATTAGTAGATAAGAGTGCTTGCTGCTTGCACAATTCATTTCAGATGCCCTATTCTGATCTCCATGGGTACCTGCGTGCATCACACACACACACACACACACACACACACACACACACACACACACACACACACACACACACAATTCTTTAAAAGAACTTAGAATCCTAGAATATAATCAGTGTTCTGGCTAAGACCAGAACTAGAGAAATGTGCTTTATTAGATACATAATGATAGTGACAATACATTGATATTTACAAAGATACATGTGACTTAGTTATTTTGTTATGGTCGTATAGGATCTCAGAAAAAAAGGATCTAAGAGTAATGAGGATTCTTTGGGAATGTGCTAATGTGTAAATAATCAGTTTGTCTGAGTTTTCACTACTTTACTGTTACTCTAGGTTTGGAAGGAAACCATTCTTGGTGTATTCTTGCTTAGCCTATGGGATTTTGGGCTCCTGCTGTGCCTTTGCCTCAAATTTCTCCCTTTACTGTGTTTTAAGACTCCTGTTGTCTGCCTCCATAAGTAATATTCTAAGCAACTCTTTTGTCCTTGGTAAGTTTGCCTGATCTGTACACTTGCATTGTCTCTTGTTCTTAAAGTCATCTTTAATAGTGTTGGATAGTGTGCTGGTTGGTTTTGTCAACTTGACACAAGACTCTAATGGGAAAAGGGGAACCCAGCTGAAATGCCTCCATCAGAATGGACTATAGGCAAGTAAAAGGGATATTTTCTTAATTAATGGTCAATTAATTGACTAGGAAGGCCTAGCCTATTGTGAGTGGTCCAACTGGCATGGAATAGGTTATTCAAGAAAACAGGTAGAGCAAGCCACAGGGAACAAACCAGGAAGTAATCCTTTTCCACAGCCTCTGCTTTAGTTCTTGTCTCCAAGTTCCTGTCCTCACTTCTCTACTTCCCTTCATGATAGACCATAAGCTCTAAGATGAAAGAAACCCCTCTTCATGATGCGATAGGTCATGTATATTAAAACACTAATAAAATGCAAAAGGTTACAGAACTCTTTTCTCTTTTAGTTTTAGAAGAAACCTCATCACAGTGGCACAGCTCAGTCATAACTCTCAGAGGACTATCCACAAGTATTGGCCAGGCTTCGTTTGGGGGATTAGCTTATATGGTTTCAGACTGGCACATGCTGCAACTCACTGTTGCCTTACCCCACTTCATTTTTTTCATCGTTTTATGGTATGTGACATCGGTACTAAGCTCTGATGACTGTAACATGTGATGCTGTTGTTATGTCTACTGAGGAATATTTTGTCATTTACTCATTTATTTTGTGCCATTTTAGGCTCTATATTCAGAAAAATAAATTTAGAAGACTTAGAAAAAAGTCCATAATACGATAATTCCTTTGGTTAATTTATTTTTATAAATGAACAGTGGCTCAAAATTTCATCTATGCATCACTTGGTTTTTCACTTGATTGTTGAGATCAAGCCACAGAGGAAAATCCACTTACATGGCAGCCAAGGTCAGAGAGGACTGAAAGCAGATCTTCCAAATCACTCTTTAAGTAGATGCAAAACAGTCTTTTTCTTTTTTCTTTTCTTTTTCCCTGACAGCAGCTATTCTGGTATCCTTTCAAGTTTTAATTAGCCTTCTCAGGAAAAAAATATTACACTGTTTTAAATAAACAATATAAATTTAGTAGTACTTTAATTTAAAATGGATAACATTTTGTATTTAAAACTTGTGAATCTCAAATTAGAGTCACATCTTGAAGTGGCAGACTTTTTTGAATTAGAATACAATGAAACACATTTGAATTTTGAATAATGGAGTCTTTACTCCTCTGTAAGAATAAAAATTTTGTTGTTTTCCTAGCTGTGAAAAATTATTAAAAGGCTTAACAACAGGGTATGACAGTGGAGTTCATGAAGAAACTGAAGGTTGGTTAAATCCTGGAATATTTCCTATTGGTAGAAGGGATCATAGCTATGATTCTTCTTTTCTTGGATATGTCTTTGGATTTTAACATGACCATCCTTTCTATTCATTTTTTTTTAACAGCTGGGGGCCAGAATCAGTCAGGTGGCTAATGACCACTGGGAAAACAGAACAAGCAATAAAGGAACTACAAAGAATTGCCTTCATCAATGGGAAGAAAGACATTGCACATAATCTAACTACTGAGGTAATAAAATCATATTATACTTATCTTTAAATTTCTTGCTGTTACCAACTATTAAAAAACACATTGAAATTATAGATAAACATACCCAATAACTAAAAGAGTTTGGGATAGATTCATATTAGAGAGATTATTATTACCCTCTAGATGGAGTTTCTGTCCCACCTGGTCCCACAGCTGCTTAGACCCAAATAAACACATAAAGACTTATACTAATTATAAACTGGCCAATGGCTTATGCTTCTTACTGGCTAGGTATGCCTTAATTATTAACCTATTAATCTGTGTATTTCTACATGGCCTTATCTTACTGGAGAATTCTGAACCTGTTACTCCTTTGGTGGCTACACGGTGTCTCTCTTGTGGCTCAATCTCCATGTCCTCCCCCAGAAATCTCCTGGTAGCCCCACCTATACTTCCTGCCTGGCTACTGGCCAATCAGTGTTTTATTCATCAACCAATAAGAGAAATATATATACAGAAGGACATACCCAATAACAAGAAGAATTTTGGATAGACTTATATTAAAATGATTATTAGTATTACCCCTTTAAAATGTCTCTTTAAATTGAAATGTCATTTCCCGTTTCAATATCCTTCCTTCAACTCCTCCAAGGATAATCCCATCCAACTTCCTCTTGAATTGTCTCTTTTTTCTTTAATTGTTGTTGCTACATATTTATCTATTCAGTCTACTTACCATTACTTACATGTATATGATTTCAAGGATGACCATACAGTATTGTATAACCAATTAGGAAACTCATTCCCCAGAGATTATTAATTCTCTCTCTTTCATAATTCCTTGCCTAAGACTCTTTGTCTTGGTGGGGCCCTGTGAAAGACATGTCAGCATGTCTATTGATGTTGGTCTAGTCCTGGTCTTATTTAGGCAGTAATATTGTTAATATATTATGGGTAATCCTTCCCTGTTGTTTCCATGAGACACAGTAGGTCAGCAGACTTACTGATCCTCTCTCTGATTCTTACTATCTTTTCTCTCCTAGAGTTGAAAATAGATGTATCAATTACAATTGGGAACCTCATGATCAGTTAATTATTCTTTGTATTTGACCAGCCATGATTTTTCTGTAATGGTTTCTGTCTTTTGCAGTGAGAATTTGTTTGATCAGGGATGATAACTGTACTTATAGGTATAAGTACAAATATTTAGAATACAGTTAGCAATTTATCCTGGTTTAGTAAAGTGATGGTAGAAGGTTTACTTCTAAAATCTTTGACTTGATATCTATAGATATTTGGCTAAGTTTCCAGTATCAGGCATGATTTACTTCCTGTTTTGTGGGCCTTAAATCCAACTAGAAAGCTGTTGATTACTACCAAGATATGTGTGCCATTATCACATCATTAGTGGTATCTTGTGATGCTGGCAATTATTGTGATTCATAGGCATTACATCAGGATAGGACAATTGGATGTTTCTGTCATTTGACAGCTTACATAGCAACTTCCAGTATTATGACAGCTAGTCATCATGGAGAAGGTATTAAGGTGATTTCCAGTTCAGATCCACTAAGTCCTGTGTACAAAGTGTATAATGTCTGTACCATTAGGGAATTGCTTTTAACCTCTAGGAGGCAACAAAGTCAACCTCCATAGCCTATACTGTATTGGAAGTCTCTTGAACTGCACTAAGAACTTGAAATGGTCTATCTTGTACCTGGTATAGAGACTTTTGTTAGATAATCTGTTTATCTCTGTGTGTGCATTTTCATCCCAAATCTGAAGATTTGGAGCTAGAATCCACAGATAAGACAGAAAATGTCTGTCAATTTGATATTGATATTATATATTTTTTTCTATTTTGCATCTTATTACCTACAAAATTCATGGTTTCATTTTTCTTTACTTCTATAGGTTATATGTCCCACACTTTTGTTGTCTTTCACATTTTGAAAGACTTTGCAGTTGCTTTGAAAGAATTTGCAGTTGCTTCCATTTTCTAGCTATTATAAATTTACAGTGAACATGATTGTACAAGTACCCTTTAAAATGTTATTGAAATTTGTGATTTTTTTTCAGCCTTATCTTAAAATTGTGTTGGAAGGGTAAAGAGAAGTGAGTAGAGGGATGTGTTTATATATTTTCTAAGACCATGGTGTGTGCATCACCCTGGGCTTGGAAGAAAAGAGGGTGCATAGACTTAGTAAATTGATTTTAAGCCTAATACTATATTGCACTCTATGTATATTATCAACATTTTCTAAATGGAAAAAAATGATCAAAAAGAACATTTTTAGGGATTTTATTTTAAAATGCACCACAGGGAAATGATCTCCTCTAAGGAATATTCTCCAGCTCCAACTGGTTGTTCAAGTACCAAGTGCTCAGCTGTGATGATATATATACACACAAAATGATATAGGGACTGAGTTGGTAGTGTTTATATGTACATAGATGGTGTCTAGTATATAACACATTGAGGAAAAAATGATACAACAAGATGTATTGGGGATTTGTGTTTCAGGTGTTTACAATTAAAGACATCATAGAAAAATAGCTAGATATCAGTATCTCCATTCTTGATCGCTTTTGTTTTTAATTTTAAACCATAGCTAAAGGATATAAAGTATGAAATTCCCCAATAATTAATAAAAATATATTAAAGACAACTAGCTGAACATCTTTCAAAATGCTGAGTCCTATGTTAATATTTAATGTGGAATTTTTGCTGAAAAAATAATTTCACATAAAATTAATAGTAATATAAATATATAAAAATCTGTAATGATCCAATAAAAATTAACTAGATTTTTCTAGTGGTTAACTAGGTATATGACTTGATTCACCATGAAGCAGCTATTCAATTGATCACATGTAATTAGGACAATGGGGATTCTTGGATAGTGCTTGGTTCCTGTCATTCAGTATGCGCACCACTTAGCTAGTTATAACTGTTTCAAGCCAGACTGCACCAACAGTTGCTAATAAGAAACAAGAAATCCTTGAATTATTACAAAGTAATTTCTATAAATTTTATTAGGAAACTTTTTCATAGCATATAATATATACCTGTTCATTTAAGCATTTTAAAATTTAGCTCTTTATTATGTATTTATTTGCTTTAAAATAGTAATTGCATGTTTCTTATTTTGTGTACATGTGTTTGGGTGTGTATTTGCCAGGAAGAATACAGAGTGGTCAGAAAACAATTTGTGAGAATCAGTTTTAGACTTGAACTGTGTACTAGGGTTGAGGTTAAGTCATCAGGCTTGGTGGCAAGAACTTTTAATCGCCTTAAGCAATTTTGCCAGTCTTACTCTCCTTTTAGATGGTTTGAGTGTAATCCATACCACTCTGTCTTTGTGTGGTAATTATTGGCAGTATAAGACAGCATAGAAGAGTGGATTATAAATTGTGAGGGTTTGTTTCAAACTTTTATTCAACCTAAATACTTCGACTTGGTCTTTTATTTCTTGAAGGCTTTGCAATCTAAATTTAAGGAAGATGGGAATTCAACCAGCAAACATTTCAGAACGAAGGACATCATTATTAATCCCACTATGCGTAAAATAGTGCTTTGTAATTTCAGTATAATGTAAGTAGTTTACTCTTTCCTACTCTAGCACTCAGTCAACTGCTTCAGCATCATGCGACACCCTTTGAGGAATGTGTGGGGTAAACAAACATCCTTCCCTTTTTTCAAGACACTAGAAACCAAAATACAAATATGCACAGGGAAAGACGAAAGCAACTTTAATGGATCATTTTAAAAAAAATGCTTCATGGGATGTTTGCAACTTACAGGAACTGTAGAAATGTAAACACAAAATTAAAAAGGCTATTTAGACTTTATTAGATTTAGACTATATTAGAGGAGGACCAAACAGGTTTTGAGTTAAATTGATCAGTTTTGTTCACACCGAAATACAGTAAACTTAACTGCATAACATTGGAATAAAATCCACACAAATTTTATTTCAAGTATTGCTCAAGGCTAAGTAAGCAGCATGAACTTTTGCCCTTTGCTGATCTTCAGCTGTTCCGAATGTACATCTTTGCAGCACGTTGGGCAATTAGATGAAAACAGTGGAGGGACAGATCACTGCAAGTGATAAAACATGTCCACAAGACAACGCACGTTAAAATTATAGCTTTTTTATTCCAGTGAATTTACTTCTAAATTTCAGGATAAGAAAATGACCTCAGGAGAAATTTTTTGACTTTCCTAAACATGGACATCCTGCACAATAAACTGTTAGACTAGATCAAGAGCTGCAAGAGGCAGATTGTTGAGTCCAGGCTTTTCTATACAAAAAAAAAGATCACTAAAAACAACTTCATACTTCTCACCACAAGTTCAGATAGAGAGACAGCATCACAAGAACTCTGCAGAAACACGACTTTTTAGTATTTGTACATACTAAACACATTAAATAATCTGGGTGAACAGGCTGTTACATATGGTAAAAATTGAAATGTAATGTAAGAAAATTAAAAGATAAGTTAAATGTACCATAACTTTATGTAAAAGGAGTTATTAATTGGTCTAAACAATAAAAACCCAGAGTCAAATATAGAGAAGAATGCTGAGAGAGCAGAGAGAAGAAGGAGCAAGCCACACTCACATCTTACCTTCCAGTGTCTCAGTAGACAAGAGGGTGAGTTCCTGTTTCTTCTGGCTCAGATCCTCTCTCCACCCAGCCATCTCACTTCCTGTCTGTGCCCAGCCATCTTACTTCCTGCCAGTCTGTACAGACCTACAAGACTCAATGGGCTAGTAATAAACTCCATTCTCTGACTTACAGACAGATTTTATTTGCACAAGCAAGATATCAGCACAACTGAAGAAATAAACTTATTTTTGAAGTGGCTATTTTTAACCTCTTGTTAAAAAGTACATATTATATGAAAACACTGCTACATAGATTTTTAAATTGTCTTTGTTCCTTCAGTTCTGAGTTAATGCTCATGCTTATATTTCTTTTTCAATTGTTTGCCTAAAATAAGAGATAAGTCAGTTTAGAACACTTGTTACTCTTCCAGAGGAAGGACCTGCATTTGGTTTCCAGCCCCCACATGGCACCTAACAACTATCTGAAACTCCAGTTTTAGAGGATCCAACACACCTTCTCCAACCTCTGCATATACAGAGATATATGCAGGAAAAACACCTGTAGGAATAAAATAACATTATTTAAGTCAATATAAGTTAGTGTGATACGTGATGGAATAAGACATATCTATGTTTCTTATCTTATATGTAAAATGAATTCAGAAAACTAATCTTTGAAGCAGCTTATAATCATAAAATTTTATTATCAAAAACTTAAAATGAGATCATTTTAATAAGTACAGCAGAAAATACATAGATCCATTGTTCTCATATATTAACTTGTTCTACTAATTATAATGGTATATATTATATACAATTAATTATTATACAGTAATTATAATGGATATATACAGTATAGCTTCAAATTTAAAAACTACCACAATGTTGAAAATTTTAGTTTTATTTTATATATATATCTTTATATACATAATGTATTATAAAATAAGACTAAAATTTTCAAATTATGGTAATATACACACACATATATATATATATATATATACATACATACATACATATATATATATATATATATATATATATATATAGTTGTTGTTTCGAGATAGGGTTTCTCTGTAGCTTTGGAGTCTATCTTGGAACTAGCTCTGTAGACCAGACTGGACTCAAACTCACAGAGATCTGCCTGCCTCTGCCTCACCAGTGCTGGGATTAAAAGTGTGCATCACCAATACCTGGGTAGTGTATTATATTTAAATTCTAACAAAATTATAAAGCAATTATTTTAAAGATGTTAAACTCAGAACATATAATTTTTCAAGCAATTACACATCTTTTAGGAATATATTTATCTATTTTCACTTTGAGTCCCAACCAACTTCAGATGAAGAGTCTATCAGATAAGTGGATTAAGTTAAGAATGTTCTTAATATAAATGTATTGCATAAAATCTATTGAACTTATTGATAATTTTTATCCACATGTTATTTTCATGTTTTTTCTAAGTAACTTCTGTGAAATGATAAAACTACATTTCATTCCATACTTAGAATATTTGGTTTTAGTTGTATATTTGAAGTAAATAATGATCCCAAGTACACACGCATACAAACACCCCCTCCACACACACACCATTATAAAACATTTTGATGCTTCAGTTGGTTAAATGCCTCTGTGTGCTTTCTTCCAGATTTGCAGAAATGTTCAGTGCTTATGTTATATTTTTGGACATTCAAATTTTGGGAAAGAACATCTTCCTGAATTTGATCCTCCTAGGAGTGGTAGACATACCCAGCAAATTACTCACATATTTTATATTAAAAAATATAAGACGCCGACCTTCGCTTGCTTTTTCACTTCTTATAACTGGAAGTTGCATTATCATCACAATATTTCTACCTGAAGGTGAGATTTCCTCAGTGTTTAGAATCTTATTATAAACGTATATCCATGTATATAAGCCTAGAAGAGCGCTAGCCACCGTTTATTTAAATATTTATCTTTTATAATTACAAATATGTGTGCACTATGCACCTGTGCATGCAATGTATGAATGTATATATAGACAGATGAGTGATGACGCCCTAGGAGAACAGACACATTGGGTGGCCTAGAAATGGAGTTACAGGAAGTTGGTCATAGCCTGTGTGATGTGGGCCCTCTGCAAGAGCAGTAGGTTCTCCTAACTGCTGAACTGTCTTTTCAGCTCTCTAATATTTATTCTAAAAGAAATTTCCTATTCTAAGATTCATTTACTTATCTATATAAAAACAGGGGAAAAGATAAAATCATTACAAGTAATATTTCCACAAAACAATCAAGATTAAAATGTACAGCTTTCTCTACTGAGATTTATCATTTTTCTTTTCTTTTTTTATTAATTAGGAAAGCTTGACCTGTAACTTAGGATTGTCCCACTACTTTTTTTTTTTATTTTACATATCGATCCCAGTTTCCACTCCTCCCCTCCCTCCTCCCTTTCACTCACCCTCTCATGCCATCCGACCACCCTACCCTGTCCCATCCCCCCCCACCCCATATGTAGGGTGATGCCCTCCAGGAGGGGTCATCTAAATCTGTCAAGTCATTTGGAATAGGGACTAAGACTTCTTTCCTATCTTTAGGTTAAGGGAGTATTGATGGGAGATGTTATTCTGTATATATGTTTCTCATACTGGTTAATAAAGCTCTGTGGCCAATAGGAAACAAGATAGGCGGGGCTAGGAGACCAGGAGGAGGAGAGAGGAAGTAGTTAGAGTCAAGATGTAGAGATGGAGGAAGCAGGACACCAGCCCCGGCTCCCGGATAAGATGACCACGTGGAAATACTTAGATAAGTAGAAATGGGTTAATAATTAAGACAGGGCTAGCCCATAAACAATAATGGTAACTGGCCAATAGGATTGTATCAAATACAGAGTCTCTGAGTGTTACTTGGGGCTGGTGCCGCTGTGGGCCCAGACTGGCGGCAGGCGGGATGGAGCTGGCGGGAAGGAAAAATCTGCTGTAACAGAGTATACCTTCATGGGGGATGTGCTCCAATGTCCTTTTGTGCACCAGGAATACATTCTGGTTCCACTGTACCAGGTCCCTTACTGCTCAGGCTTCTAGCTGATAACCATGTTCAGGGGGCCTGAGTCAGTCCCATGCTGGTTTCACAGCTATCAGACTGGGGAGTTCATTAGCTCCTCCTTCTAGAGGTCAGTTCATTAGACACCTCCTTCACAGCTGTCTCTATGTGTTTCTGTAGCCTGTTCTTGTCCTCCCTCTCTGAATCTGGATTCAAGTTTGGCTCAGTGTTTAGTTATGGGTGTCTGCTTCTGTTTCTATCAGCTACTACATGAGGGCTCCATGATGGTGGATAAGTTAATTGTTTATATCATTATCAGGGAAGGCCATTTATAGGAGCCTTTCCACTGTTGCTCAAATTGTTAGTTGGGGTCAGTCTTGAAGGTCTCTGGATATTTTTCAAGGTTCAATTTTCTCTTCAAACCTAAAATGGCCCCCTCTTTTATGGTCTCTCTCTCTCTCTCTCTGTCTCTCTGTCTCTGTCGCTGTCTCTGTCTCTCGCTCACATTCTCTCTCTTCTTGTTTATTCCTCCCCTGACTCAATCTTCCTAGTCCCATGAGCTTTCCTCTCCTCCCCTTCTCTTTCTCCTAGTTTCCTCTCTACTCACTGCACCCCCCCCTTCACAATATGCTCAGGAGATCTTGTCCCTTTCCCCTTATGTGAGGGACCTCGTATGAAACTCTTAGAATCTTCCTTTTATCCTAGTTCCTCTTGTGGTGTGAATTATAGGCTGGTGATTCTTTGCTCTATGTCTAAAATACATATATGAGTGAGTACATACCATGTTCCTCTTTTTGTGACTGGGTTACCTCATTCAGGATGGTTTCTTCAAGTTTCATCCACTTGACTGCAAATTTCAAGATTCCACTGTTCTTCCCCTCCCCCCCGCAGAGTAGTATTCCATTGTGTAAACATACCACATCTTCTTTATCCATTCTTCAGTTGAGGGTCATCTAGGTTGTTTCCAGGTTCTAGCTATTACAAATAATGCTGCTATGAACATAGTTGAGCACATGTTTTTGCTGCATGGATGTGGATCATTTGGGTATATGCCTAAGAGGGAGATTGCCTGGTCTTGTGGTAGACTGATTCCCATTTTCCTGAGGAACTGCCATACTGATCTCAAAAATGGCTGTACAAGTTTGCACTCCCACCAGCAGTGGAGGAATGTTCCCCTTTCACTACATCCTCTCCAGCATAAGTTATCATTGGTGTTTCTAATTTTAGCCATTCTGGCAGGAATAAGATGGTATCTCAAAGTTGTTTTGATTTGCATTTCCCTGATAGCTAAGGATGTTGAGCACTTTCTTAAATGTCATTCAATCTTTTTGATTTCCTCTATTGAGAATTCTCTCTTCAGTTCTGTACCCCATTTTTTAATAGGTTATTTGGTGTTTTGTTGACTAGTTTCTTGAGTTCTTTGTATATTTTGGAAATCAGCCCTCTGTCAGATGTAGGATTGGCGAAGATCTTTTCCCAGTCTGTGGGCTGCTGTTTAGTATTGTTAACTGTGTCCTTTGCCTTAGAGAAGCTTCTAAGTTTGAGGAGGTCTAATTTATTAATTGTCAATCTCAATGTTTGTGCTATTGGTGTTATGTACAGGAAGAAATCTCCTGAACCAATTTGTTCAAGGGTACCTTCCGCTTTCTCTTCTAAGAGGTTCAGTGTGGCTGGATTTATGTTGAGGTCTTTGATCCATTTGGACTTGAGTTTTGTGCTCAATAAACATGGGTCTCTCTGCAGTCTTCTACACACCATCATCCAATTGTCCCAGTACCATTTGTCACTCCTCCCATTGTATAGTTTTAGCTGTTTTGCCAAAAATCAGTTGTTCATAGGTGTGTGGGTTAGTATCATGATTATTCCTTCGATTCATTTGGTCTACTTGTCTATTTTTGTGCCAATACCAGGCTGTTTTCAGGACTATAGCTCTGTAGTAGAGCTTACAGTCAGGGATGGTGATGCCTTCTGAAGTTTCTTTATTGTACAGGGTTGTTTTGACTATCCTGGGTCTTTTGTTTTTCCATATAAAGTTGATTATTATCCTTTCAAGGTCAGTGAAGAATTGTGCTGCGATTTTAATGGGGATTGCATTGAATCTGTAGATTGCTTTTGGCAAGATTGCCATTTTTGCTATGTTTATCCTATGTATCCAAGAGCATTCATTTTCTGGTTCTTCCTTAATTTCTTTCTTTAAAGACACAAAGTTCTTATTATATAGGTCTTTCACTTGTTTGGTATTCTTACCCCAAGATACTTTATTTTGTTTGTGGCTATTTAAAGGGTGATATTTCTCTGATTTCTTTCTCAACCCCTTTTTCATCTGAATAAAGTAGGGTTACTGCTTGTTTTGAGTTTATCTTGATTCCTGCTACTTTGCTGAAGGTGTTTATCAGCTGTAGGAGTTCCCTGGTAGACTTTTTTGGGTCGCTCATGTAAACTATCATATCATCTGCAAATAGTGAAAGTTTGACTTCTTCCTTTCCAATTTGGATCCCCTTGATCTCCTGTTGTCTTGTTGCTAAAGCTAGGACTTCAAGTACAATATTAAAGAGATATGGAGAGAGTGGACAGTCTTATCTTGTTCCTGATTTTAGAAGAATCTCCTTAAGCTTCTCTCCATGCAGTTTGATGTGGCTGTTGGTTTACTGTATATTGCTTATATTATGTTTAGGTATGTTCCTGTTATCCCTGATCTCTCCAAGACCTTTATCATGTAAGGGTGTTGAATTTTGTTGAAGGCTTTCTCAGCATCTTGGGAGAAGGTCATGTGGTTTTTCTTTTTCAGTTTGTTTATATGGTGGATCACGTTGATAGATTTTCGTTTGTTAAATGATCCCTTCAACCCAGGAATGAAGCCTACTTGGTCATGGTGGATGATTTCTCTGATGTATTCTTGGATTTGGTTCACCAGTATTTTATAGAGTATTTTTGCATCAATGTTCATGAGAGATACTGGTCTGTAGTTTTCTTTCTTGGTTGTTTCTTTGTGTGGCTTGGGTACCAAGGTGATTGTAGCTTCGTAAAAAGAATTTGGTAAAGTACCTTCTGTTTCTATTGTGTGGAACAATTTGAGGAGTATAGGTATTAGCTCTTCCTTGAATTTCTGGGAGAATTCTGCACTGAAGCCATCTGGCCTTGGACTGGTTTTTTTTTTTTTTTTTTTTGGTTGGAAGGCATTTGATAACTGCTTCTATTTCATTAGGGGTTATAGGTCTATTTAAGTTGTTTGTCTGTTCTTGATTTAATTTTGGTAAGTGATAGTTATTCAGAAATTTGTCCATTTCCTTTGAATTTTCAAATTTTGTGGAGTACAGGTTTTCAAAGTATGACCTGAATATTGTCTGGATTTCCTCAGTGTCTGTTGTTATGTCCCCCTTTTCTTTTATGAGTTTGTAAATTTGCATGTTCTTTCTCTGCTTTTTGGGTAGATGGATAAAGGTTTGTCTATCTTGATTATTTTCTCAAAATACCAAGTCTTTGTAGCATTGATTTTTTTTGTATCATTTTCCTGGTTTGTACTTTATTGATTTTAGCCCTCAAATTGATTATTTCCTGGGGCTTACTCCTCCAGGGTGAGTTTGCTTCTTTTTTTCTAAGGCTTTCAGTTGTGCTATTAATTTTCTAATGTGACTATCCTCCATTTTCTTCATATGGGCTCTTAGTGCAATGAACTTCCCTCATAGCACTGCTTTCAAGGTGTCCCATAAGGTCAGGTATGCTGTGTCCTCTTCTTGTTGAATATTTGGAAGTTCTTAATTTCTTTCTTATGTTTTTTTGACCCAGGTATGATGCAATTGCGCATTGTTCAGTGGCCATGAGTTTGTAGGGTTTCTGCGATTTCTGTTGTTGTTGAATTCCAACTTTAAAGCATGGTGGTCTGATAAGATACAGGGGACTATTCCACTTTTTTTTTGTATCTTTTGAGGTTTTTATATCGCCTAGTATGTGGTTGATTTTAGAGAAAGTTCCATGTGGAGCAGAGAAGTTATATTCTTTTGTGTTTGGATGGAATGTTCTATAGATGTCTGTTAAACCCAATTGAGACATAATTTCTGTTAGTTCTTTTGTTTCTTTGTTTAGTTTTTGACTGGTGGTCCTGTCCAGTGGCTAGAATGGGGTTTTGAAGGCTCCCACTATGAGTGTGTGAGGTTTTATGTGAGCTTTGAGTTTTAGTAGGTTTTTTTTTTTTAACTAATGTGGGTGCCTTTGTATTTGGGGCATAGATGGTCAGAACTGAGAGGTTCTGATGATAGATTTCTTCTGTGATGAATACAAAATGACCGTCTTCATCTCTTTTAATTGATTTTGTTTGAAGTCTAACTTGTTAGATATTAGGATAGCCACAACTGCTTGCATCTTGGGTCCGTTTGATTGGAAGATCTTTTCCCAACCCTTTACCCTCAGGTAATGTCTGTCTTTGAAACTTAGATGTGTTCTTGTATGCAGCAGAAGGATGGATTCTGTCTTTGTATCCATTCTGTATCCTGTGTTTTTTTTTATAGGTGAGTTAAGACCTTTAATGTTGAGGGAAAGTAAGGACCATTGATTGTCAATTCTTGTTTGTTTTAGATTTGTTGTTGGCAGTGGTATTGTGAATATATATTCCCCGCTTTACCCTTGGGTTCTGATGAAGTGGTATTATCTATTGCCTATGTTTTGTGAGAGTAGTTAACTTCCTTAGGTTGGAGTTTTCCTTCCAGAACTTTCTGTAGGACTGGAATTGTAGATATATATTGTGAAAATCTGGCTTTTTCGTTAAGTATCTTGTTTTCTCCAATTATAGTGATTGAGAATTTTGCTGGGTATTGTAGCCTGGGCGGTCATCCCTGGACTCTTAGTACTTGTATCTATTCAGGACCTTCTGGCCTTGAGGGTTTCCATGGAGTAGTCGGGCGTAATTTTTATAGGTCTTCCTTTTTCCTTCGCTGCTCTTAATATTCTTTCTTTATTCTGCATGTTAGGTGTTTTGATTATTATGTGTCGAGGCATTTTTTTTTTGTTCAGCCTATTTTGTGTTCGGTATGCTTCTTGTAATCTCATGGGCATGCTCTTCTTCAGAGTGGGAAGTTTTCCTCAATGATTTTGTTGAATATGTTTTCTGCACCTTTTAGCTGGGCTTCTTCACCTTCCTCTATGCCTGTTATAATTAGATTTGGCCTTTTCACGATGTCCCACATTTTCTGGATGTTTGTTTAAAGATTTGTTGGATTTAAGAATTTCTTTGGTTGATGAATCTATTTCCTCTAGGTTATCTTCTGTGCCTGAGATTCTCTCTTTCATCTCTTTTATTCTGTTGGTTATGCTTGTGTCTGCAGTTTCTGATCATTTGCCCAGTTTTGCTTTTTCCAGCATACCTTCAGTTTGTGTTTTCTTTATTGTCTCTATTTCAGTTTTCAAGTCTTGAACTGTTTCCTTCACCTGTTTAGTTGTTTATTCTTGGCTTTCTGTACTTTAAGTTATTTGTTCATTTCTTCCAATTTTTTGTTTGTTTTTTCTTCCATTTCTTTAAGGGATTTTCCCACATAGTCTTTGAGGGCTCTATCATTTTTATGATGATTATTTTAAGTTGTCTTCTGCTTCATCTGTTTTTAGGTGTTCAGTTCTAGTTTGTGTGGAGTCCCTAGTTCTGGTGGTGCCATGCGTGTTTTTCTATTGTTAGGTGTTTTCTTGCATTGCTGTCTTCCCTTTATTTCTTCCAGTGGGTGCAGGTGGGGTCTCTCTCCCTCTCTATGGTACTCCCCAGGTGTGCTTAGGTGGGTCAGAAGTTTGATGTCTGTAGCTCTGGGTAGACCAAGCTATCTGAGGTCTCTCCTCAGTCAGGGGCCAGGTGGATGGGGGTCAGAGATCAGGCTCCAGCAGAGGTCCACGGGTCAAAGATTCAGCAGGCAGGGACTCAGGATGTTCCAGCAGAGATAGGTGGATCTCTGGTCAGGGTCCAGAGTTCTGCCAGAGGACTTGTGGGTCAGAGATCAGGCAGGCAGGGACTCAGGGTGTTCCCCTATGAATAGGCAGGTAGGTCTAGTGTGCTCAGAGCAGCTCCAGGAATTTTCCTGAAGGTGGAGGGATTGTTGGATCCGTCCTCTCTCTAGCGGAGGCCTGGTGATGGGAGTCAAAGGTCCCACAGGCAGGGACTCAGGATGGACCTGTGGTGATATGCAGATCTCTGGGAGGGGCCAGGAACTCCAGCAGAGGACCAGCGGTGGGGGGTCTGAGATTAGGCTTGTGGGTTGAGATTTATTTCTAGTCAAATTTCAGGGTAAGAAAAATGACTACAGAAGAAATTATATGTATGGGTTGCATGGTGAATTCTTGTACTGTGTTAAGAATAGCAAGAGGGGGCTTGAACCCATAAATTTCTATATGGAAAATGACGTACTCCACAGTGTACATGTGGAGGTCACTGAACAACTTGCAGTAGTTTGCTGTTTCCTTCTACTGCATGGGATTCAGGGACCAGAACGGGTCCTGAGGCTTGATGGCACCTTTATTAGTTTAACCATGTCTCCAGTTTGAAAGTCCGTGAGCTCCTTAACAAGAAGAATTACATTTGAATGGCTTCTTTTAAATTTGGGAGCTCTACATCAAATTTTACTAGGAGCTAATTGTGTATCATCAATTCTGAAGAAAAAAAAACAGTCGTGTCTGGGAGGCCCATATTAATAGTACATGCTTGGCATGAAGATAACATGCAGGGAGGGTAGTAAATACAAACAAGCAGTTTGAAGAGTTTCTCTAGTGTCATTCAATAGTGAGCCAAATAGGTATTACTTGGTGAAGAAATACACAAAAATACGTATTAGGGAGTGCAAGGAGGACCTGTGGTTTGGAAAAGTGGTGTTATTATGTTAATAACCTGTAAATAACGAGGAGGTAAGGGATAAGGAGGGACCTGGTTACTGAGTATTTCATTATCTTGTTCTAGTAAGTATTTCATGGAAGCTCTTCACTAACAGAAATGGCAGGCTTCCAATTGGACACTGTAGGCATTTCAGAGTATTTCTTTAGATCGTGTAAGGCCAAAACCCTGGACTGTGATTAGCCTACATTGGAGATAGGTAGGATCAGGTGAATGGAAGTTTGGTTAGAAAGAGAAAAGAGAGTGTGTGATGCCCATTCGCTCCTTTTTGATGTGTAGTTGTGATTAGTCCCTGAAAAAAAGTGACTAAGAGGTTTATTTTCACTGATGGTTTAAGTTGAGATAGTCACAGTCATGTTGGGGAAGAAACGATGGCCAGTTGATCCATGAAAGTGTGTGGCTAGAGCTCCCTACCTTCTCCCATTTCAGTGTAATAAGAAACCTAGGAGGGACTGGAAGTAGGACTAGGCTGTTAATCTGAAATCTCCAGTGAAGCATTTCCTCCAGGGACACTTAGTCAACCACCCGAGGCTTCCACATTCTTCTCTAACTGCTGCTATGTGTGGAACAAGTCTTTAAGCACATGAGCCTATGAGCAGATACTTCACATTTAAACGGTAACTGTAAGGATTGAAGAAATATTCTGGAAACCAATTCTTAGACTTGGAAATTCACCAAGGCAAAGATTCTTCACGTATTATGAAATTATCTAGACATTGCATTTTAAAAGGGCAAGAAGGGGAATTTTGTGGCAAACAGTAAAAATAAGACATGTTTTGTATCTGTCAACTACTTTAGTATGTATTTAACATGCAAAATGCATAAGATAAGGAAGAATTTGTTTCTCGTGCTCAGAACAGGGGGCATAGAATATATTTGATCTCTGAGGATACCATATTTGATCCCATAATTTAATTCCAGACATAGTGTTTTGTTTTCCCTTTAGTGCTATGTGTATGGATGAATATCTATCACTATCACATGTAAAAGACCAAACTTGTTCCCAGTAGTTATTCCACAAACAGGCTTTTCATTTTTGCTATATACCTGTACAATTTTCAGGGGCTTTACCTGACTGAGGTGATGAGGGAATGAAGAAATAATCGACAGACAACCACACACACACACACACACACAGACACAGACACACACACACACATACACACACATACACACACACATGCACACACACACACACGCACGCACTCACACACACACATACACATGCACACACACACATACACACACACATGCACACACACACATATACACACACACATGCACACACACACATACACACACACATGCACACACACACATATACACACACACATGCACACACACACACACACGCACACATGCACACACACATACACATGCACACACACACATACACACATACACATGCATGCACACACATACACACACACATACACACACACACTCACACACACACATGCACACATACACATGCACACACACACACACACACACACACACACACACACACACACAGAGCTGAGATCAGGTAGGTAGACTGGAGTCTTTGATGGGGAAACTGCAGCACCTTGGAAGCTCACTGTGTTTATTGCATACAGTTGAACACAGAGGTAGGGTAATTGTATGTGGCTAGACGAGAAGGTAGGGTTATCACATACAGACAAGCAAGGAGGCAGGGTTATCTTGTGTAGCTGAATAAGGAGATAGGTTTAGCTAACCTCAATAGGAGCACCCTCTATAGAAGAATGTCTTCAGGTTGTATATGTCTTGGAGGGAGAAAGCAATGGCGGGTGTCTTCTGCACACAATGTCAGCATTTTTGCACAGTCTAGAGGAAGCCTTTCCTGTCCTTCAGAGTCTGGCCCTCCATGGGAGGTAGGTTTTGCTATTTTGTCATGAGTCTGAGGCTAGGATCATTGAGAAGGCCTGCTTATTTCCACAGGACACATTCATTTAGGAATTCATTCACCAAGAATGATCTATCACCAGTCATTTCTAAGTGCTCCATTTGTAATGAGTATGTTTTTCCTGCTGGCCACCTGGTCCCGCCGCCACGCCAGCCCCCAATAACACGCTGAGACTCTGTATTTGATACAATGCTGTTGGCCAGTTACTTTTTGTTATCGGCTAGCTCTTTCTTAATGATTAACCCATTTCTATTACTCTAAGTATTTCCACGTGGCTCATCTTACCTGAGTGCGGGCCTGGTGTGCTGATCTCTCCAGGCTCTCCATGTTGATTCCTCCTTACTCCTTCCTCTTTCCTCCTAGTCTCCTACACCTGCCTATCTTGCTTTCCAATTGGCCAACAGTGCTTTATTCATTAACAAGTATGAGAAACATATTTACAGAATAACATATCCCACCATATATTTTTATTTCTGTTGATGTCTTTCCCCATTTTTCACCCAAGTCTTTTGAAATTTTGTTATACAGTTTTAGAAGTTCTTTAATATTGTGTAACTGTCAGATATGTGTTTGTTCTCATTCTACAGAATCCATTTTCACTCTGTTACAGTTCCAATACCTTGCTCCATATCTTTGAGGAAGATTTCATATTTAATTATTGAGTGAGATGTTGGCAGTAGATTTTCATATATGCTTTTAGTTATGTTGAGACAAGTTTATTTTATGCAAGAAAATTCTTTTTGTTCTAAGAAAAATAATTTTTTGTTAATTTGTTTTGGTATGTTCAGGTTTGTTTTTATTTTATTATTTTTCCTGTCCTTTTTTTTTTTAAGGTATCTATTTTGTTTCTAATAAGAGAACAAACAAGAAAGGATGTAAACCTGGATGGTTAGGGATGTACACAGGAGCTATAGTGGGAGTTAAGGGAGGGGACACCAAAATATATTTTCAATAAAAAGAGTGTTTGTTTCCCGATAATGGCTTAGTGTTTAATATTCTGAAAATATTTGCAACCCTTTCGAATCAGAGACCAATGAATATTGACAAGATAATCATTTTATCCCCTTCACATTATCTGCAGACATGCATGTCCTGCGCCTTATTATGTTCCTTTTGGGAAAAGTATCCTTTGCAACTTTCACTTGTATAAGTATAGCGTACTTCCAGGAACTGACTCCAACAGTGTTCAGGTAAGAAAGGAAACTGCAAAGCTTCACCTTGAATACTGCTAGAAGCTTCTAGAAATTTTAGATGACTAAAATAGGTGTCATTTTAAATGACATTTCTAGCATTTATTATGCTTTAGAGAAGATGCTATAGTTTGCTGAGAATAACCATTTCTGTAGGCTGGACTAGTTTATCATGATTGGTTAGGTCTTTTAGATATACTGTGGCTTAGCTCCAAGTGCATTCTGATGTTTAGCTTGGACTACCTGCTGCTAGTAGGGTTACTATTGCTGTGATGATACACCATGAGCAAAACAACTCAGGGAGGGAAACGTTTATCCGGTTCATGCTTCCACATCACAGTTCGCCATGAAAGGAAGTCAGGACAGGTACTCAAACAGGGAAGGATCCTAGAGGCAGCTGCTGATACAGAGGCCATAGAGGGGTGTTGCTTGCAGGCTTGATCTACATGGCTTGCTCAACCTTTTTTCTTATAGCACCCAGAGCCACTAGCCCAGGGATGGCACAGGCCATAATGGGCTGGGCACTCCCCCATCAGTCACTAACTAAGAAAATGCCTTACAGGCTTGTCTACACTGCCCAGTTTTATGGATGCATTTTCTCAATTGAGTTCCCCCTCCTCTCAGATGAGTTTAGTTTGTGTCATTTAGAGACAAAGCTATCCAGCACAATCTATCTAAAGGCAAGTGGGATATATGTAATGTGATGGTGTGTATGTTTGTGGGTGTGGATGTGTTTGTGTTTAGATGTACAAACATTAAAAGTAGAAAATACAAGGGGGCAGGGAAAGAAAGAGAGTAATGGGGTGCATGTGACTCAAACATAGGAGGTGGGGCAGCCATTGGGGGAGGAGCCGGTGATGGGGGTTAAGGAGGGGAAGTGGGAGGAGAGATTAATAATAACAAGGCATAATTACATATGTATGGAAACATCTTAAATAAACCCAACACCTCTTAAGGTAACAACACATAAAATAGAGAGTGTCCTCCAACAATAGTCAGAGATGAATGTTAGCATTTAGATAGCAGTTAGAGAAGTACTCTGTAACATTTTCCCAAGTCCCTCTCCATCATCATACTTTGAAAACTGTGGTCATATACAAATTTGAGCACACAGTCTACCATTGTCTTCTTATTCTATCTCTTAAAATAATAACCAAGCTTAGCCTATTTATTGCTTTGCATCTCTGATGGCTCAAGGAACACTTGTGTACACAGTTTGAAAAGACACTGTCTTGAAGATGTTTTCATGTTCCAAGGTTATTCTTCCTCTCTGAGGAATACCTGACTGTGAGTCTCTGTATTTGTTTCCATTTGGGGCTGGAAGAAACTTCTCTGATTATGACTGAAGAAGGCACTGATCTATGAGCATAGCAGAATGTCATTAGGAGTCATTTCATCACTACTTTTTTGTTACCTAGTCTCTGATTCTTGGTATAGGTTATGAGTGGGTCTTACATCAAATCAGGCATTGTTTCCTTACTCCCACAAGCTTTATGCTACTATTCCCTTAGCATATCTTACAGACAGGACATAACTGCAGGTCAAAATTTTGTGGCTGGGCTGGTGTTACATTTATCTTTCAGTATTGTGTAGGCTGCCTTCTTATGCCAAAGACATTGGGAAGAAGGATGAAGACTTCCTTTATTCTTCAGATTTCATATTTTTTTTGCACATTTCATCTTTTACGTTTCTATAAGAAAGTGCCATTAGTCAGGTATTGAATCTCTAATTTTTAAACTATGTATGCTAAACTTTTCAACAAAAGTCCATATACTATGTCAAAACTTACCTAAAATGAAAATAAAAAAACAGTAAATTTAAAGTCTAGATAGATTTCAGGTTTTCTTTTTTAGTATAAATAAAAGAGTAAATAAATATTGGACACTAAACACTAAAATGTTATTCTTGTTCATTTTAAATTTAATTCACCTTATTTTTTATCAAGTAACCCTAATATTGTACTCCATGGATAGTAACACAATATCTGTTTTGCCCATTTTTTACTGATATTTTTTAAAATTTTAATTTTAAACAAGCTTGTTTTACATGTCAATCCCAATTCCCACACCCTCCCATCCTCCCCTGCTCCCCACCACCAACTCTCATTCCAGGGAGGGTGAGGCCTTTGATGGGGAGTCTTCAAAGTCTGTCACATCATTTGGAACAGTGCCCAGGCCCTCCCCCATGTGTCTAGGCTGAGAGAGTGTCCCTCTATGTGGAATGGGTTCCCAAAGTCTATTCATATACCAGGGATAAATATAATCCACTACAAGAGTCCCCATACACTGCCCAGTCCTCCTACTAACACCCATGTTCAGGGAATCTGGGTTGGTCATATGCTGGTTTCCCAGCTGTCAGACTGGAGTCCATGAGCTCCCTCTTGCTCAGGTCAACAGTTACTGTGGGTTTGTCCTGCCTGGTCTTGACACCTTTGCTCATCACTCCTCCCTCTCTGCAACTGGATTCCAGGAGTTAGCACTCAATGTCTAGCTGTGGGTGTCTGTTTCTGCTTCCATCAGCTACTAGAGGAAGGCTCTAGGATGGCATATAAGGTAGTCATCAATCTCATTATTGGGGAAGCGCATTTAAGGTACCTCTCTACTATTACTTAGATTGTTGGTTGGGATCATCCTTGTAGATTTCTGGACATTTCCCTGGTGCCAGATTTCTCTTCAAACCTATAATGGCTCCCTCTGTTATGGCATCTCTTTTCTCACTCTCCTCTATTCTTTTCCTGACTCAATCTTTCTGCTCCCTCATGCCCACCTCTCCCTTCTCTTCCTCATAACTTCCTCTCTCCTCCCCACATGTTCCCAATTTGCTTGGGAGAGCTTTTCCCTTTCCCCCTCTCAGAAAGACCATGTATGTCTCTCTTAGTCTCCTTCTTGTTTCCTAGCTTTTCTGGTGGTATGGATTGTAGGCTGCTAATCCTTTTTCTATGTCTAAAAACCATATCTGAGTGAGTACATACCGTGTTTGTCTTTTGTGACTGGGTTACATCACTCAGGATGGTGTTTTCTACTTCCATCTATTTGCATGTGAATTTCAAGATTCCATTGTTTGTTTTTTCCCACTTAGTTGTACTCCTTTGTGTAAATGTACCACATTTTCTGCATCTGTTCTTTAGTTGAGAGGTATTTAAATTGCTTCCAGGTTCTGGCTATTACAAATAATGCTACTATGAACATAGGTGAACAGACATTCTTCTTTTTTTTTTTATTTTACATGTTGATCCCAGTTTCCTGTTCCTCTCCCTCCCTCCCTCCCTCCCTGTCTCCCTCCCTTCCTCCCTCTTACCCTCTCTACCCCCTCACATGCACCCTGACCACCCTCCACCCTCCCCTCCCATCCCTCCACCCCCATTCCACCTGTAGGGTCATGCTATCCAGGTGGGGTCATGTAAATCTGTCAAGTCATTTGGAGTAGGAACTAGGACTTCTCTCCTGTCTCTAGGTTAAGGGAGTATCCCTCCATGGGGGATGTGTCTGCAAGGTCCTTTTGTGCATCAAGAACACATCCTGGTTCCACTGTCTGATGTAGACTGCTCAGTCCTTCTAGCTGAGACCCATGTTTAGAGGGTCTGAGTCAGTCCCATGCTGGATTCCTGGCTATCAGTCTGGGGGCTGTTACCTCCTCCTTGTTCAGGTCAGCTGTCTTTGTGTGTTTCTGCAACCTGGTCTTGTTCTCTCTCTCTCTGCATCTGGATTCTAGTTCTTCTCAGAGTTTAGTTATGGGTGTTTGCTTCTGTTTCCAACAGGTACTAGATGGGGGCTCCATGATGGTGGATAAGTTAGTTGTTGATCTCACTATCAGGGAAGGACTTTTATGGTAGCCTTTCTACCGTTGCTCAAATTGTTAGTTGGAGTCAGTCTTGTAGGTCTCCAGACCTTTCTTTAGGTTCAGTTTTCTCTTCAAACCAATAATGGCTCCCTCTTTTATGCTCTCTCTCTCTCTCTCTCTCTCTCTCTCTCTCTCTCTCTCTCTCTCTCTCTCTCTCTCTCTCTCTCTTCTGTCTTCTATTCCTACCCTGACTCAATCTTCCTAGTCGCACGTGCTTTCCTTTCATCCCCTTATCTTTCTCCTAGTTCTCTCTCCATTCACTGCACCCCCAACATTTCCAATGTGCTCTGGGGATATCCTTCTTTTATGAATGTGTATCTTTTGAGTATATGCCTAAGAGTGACGAGAAAACTAAAAATAACATCAGGCTGTATATTCTGTGGGCAACAAAAACTGTAGATTTAAAACCCTTATAGTATGCCCAAGAAAAACAGAAATCTGCGTCCATATGGAAATAATGCTTTTCATGGGACTATAGAAGGCATTGGGATTTTATATATATATATATGTATGTATGTTTGTGTGTGTGTGTGTGTGTGTGTGTGTGTGTGTGTGATATACAGACAGTATTATTAGCAGTGAATGCTGGGAAAATCCACATCGACTGTAGGTGATTTTGTATCTCTACTGAATATGCCAATAATATCAAGCTTGTATATTCAAGTTTTGCATTTCTATTTTTAAAGGTCAACTATAACTGGTATTTATGCCTTTGCCGCCCGAATAGCAACAATAATCTCTGCACTAGTACTTGTTACTAGGAAGTATTTTATACACCTTCCTATGATTCTATGTGGGATACTGCCCATAGTAGCATCAGTCAGCATCTACTTTCTGCCGGAGACTTTAAATCTTCCCCTTATTGACACTGTCAAGGATATGGAGAAAAGGTGAGCTCTCATGCTGGTGTATCTTTGTGGGAAGGTAGGGTGTGTAATTTTGAAATGGTTTAAGATTACATGGTAGTCTTACAGATTGTAATTTGGTAAGGTCCACACTAGAATATTTCGTTAATTTTGCTAATATGTTTGGTAACACATGAATACTTATTATAAGATACACAACTTTGGTTTTCTTTTACAAAAATAATTTTAATACAAATGCTTATGTATTTAAGTAATAAATCTCTAGCACGTTGATATAAGTGTGTCATTGAAAAAAGTGTTTATTTTTCTATCATTTCATATAATATGTGACTTAGAATGCATAGTTTCTATATTGCACACCAGAAAATTGGGTAAATGTTTCATATCTGACTATCATCTATCTAGTCAATATATTTATATATATGTTCTATGAAATTAGAAATATATTTATGAAAATACATAATCAGAGAGTGTTGGAAATATACTTGTGAATCTATATAATCAGAGAGTGTTGGTAAAAGAAATAGATATGTAACCCAAATCATTTGAAGCCAAATGTTTCCTTTCTTCTTTTCCTAGTGGTCTTACATATTATATGTTAAGCATTATCACTGTAATTACATTATCAAATTTAAATTTTCCCAAGTATCTGTGACATATCCATAACTGATAAAGTAGCAGTCATGTTATTTATACCTAAATTTAAATAATTTCCAGACCCTTAAATCTTTTAACACAAAGTTTTGATGGTGATGGTCATAGATATGAGACTATGCATATATTATTTACCAGAGGGCTTGCTGAAATAATTTTTTCTTAAAATATCAACTTTTGACCTGGTGAGTAGTGAAGAATATAATAAGCATATCCTATTTTATCCACATGGAAAATTAAAAGTCTTTTAGAAGAATTTCACTTGTATTTCCCCATGAAATCAGCATTGACATCTGCTAAGGTCTGTAGTGTTTCTATGATTACTATATATATATATATATATATATATATATATATATATATATATATATATATCCTGCATGTGACCTGGCTTAAGTAAATTTGAAGGTCTATACCAAGAGAATATTTTAAGTTTTCATTTAATTGAGTGGGCTTTACGAATATGTTGGAAAGTCTGAAAGAATATTTAAGGGAGATGTGTACTAGCTTATGAAGTATAGGTGAATGTTGCCTACTTATTTGTAAAATTTATGTCTCACTTGTATGTCCATTCACCTAATATTTTTTTATTTATTTGATTCCTGGAATAGAATGATGAACAAAAGTCTCAGTAAAAAAGAAGGGCAAGATTTCTTGGAAACTACGGAGTGCTAAAGAAGCTAAAATCCACAGAGTCTCCACAAATATAAACTCTCTTCATTCTTTTCTGTACCCTGGAGGCTTCACCATTGATGAAGGTTCACAAATACACTTATTTTTATTTTTTATTTTTTTTTTGGTTTTTTGAGACAGGGTTGCTCTGTATTGCTTTGGACCCTGTCCTGAAACTAGCTCTGTAGATCAGGCTGGCCTCGAACTCATAGAGATCCGCCTCTGATTCCAAAGTGCTGGGATTAAAGGTGTGCACCACTAATACCCGGCTCACAAATACACATATTAAATGGCCCTATTGCAAAAGAAAATCTTCATTATATAGATGTCAATCTTAAGGTTTTATTAAATACTGGAGTATAAGTTTCTTTCATGAAAAAATTAAAACAAATCTATATAATAAATACTTTGTCTTAGTCTTAAATGGAACTGTTTTAAAATTAAAAATTGAGAACAAACTGTCCAAGAAACCACCAATTCTCATTCTGTGTTTATTCAGAAATGGGTATATTTTGATATGAAAATCTCAATAAAAATAAGTGTAGGATTTTAGACAAATCGCCTTCAGCTTCTCAATATGCAGTTTGATGTTGGCTGTTGGTTTACTGTATATTGCTTTTATCATGATTAGGTGTTTTCTTGTAATCCCTGATATCTCCAAGACCTTTATCATGAAAAGGTGCTGAATTTTGTGGAAGGCTCTTTTAGCATCTAGGGAAATGATCATGTGGTTTTTCTTTTTCAGTTTGTTTATATGGTGGATCACAATGATAGATTTTCATATGTTAAACCTTCTCTGCAATCCAGGAATAAAGCCTATTTGGTCATGGTAGATGATTTCTCTGATGCTTTCTTGGATTCAGTTTGCTGGTATTTTATTGAGTATTTGTGCTTCAATGTTCATGAGGAATATTGGTCTGTAGTTTTTTTTTTTTTTTTTTTCTTAGTTGTATCTTTGTGTGGCTTCAGCACCAAGGTGATTATGGCCATGTATAAAGATTTTGGTAATGAACCTTCTGTTTCTATTGTGTGGAACACTTTGAGGAGTGTTGGTATTAGCTATTCCTTGAATTTCTGGTAGAATTCTGCTCTGAAGCCATCTGGCCCTGAGCTTTTTTGGTTGGAAGGCTTTTGATGACTGCTTTCTATTTCACTAGGGGTTATAGGTCTAGTTAAGTTGTTTGTATGTTCTTGATTTAATTTTGGTTAAGTGATAGTTATTCAGAAATTTGTTCATTTCCTTTGAATTTTCAAATTTTGAGGAGTACAGGTTTTCAAACTATGACCTTAAAATTGTCAGGAAAAAAAGACAAGGCTGCCCTCTCTCTCCATATCTCTTCAATATTGTACTTGTAGTTCTATATAAAGCAACAAGGCAACAAAAGGAGATCAAGAGGATATACATTGAAAAGGAAGAAGTCAAATTTCACTATTTGCAGATGATATGATAGTTTACATGAGTGACCCCCAAAAAAGTCTGCCAGAGAACTCCTACAGCTGATGAATACCTACAGCAAAGTAGCAGGATACAAGATAAACTCAAAAGAATTATTAACCCTACATATACAGATAATAAAGGGGCTGAGAAAGAATCAGAGAAATGTCACCCTTTACAATAGCCACAAACAACATAAAGTATCTTGGGGTAATGCTAAGCAAACAAGTGAAAAACTTATATAGTAAGAACTTTGTGGCTTTAAAGAAAGAAATTAAAGAACATACCAGAAAATGGAAAGATCTCCCATGACCTTGGATAGATAGGATAAATATAGTAAACATGGCAATCTTGCCAAAAACAAACTACAGATTCAATGCAATCCCCATTAAAATCCCAGCACAATTCTTCACAGACCTTGAAAGGATAATAATCAACTTTATATGGAAAAACAAAAGACCCAGGATAGTCAAAACAACTCTGCACAATAAAGGAAATTCAGGAGGCATCACTATCCCCGACTGTAAGCTCTTCTACAGAGCTATAGTCCTGAAAACAGCCTGGTATTGGCACAAAAATAAACAAGTAGACCAAATGAATCGAAGGGAAGATCATGATACTAATCCACAAAATGATTTTTTGACAAGACAGCTAAAAGTATACAATGGGAGGAGGAGAGCATCTTCAACAAATGGTGGTGGCACAACTGGATGATGGTGTGTAGAAGACTGCAGATAGACCCATGTCTATCACCATGCAAAAAACTCAAGTTCAAATGGATCAAAGACCTCAACATAAACCCAGCCACACTTAACCTCTTAGAAGAGAAAGTGGGAGGTACCCTAGAACAAATTGGTATGGGAGACAGCTTCCTGAACATAACTGCAAGAACACAGACACTGCGATCAACAATTAATAAATGGGACCTCCTCAAACTTCTCTAAGGCAAAGGACACAGTTAACAAGACCAAACGGCAGCCCACAGACTGGGGAAAGATGTTCACCAATCCTACATCTGACAGAGGGCTGATCTCCAAAATATACAAGGAACTCAAGAAACTAGTCAAGAAAACACCAAATAACCCTATTAAAAAATGAGATACACAACTGAATAGAGAACTCTCAATAGAGGAAATCAAAAAGGCTCAATGACACTTAAGAAATTGCTCAACATTTTTAGGTATCAGGGAACTGCAAATCAAAACAACTCTGAGATACCATCTTACACCTGCCAGAATGGCTAAAATTAGAAACACTAATTACTTATGCTGGAGAGGATAAGTTATCCTCTCCACTCCTCCACTACTGGTGGGAGTGCAGATTTGTACTGCCATTTTGAGATCAGTATGGCGGTTCCTCAGGAAAATGGGAGTCAGTCTACCACAGGACCAGGCAATCCCCTTCTTAGGCATAAACCCAAATGATCCACATCCATGCAACAAAGACATGTGCTCAATTATGTTCATAGCAGCATTATTTGTAATAGCAAGAACCTGGAAACAACCTAGATGCCCCTCAACTGAAGAATGGATAAAGAAGATGTGGCACATTTACACAATATAATACTACTCTGTGGGAAAAAAAATGGTGGAATCTTGAAATTCGCAGGCAGGTGGATGAAACTTGAAGAAACCATCCTGAATGAGGTAACCCAGTCACAAAAAGAGGAACATGGTGTGTTATTTCCAGTGTTCAGCTATTATAAATATAGAATCATGGCTACTTTGTTGTATCCACCAATTTCTCACAGCTCCTGGTGTGTTTATAGGGGGAAGGCACTGAAGTCTTAGAAGTCTGCAGATAGAATCGTGGAAACAAAACAGAACCAGACATTTTGTAGAGTAAAATTGAGGGGCAGAAGTATCTTCAGTACCTGAAAGCAGCTGGGTATAAACTGTGGTTGAGCTAAAAGAAATAGTGAAAGGCTCTGAAAACAGTATTAGCAGCCTTCCAACACTAAGCAGAAACACGATCTCACCAAGATAGAATGCTCGTACAAAACTAGCCTACTGGTACTCACTAGCATACTGGTACAAAACACGATTTCTTCTTTCTCTGGCATTTGGTTGCATTGATGGGACAATATATTTTTTAAATGATTCATCTGAGTCTTTGGCTTGGCACTCAAAAGATTCTCTATTCACTTATCCAGGACTTCCAAGCAAAGGTCATGAACTAACCCTATGATGCTACAGTGATATAGCCTGGAAAGATAAGCCAATTTTTATGTTATGAGAAGCAGATCAGAGATGTAGGAAGGAAGTGGTTGATTCCTCTTCATAGCCATAAGTTAGGGAAGCTAGTTACAAGACTCCAGAATGGAAAATAAGTTGTTGAAAATAGTAACTCATTGATAAGTAGCTAGAAAAACAGAGAAATTAGGAGGATTGGCCACACAAGCTTTGTGTGTCTACTACCTTTTGGCATAGATTGCTGCAACCTCATGATGTATCTATATCCCAAGACTAGATATTTGATCATCCTGGAGACTTCGGACCATTTGGCAGGCTGGTGGAATACTCGCCACTCATTCAGCTCCATCCTGAAGAGTAGGGCAATGATCAGTAATAGGACCACTCCCTTCAATACAGTCTTTTGAACAGACCAGATTGCTTAAAATATTTACATGTAAGTTCTCTTGTTAATTTTAGTGTAATTTCTGTTCTATTATTTCATTCTCAATTTTCTTTTTCATTTCTACATTTTTTTAAAATCTTCTTTTTTTTCTATTTTCTTTTTTATTCTCACCAGAAGATCTGTCTAGTTTGGGGCTTGTGGTTTTTGTCCTTCAGGGCCATGTTTTAGGGTTGCAGGCAAGAGAAATAATACTCACTTTTTAATATTTAATTATTCAGTGTCTTCTCCATGCTGCTCACCCATTTTTATTTATATTTTTAAATTGCAATAGTTTTTTACTGTCTTATTCTTTAATTTCATATTTTCTCCTCTTAGTATATTTCATGCCTCCATTGCACTTTGTTGATTGGTTCTTTTCTTCTTTATTGTTTTTTTTTTCATATGTTCATTTCCATTTTCTCTTCTTTCAAATTCATCCTTGTATTTAATTTTCTCACCTTTTTTTCTAGCATTAATACTTATATTAATTTCTGAAAATAGTATTTGCAGTAATCCTTTGAGAATTTCATATAAAGACTTTTGATCACAGTCAACCATGGTTGAACTCCTTTCAGAAAACCCTCCCCCTCCCTACACACTGAGCTTTGAGGGTTTTCTCCCCTCCCATCAATTCCTGTTTGTTCTTCCCAGCTTCTCTTGGAGGTGGGGCTTGCCTCACAGTGTAGTTGAACTACAAGTGTCAACTGTAAAAGAAAGCCCCCAGATATAAAGTGCTAATGGTGCCTCAGCTAGTGGTAAGATTTTGTGCCCACTTCTGCACTTTCTTGCTAGAATTTTGTCAGACTTGTTTGCCCAGATGTTTTGCACGTTATCACAATTACTGTGAATCAACTGCCTCATTGTATCAGGAAGACCTGTAACCTTGAACTTATTCACTACCTCTAGCTCTAATAACTAATGTTCCTCTGTGCCTGCCAAGATTTCTGAACCTTAAGGGAAAAGAGTGTGATATGAACCTTCCATTTAGAGCCCAGCTCTCTACAGTCTCTTAATCTCTGCATGTTGACCAGTTGAGAGTCACTGTGTTAATTGACATCTACCACAGGAAAAATAAAATAGTTCTCTGATAAGGGTTTGATACACACTGATCTACAGGTGTAGAATAACTCATTAGGAGTTATGTCCAGTGTAATATCTATTTAGCAGGAAAGTAATAACTATGCTTTCTGACCAATCTAACTGCAGGTTCTTGATCCCTTAAATAGTGCCAGGTCTGATTTCTAGCTAATGGAGCTGGAAAATGAATTGTTTACTCCCATAACATTTATGCCACTATTGTACCAGTGAGAATAATATTGCCATGGCAGTTGTTTTGCAGTTTGTAGATGTCACACCTGAGTGACAGTGATTATTACTTTTCTCTCCTGTAGTGTACATAGCATCTTCCAGCTTATGAAAGCTTAAACAGCAGGGATGAAATACCCAGGTGAAAAACAGTTTGCTTTCTTTATGCTCTCAGATGCCAGTATTCTTGTATTTGATATTCTCTTTCCAACCAAGCCTATTTCTTTTTCTATATGGGTATAGAAGAATTCTTATGCAAGGTAACTTTCTATTTTTACTCTTGTAACTGCATAGGAAATTAATAGTTACCATGACAGCATTGAAAGTAAGTTCACAGGCAAGCAGAAGAGCTCAATAAGGACAAAAATTGAGGCAGTTAATTGTTTGTCTTGTGTGAATATATAAGAATAACTTGACAATAATATTGAGAATTTTGAAACAGAATTGTGGTTTAGCATCACATAACATTACATGACCATAGCTGCTAGGTTCTTATTGAATCTCAATGTCTTTTCCTTAATTTATATATTTTTAAGTTCAAAGAATTCAAATTAACAACTTAGAGATTTATATATTTATACAGTACTATCTTCTCCTATAATTATGACTAAAATTTGGTATAATTAAATCACTTTAGTGAACATATTTATATGTAATTATTAATTCAAATAATACAATAGAGAGCAATAAAAACCAATGTAACTTCTAACCTCTTCTATTTTCTTCTGCTATTTGTATAAAGTTAAGATCTGTTCTTTAATATAGTTGAGTTAATTTTTGTACATGATTTCAGAAAGGATTACTGTATCATTTTTCTACCTATGCATTGCCCTTTTTCATAACACTATTTATTGACAAGGCAATCTTTTCTCTAACATGTGCTATTGGTACTTTTATTGCAAGTCAGTTGAATTCACATAAATGTTTGTGTTATTGTGTGTGTGTGTGTGTGTGTGTGTGTGTGTGTGTGTGTGTATGTCTCATTGAGGTTATTAATTTGATTCTCTATCTTTATTGAATGGCCTTTAGTGTTATTTATCCTTCATATTCCACATCTGAAAGACCACAACTATCAATGCAAACTATTACATCCAGCAACACTATTGAGTCATCTAGTCATCAAAATATATAGCACTAGCAAAAAAGCATATATACTGAAGGATGTAAATCCAGCTGGTACTACTCACCTGGAAGCTTCATCTCTACTGTCTAGCTTTCAAAGTGCTGAAAGTTGTTATGGAAATGCTGTTTACAGATGATTCATAAAATAAATGAATATAAAAGAAAATAGATGCTGACACACTCTCACATTTTATTCCACAAATGTCATCTTACACAGATGAATGTTTGCCCCTTGTAATTTTGCTCTTAGTGAAAGCATCCATCTTATATTTGTTTCTAAAAAAATGACCTTCATCAGTAAAATAACACCAACAATATTAAGAGAAGAAATTGAAATGGCATGTCTTGAGAATATTTTCAAGCTATGCTGTACACATCTAGAAATTTCAGATAAAAAAGTAGAAACTATTTTAAAAGACAATTCAACAAATTCTCTAAAACATGCCATTGATAGATATATAACTTGGGACGTACTGTTGGCTGGACAAATTACCCTGTAAATTTTTTCCACTTCATTAAACATTGTCATATTTCTAGAATACCTAATTAGGTAGACATTTTAAAGCATAGTAAAACTTGTGTTCCATTCCTTCATTTCATCTCTAGGGGAAGCCAAGACCAATAGCCCCATCAATAGTTTGTAATGTTATGGGAGTCCTTTGGACAACCCTGACCAACAATGTAAAAGATTACTTCTTAAGATATATTGTATGAGAAAAGGATTATCTTCAGCCAAAGGGGAAAATAGAAAAACATATGAATATAAAAATTTATTTTTTAGTGTACAGAATCTAATCACACAACACAATGTTGTCTTCTATAAATTAAAAGTTAAATGAGAAGAAATGAAATGTAAGCTACTTGCTATCAAGTACTGTTGTCAGATTTTTATTGTACAGTATAAAGATATGTTACTGTTATTGGTTTAATAAACAGCTGAGTGGCCAAAAGCCAGGCAGGAAATATAGGCAGGACTTCTGGGAGAGAGAGAGGAAAGAGGAGAGGAATCTAAGGGTATGAGAAACGGAAGAAGTAAGATGGGTAATACATGGCAGAAAGTAGATTAATATCAATGGATTGATTTAAGTTATAATAGCTAAGCTAAAGGTCAAGTTTCCATGATTAATAACAAGTCTCTATGTCATTATTTGTGAGCTGGTTGGTGGGACAGGGTCTTGTTAGAAAATACTGTATTGAAATGTTAAAATACAACATGATTCTTACCTAATTGTGAGTAATGAATTATGATTTCTTGGTTGAAATGTATATGAATCAGTCTATGTGTTCTTAAATTTTTAAATGCAGAAGGCAAGGTCCTCTAAACTCCTTTCCTTGCCCTATCAAGTTCTTTCTTCACAAAGTCTCTTCACCAGACCAGATTAATTTCAATCCTTGTTCTAGGCCCTGGGATATAAATAGGAAGTGAGATTTATGTAGCCTATCTTGGAAAGTCTTTCAAAATCTGTCCACGATTCTCTTAAACAGACATCATGTGGCTAATGCATGCACCACACTTATTGTTCTGTATCTTGACAGCAAATATCTTTATTATTTATTTTCTGGTTCTCATTCAGTCATCAGGATTTTACCACCAATTTAACTGCTTGCTGTTATTTTGACTTACAATTAGAACTTGATATTTGCCTTTTTTGTCTTCTGAAAGCTTATTCTTGTAGACACCAGTTATGACCCTTTCTCTGGAACTCTATATACTTTTCTGCAGAATTCCTTTCTAACTTAGTTCTTCAATAAAAATACATCTTTAGTCTTCACCATGTAACACAATATTTATATTTTCGTTGCATTTATTTCAATTGTGTGTGTGTGTGTGTGTGTGAATGTATTTTTTTTCATACCGTAGCCTATGTGTGACAGTCAGAGGAAAACTGTCAGGAGTTGGTTCTTCCTTTCTACCTTGTGAGTCCTACACCTTGACTTCAGCTCATCAGCCTTGGTGGCAAGCACGTCAACTCACAGAGTCAGCTTGTCTTTTCAGCATGGTTTTAACAAACATTGTTTAGTCCTTATTTTTCATGAGACTTAGAAGTTTTCAAAATAGCCACAGAGGATGTTTGAGCCACTGCTCTGGCCACAAATATAAAACGTGGCAACAATTACAGTGGCTGTTCAAATAAACAATACATGAGGTCCACACTCACCATGAAAATAAAAACATGGAGTCCACACACCGTAAAAACAGGAAATAGGCAATAGGTGAGAATAATATTGATATCTGGATATTTGGAAAACAATCAGCTTGTTTTTATGCTTAACCTCTGGAAGACTGCTAAGTTCTAGAGTTCTAGGAAATTTAGACAACAAAATTACAGCAGAAACCAAGAGACACACAAACCCTGCTCATATGGTCCATAGATTCCAGTGAAAAGGAAGACTAATAATCAAATCAACACTGCCATTGCTAGTCAAATACAGAAAAGGCCAGATGCTTAGGAAATCTCTCAAAAAAGTGCTACCAAAAGTTGGGTTCTGAAAAAAGGAGGAGAAAAATCTATATGACATTAAATGGAAAGCAAATGATTAATAGAGAGGTGCTTTTTAGCTTCTCTGGATGAAAGGGATATCAGCACACTAGGGGATATATAGAACCTGAGTCTGGATGAACTCAGATAGCAGAGAAAAAGGAGAGGAATGGGTGAACAGTGAAACAACTTTAGAATCCAATCACTCAGAGTTTCCAGTGGTGCCTACGAAAGATATTATAATAATGACTCTGGGAATGAAGGACATATGCATCAATATGGTTTGATTTAAATGATATTAAAAGAGGACAACACATTAATAATGAATCAACCAAGAAAAATATAAAGAGAAGGTAGTTTTATAGATGCACAATTGAAAAAACGTTTCCGAAATAAGAGTAGCCTCATTGATCTACCTGAACGTTGTATTAAAAGTAACCTAGTGCATTACACTTGAAAGAACATAATTTTATTTGTTTATCAAATAATTGTCAGGTACCCTAATGAGGGAAGTCATGAGGATCAAAAATCTCTTCTCACACAACTTTGCCCCTTCCCCCCAATTCACCTTATTCCTACCCACTAAGTTATATGTACTTCTGAAGTTCAAGCAGTAAATAAAAGTTATATGTTAAAAACTTCTCACACGAACTTACAAGTTTTGTCCTTTTCCACATTATGTACATTCTCTGTGTTTAAGTATCTATTTACAGAATTATTTATTTATATCCTCTTAGAAAGTAAAGAGTAAGAAGGGACATAGGTCCTAAGGACACAACGTATGTAGTGTAGCATTGGTTTAAGTTCAGAGCTTCTTTTTAATTAATATTTTATTTAAATTAAAAACAATTTTATTTTACATACCAATCTCAGCTCCCTCTCCCTCCTGCTGTGCTTCTACTCCCCCCACCATCTCCCCATTTTACTCTTCATCTACAGTGGAACCAGAATGTATCCCTGGGGCACAAAAGAACTTTGGGAGCACACTCCCCATGGAGGGATGCTCCCTTAACTTAGAGACAGGAGGGAGGGCCTAGTCCCTGCTCCAAATAACTTGACAGATTTTGTTGACCCCTCCTGGAAGGAACCACCCTCCCTGTGGAGTGGGAGGAATGGGATGGGAGGGGGCAAGGGAGGGAGAGAGGGAGAAAGGGAGGAAAGGATGGAGGGAGAGGGACCTGGGATTGATATGTAAAATAAGAAAAAAAAAAGTGACACCAACAGACAGACTCCTGGAAGTGAAAACTGGGATTGTTTTAATCCTATACCTGGGATTAAGCCAAGGAATTCGTTTACTAATGTGTTACTTACCTCTTGAATGCAAATTCCCTCAGCTTGTTCCTGTCGGGGCTCAGGACTGGTTTAAAGTTTGACAGTAGAGGGCACTGGCGGGATGTCCTTAGAGAAAGAACTTCTGAACTGCCTATGAAGAGCTTCATCCTGTCTTCCTGTTGGAAGCTAGGTTAGCATGCCTGACCCCAAGAGGACAGGGCTGGAAGCAAGTGGTCTCTCGAGTGGATATATATATATATCCCTACTATGTCTTCTGGGAGCTTCCGCAGCCACAGTCATTTCCCCAGAAATCTCTACATTCCTAGCAGGCTCTCTTCAGGATGATTGGCACATCCTGTCACACAATGGTGATTTCCAGTTAATTTCTTTGAGAAAATCCTGTGACTTTCCCCAAAAGCTATGCATCTTAGTGTATTTCATGGTTTCTTCTCTGTCCAACTCACAAGGAATTCTCTATGTGCAAACAACTGACTTCTTGTTCAACTATCGCTTCACAACCAGTTTCCTAGTAACCTTGGCTCCCTTATCAGTTTCCCAGCATGTGTTAGCTACCTGCTTAACTTGTAAGTTCCAGACAGGTTTGTTTTAACTCTCTTGTCTTATAGCTAGCTTCATCGCTCATTCAAATTCATCAAAGGCAGATTGACAGGATTCTTCAGCATCCTGGAAAGTACTTTCCTGCCCACCAAACACAGCCTTCTTGCAGTCTATTGTGAAAATTTCCTGTATGTCATCTTGGGGTTCTGTTTCCATAGCCACCAGACTCATTTCCTGAGATCCTTGCTGCAAACTGTAGAAAATGCTTTAGCCTAAAAGTAATTTAGGGGACATCTTCTGATCCAGCTCTCTTCAGTCATTCCCTTGGCAATGATGACAAAACCCCAACTATAGCATGGACCTGAGGTTGTACTTGCTTCTTTTCTTTCTTTCTTTCTTTCTTTCTTTCTTTCTTTCTTTCTTTCTTTCTTTCTTTCTTCTTCCTTCCTTCCTTCCCCTTCCTTCCTTCCTTCCTTCCTTCCTTCCTTCCTTTCTTTCTTCCTTATCTATCCAAGTACCCACTCCCTCCCTCCATCCCATACCCCCTCCTACCCCCCACTCCAGTCCCGTTCCCCACTCACTCCATAGGGAGGGTGATGGCTTACAGGAGGGATCATCAAAATCTGTCAAGTCTTTTGGAGTCTAGGCCCTCCCTTCTGTCTCTAGGCTAATGGAATATCCCTCCATGGGGAATGTGCCCCCAAAGTCCTTTCATGCACCAGGGATACATCATGGTTCCACTGTCAGAGGTGTTTTAGACTGCCCGGGAATTCTAACTGGGACCCATATTCAGGAGGTCTGGGTTGGTCCAATGCTGGATTCCCAGTTATCAGTCTGGGGGTCCATGAGCTTCCTCTTGTTCAGGTCAGCTGTCTCTGTAGTTTCTGTAGCCTGGTCTTGACCCCTTTACTTATCACTCCTTCCTCTCTACAAATGGATTCTAAGAGTTCTGCTCAGTGTTTATCTGTGGGTGTCTGCTTCTGTTTCCATCAGCTATTAGATGAGGGCTCTATAATGGCATATAAGTCAGTTATCAATCTCATTATCAGGAAAGGGCATTTAAGGTAGCCTCTCCACTGTTGCTCAGATTGTTAGTTGAGGTCATCCTTGTAGGTGTCTGGACATCTCTCTAGAGTCAGTTTTCTCTTCAAACCTATAATGGCTCCCTCTATTAAAGTATCTCCTTTTTACTCTCATCTATTTGTCCCCCATCTCAATCTTCCTGGTCCCATATATTCTCCTCTTCTCCCCTTCTCTTTCTCCTAACTCCCTTTCCACTCACTGACCCCATACTCACTCCCAATATATTAGGAGATCTTGGCCCTATCCCCTAACCTTGTATGAATCTCTTAGATTCCTCCTTGAATTCTACTTTCTCTGGTGGTGTGAACTATAGGCTGGTGATCCTTTGCTCTATATCTAAAATCCATACACGAGTGAGCACATACCATGTTCCTCTTGTTGTGACTGGGTTACCTCAGTCAGGATGGTTTCTTCAAGTTCCATCCATTTGCCTGCAAATTTCAAGATTCCATTGTTTTTTTCCACAGAGTAGTATTCCATTGTGTAAATGTGCCACATCTGCTTTATCCATTCTTCAGGAGAAGGGTATCTAGGTGGCTTCCAGGTTCTTGCTATTACAAATAATGCTTCTATGAACATAGTTGAACATTTGTCTTTGTTGCATGTATGTGGATCATTTGGGTTTATGCCTAAGAAGGAGATTGCCTGGTCCTGTGAAGACTGATTCCCATTTTCCTGAAGAACTGCCATACTGATCTCAAAAATGGCTGTACAAGTTTGCACTCCCACCAGCAGTGGAGGAGTGTTCCCCTTCTCCACATCCTCTCCAGCATAAGTTGTCATTATACCTGCTGTTTCTGATTTTAGCCATTCTGGCAGGAGTAAGATGGTATCTCAGAGTTGTTTTGATTTGCATTTCCCTGATGGCTACAGATGTTGAGCACTTTTTTAAGTGTCTTTCAGCCATTTTGGATTCATCCATTGAGAATTCTCTATTCAGTTCTGTACCCCACTTTTTAATAGGGTTATTTGGTGTTTTGTTGACTAGTTTCTTGAGTTCTTTTTATATTTTGGAGATAAGCCCTCTGCCAGATGTGAGCTTAGTGAAGATCTTTTCCCAGTCTGTGGGCTGCTGTTTGGTATTGTTAACTGTGTCCTTTGCCTTAAAGCTTTTAACTTTGAGGAGGTCCCATTTATTAATTGTCGATCTCAGTGTCTGTGCTACTGGTGTTATGTTCAGGAAGAAATCTCCTGTACCAATTTATCCAAGGGTACCTCCCACTTTCTCTTGTAAGAGGTTCAGTGTGGCTGGATTTATGTTGAGGTCTTTGATCCATTTGGACTTAAGATTTGTGCATGGCAATAGACATGGGTCTATCTGCAGTCTTCTACACACCATCATCCAGTTGTGCCACCACTATTTGTTGAAGATGATTTTCTCCTTTCATTGTATAATTGTAACTGTTTTGTCAAAAATCAAGTGTCTCTAGGTTTGTGGGTTAATATTAGGATTTTTTATTCAATTTCATTGGTCTACCTATCTATTTTTGTGCCAATACCAAGGATTATTTTCAGGATTATTGTTCTTAGTAGTGCTTTAAGTCAGGGATGGTGATTCCTCCTGAATTTCCTTTATTGTACAGAGTTGTTTTGGCTATCCTGGGTCTTTTGTTTTTCCATATATTGGCTTATTCATTCCTGTTTCTTATTAACTCATAATTATTTTTTTAAACTGGATATTTTAGGACATATATTGTAGTAACGTTGGATACTTCCCCTAGAACTCTCTGCCAGTTTTGCATTTTTGCTCGTTTTGTGTTTTAAATTATTGAGCAAGACAAATTTAGTGAAGTTTCCTTTGTTTCATGAAGATTGTGATGTCCTCTTGAAACTTTGTTTTTTGATTTTGAATTGGATTTCTGGGTGTTTTCTTGGGTTAGTGCTGTGATGTGAAAAGCTACTGACTAACCCAGAGGTTGGTGTCAATTCCTCTGCCTGGGCGTGGTATTTATCTTTAAGCATGAAACTGGGGAGGGTGGCTAGCCAACTACTTTACTGTTTAGGGAGTGGATGGATTTGACCTTTGTCCACCCTGGCCATTGTAGATAGAACTTCTCTCCATCTGTGTTTCAGAGGGTGCCTGTTTGTGAATGAGTCCTGCAGTCCCCTGGTGACTGAGGATTTTGGCTGGACTCTCTTTGCCACATTTCCCTCTGACTTCTGCTCATCTTCTGGTCAACATGCAACAGTGAGCCTCTACAAGGTGCATTTAACTACTCTCTTAATTTTCATAAATTCCTGTGGCACAAATTGCTACATGGTCTGGAACATAGAAAATCAAAGTCCTTAGGAAGGGAAGGGTTTTGCCAGTCTCCAAGGATTGCTCCTATTCTTACCTATGCAGAATTCCTACTTGGTGATGCAAGAGCTCAAGCAGTGACTTGGTCTTCATCATTGTCTTTCTTGAGTCCTTTCTACTAGGAAATGAGTTTGAGTGCATGTGTCTCTGTTTAGAGGGGTGTCTGGCTCTACCATCTGCCTGTACTGCCCTGTGATATAGATTTTTCTAGAACCCAGAATCAAGAAGACATTATTTCATATTATTTCTTGCTTTGGAACCAATCTAACTTACTTTGACGCCCTATAATGGCAGGAATAATGGGAACTGCAACCCAGCTGCTGAACTCACCAAAGCAACACTTCACCAGATGAGCAGGGGTGGGTGACCACAAACTTCACCAACTCTTTTGTTTTTTCTTTCTTGTCAGCACTATGAATGGAGACATGGCTTTACCCTCTTGTTACCCAATTGGCACAGTGCTTTCAGCTGTGTAAAAGAGTGACTTGCCCATTCTATGGTTACAAAACATCTCTGTAACAGCACTGCTTTCTCAGGCAACTGTGACAAACAGATACTCTTAATTCCTGGAACCTGAGCAACCCAGAGCTGTAGGGGATTGGGATAAGGCGATAGGAGCTTGCATGTCTCAGCATTTAAATGGAATCAAGATGGATGAAAATGTGCTTTCTCCCTGCTTTGCAACACCTCAGAAATCTCTACTATCTAACAGCCTCATGAGAGGCCATGTCTTTTAGAACTCTGAGAGTCTTATCAACAAAGGAACTAAAACTGATAAAGGAACAAAGAGAAGATGTAAGCCTTTTAGTTGGCATTCTTTGTGTACTTGTCATGCTCTGATCTTCAAATACAAATAGATCCAAATCTTTTTCCTATGCTTATGATCCATTTTTCATCAACATTTATAGAATTATCTTAGAAAAATGCAGAAGCAGATACTAGGCTCATCTCTTGTTGTCCCTATAGTCTCTGCATTGTAATGTCTAAGGTTTTGAAAAGTTGATGAAGTGATTTACAAGAATATAATATTTAAGAAAATGAGTCTAATATGTACCAAACAGCTTTAAATTTTTTGGGCTATTTTATTTTTTTTTATTTTTTTTGACAATTGAGAAGTTATTCTCTTTATTATTTAGAAATTAGATTCAGTATGACAATTTCTAGTTTTTTCCAGTTAGTTTTATATTTCACAAATACTTGTTATATTTTTGTTTAAACTAAGACTTTTTTTTTAGTGAATAATCATACCCTTGGAAATTTCTGGTTTCTCTAAATTTCCATTAATTATGTTCCCAATGATACCCTTGCTTTGCATGACAAACACAATTAGCATCTAAAGTTGACATTTTTTCATAATAGTGCATATGCATATTAATGTGCAAACATAAATATCAACTCAGGTTGTTTTTTGCCAATCTAGCATGATTTTCAGAAGAAATGGCAGATCTTTTAATCAAAACCTGTTCTCAGTTTTAGGAGGCTAGTTTCATTCGGGTTCTGAAATTTCCCTTTGTTTATCTCTCACCTCAATATTTGACAAGTAGATTTAGAGAAGTTTATGTTTCTTTGATTAATATATGCTTGCATATTAGTTAGAAAGTTAGTTTTTTACCTTAAACCATAATTCTGAATGGCTGGACCTTGAGTATTATAATGATCAGTTTCCAGTTTCCATAAGAGAAACAAGTTTAAAAGAGTAAACTTATGTATTTATTTTAATTAGGAATGGATTCATTTGCCACAAAACAGCAAATTCATAAAGCAATGGGGGACCAAAGGGTAGCTGTTGTGTTTTCATATCACAAATGACCTACATCCTGACAATAACATCTGCCAGCTCTCAAAAGCAAGGGCACAGTCATGATAGCAGGCTCGAGTTAAGATGGACTTTGTTCCAGTTTTCAAAACTAAATGAATTTTGAAAGCTCACCTCACATGGTGATTGGTGGAAGCGTTGCCTAAAAATTTTAGGAAAGTGTGCAAAAAGTACAACCAACTCATACCATATTATTTTGCAAGTATGTAAATCTGTGCATCACAGGCCTTTATTGTCCCCAGAGGCAAGGAGAAGGTGTTTGGTCTCCTGAGCCTGGAGTTCTCAACCACCATATGGTTTCTCGGGATAGAACCCAGATCTTCTTCAGAGAGGCCAGTGCTCTTAAATACTGAACTGTCCTTCCAGCCTCAACACACACAATCTTAAACCCAATGAGCTGAAGAAGTTTGTAAGGTTTACAGGGTTCTCACTACTACAATGACTAAGAAAGTATATAGAGAGATGAATGTCCCACAGATCTTGGGAGTAGCCAGGTATATTGGTGTACATCTAAAAGGATTTTCACTTTGACTAAGGCCTAAAAACATTCTTAGGACTGCATACTTTAAGCTATCATTTCATGGTTCTACACTCTATAGGTGTTGAATATGTGAAAAATGGAAATGAAAAATTTTACAAAACTATTTTTCCCTCTCCCAAACAAGATTACAAGCTAACATCAATTCTGGAAGTTTCTTATTATTTAATATTTTTTTTTGTTGTTTAAGGATTTAATTTAACACACAGTACTTGATGGACAAGCACACATCACTTCAGTTACTAGGGTAATTTTCTTCACTATTTTGGCAGTCTGATACCTAATCTTAGTATTTCTTTTGGCATCATCTTTACAGTTTTTTTTATGTGTATGTGTGCACATGTGTCACATCTGTGGTTACCCAAGGAGGCCACAGAGGATGTAGAGCTGGAGTTACAACAGCCTTGAATTACGAGAACTCTATATCCTCAAGTCCTTTGGAATAAATGCAAGAGCTCTTAACTTCTGAGTCATCTCTCTAGCATCAAGCTTTGGTGCTTCTTTTGCTGATGCAATGATAATTCTGCATCATCTGGCTTTCAGTATCCAGTTGCACCACACATGATGATGTTCTTGATACTTTAGATTTCCTCCATGTTTTTGTAATAGTATAAGGTCATGGCTGGATGCTATTTGTCATTTTCTTTTGATAAGTTGACATAAAGACTTTTATTTCACTCTTTTTCAATCAAGCTTACTAGCAACATCCAGGTGATTCTAAACCATCCCCTTATTCTTCAATATTTAAAATGCCACTGATACAATGGTGTAAAATTGAAAAATTTATCTAGCATTAGAGTTCTTGCAACATGGGGTTTCATCTTCCCTTCATGGGCTTTTTGTGAAACATTGTTTTGAGCCTGTCTTGTTGTTTACTCTCTGTCTTTGAGTCACTGTCCCTGCACGTGTACATACAACTATCTTGTAAACAGAACTGATGGAGTAAAGTGAGTAAACTTCCTTCCCAATCTTTGACAAAAGCCAATTATCAACCCTCATGTCCCATTCCATGGGTATTTTTATTGTTGTTGGCCCTAGCCATTGTGGCTGTCTATGATTTGGATCATGCTGTCCTATAATATCTATCTAATACTTGGAAGGATCCTCTACATACATCTGCACACATCTTTCTAATTGACATAATGCATCAGGCCAACATTGCATTTTCTTCAAATTGATGAATGGAAGTATTCAAAAAGATATCCAGCCATTACTATGGATAAGACAATGATTCGATCACCTGTGAATCATACAGCAAACACCACTGCAAAAGAAGAAAGGGAAAGAGCAGGCTTGGAAAAACCACACAACACTGAGAACCAATAATATTAAGTCAGACATACATGTTTGGTGTTGTTGAAGTTGATTATAAAGTAAATTGCTTACCCTCTCTGACAACCAACCTGCTTTCTATGTGTGAAAGTCTCTTACATAGGTAGAGTGGTGTCTATTACCTATGTATTTGTATGCCATTTGATTTACAATATAATAGAGATGAAAGATGAGGAACACATTCCTATTAAGATGGATGCTGCTGTCCACTTTCCTTTGATGTAATAAAGTAATGTAGGTGGTATGTTTTATAAAACAGAGATATTTATTACTGACATTTGGTAGCATTCACTGGCAATGATGAGGGTGCCTACTTGTTACATCCTGACAGGTGACATCAAGATTGGAGGGTGTGTGTGTGTGTGTGTGTGTGTGTGTGTGTGTGTGTGAGAGAGAGAGAGAGAGAGAGAGAGAGAGAGAGAGAGAGACAGAGACAGAGACAGAGACAGAGAGACAGAGAGACAGAGAGACAGAGAGACAGAGAAAGAGACAGAGAAACTTGGGAGAGGAAGAGAGACTGAGACAGAAAGTTCACAAGGTGAAATGGGAAGCCAATGAGAGAAACAAGAGTCCAGACTAGCTTATGTCACAGAGACCAACTGGACTCCTCAAAGAACTATTTTAATCTCTTTCAAGGACCGTGACAAATTCTAATAGGGCTATCTCTTAATATTTTCACACTGGGACCAAGCTTTCTGCATATAGGAGAAAAATCCCAAACACAATGAGCATCAGAAATAATGACAGGTTTTTATGGAAAAATAATAGTGGCAAATCTAAAATAATCTGAATTATTATGAAGCCTGTGAAAAGAAATATGAAAATAGCAACTAAAATGGATGGAAAATGAAAAACTGTTTGAGTATGATATATACTGTGGTCTAAAAGAATGAATCACGCAAGCCTTAAAATGAAAAGTCTTAAAATGAAAAGTTGTGTGCATATACTGTGTGTGTGCATGCATCGTGTGTGTGTGTGTGTGTGTGTGTGTGTGTGTGTGTGTGTGTGTGTGTACATTCGCTTGGATGTGGAGGGCAGAAGATGGCTTTGTGAAGACTGTTCTTTCCTTCCACCTTTAAGTTATGTCTGGGGCTCAAACTCAGATTGCCAAGTTTTCACTGGAAATGCCTTTACCCACTGAGCCATCTTGCTGGCCAACATAGGTAGTTTCATATAAAGAATAAAATGTAAGGGAAACCTGAGAGATTACACCAAATTAAAGTTTAAAATGCATTTTTGAGACAGGGTATCATGTAGCTATTAGACAGATTTCTGGGGATGAATTTGAACTTCTCACCCTTCTGTCCTCATCTCTCATGTGCTGAGATACAGGCACATTAAACAGTCACGTGGGTGTTGGGAATGGAATTTAGGACTCCAGGAGATGCTGGAAAACCACTCTATCAGCAGAGCTACAGTACCAGCCTGGTCTTTTCATTTTAAAAAGTGAAGTGCCTGAAAGTAGGAAAGAGAATACCATGATCTAAAATTGGAGAGATATCAGTGGAAACCAAATCTTTGACATTAGATCCTATTCTAGTTTGGCATTGTATCCTGTCCAAGGAGCTATAAAAATACTATGAGGGCTTTGGGTTGGGTATAGTTAGTTGTAGGAAAGAACTAGTACTTCTCTAAGGAAATGAACTACATCAGTGAAGTAATAGATGTGAGAAGACACTTGAGGTAATCAGGGTAAGTAATTTCTGAGACTGCATTAATAATGGTGCCAGTTAGAATGGTTAAACTGACTGGAATTCGATTGATATTTAAGAAGACAATAGGCACTATTATCGCTGTTGACCAGAGGGAAAGACAAATTGTAGAGGGATTGGAATGAGATTTACATTAGGGAGACACTGGTCTGGAAGGGAACTTCTTTGGCTCCATTTTGGGGTGGTACTATATTGTCTCAGTGCAGCTTAATACATCATTATCTCATAAATTCCTATGCTTTTAGTTAAATATGTTTTAGAAATACTGGCTCTATTTAAAGAGAGGATTTGGAGTTCTTTTCTGGGACTTTCTTCTACAAGGAATAGCACTAAACCAATAAGTGCATACATGAGATGTTCACTGAAAGATATTCACATCTTCAGTTTCTGTGTGTGCTTTCTCAGGGACTACAGAATACAGATATGACAGTAGACAATGGAAGCTTGAGATATCAGATGCTGTCTTCATGCCCTCTTGATGGGAGATGTTATTCTGTAAGTATGTTTCTTGTATTGGTTAATGAATAAAGCACTGTTGGCCAATAGGAAAGGACGATAGGAGGGACTAGGAGACAAGGAGGAAAGAGGAAGTAGGAAGGAGGAGTCAACATGGAGAGCCCAGAGAGGTAGAACGCCAGCTGCTCTGGCCAGTAAGATGAGCCACGTGGAAATACTTAGAATAGTAGAAATGGGTTAATCATTAAGACAGAGCTAGTCAGTAAGAAACTATTAACTGGCCAACAGCCTTATATCAAATACAGAGTCTCTGCATGTTATTTGGGGCTGGCGCATGCGGTGGGACCAGGTGGGCTGGCGGAAAACAACTAGCTACACCCTCTTGACAGTTTTGGGGGTTATAAAGAAAGATGATGGTGAGATGTACATCATGGTGGGTCATGGAGCAGGAAAGGCCATTCTTCAGTGTACCATAAACTCACACATATGGGGTGGGGGAAATATGGTAGGCAATAGGTAAAGCCAGTTTCAATGCAGCAGCAGGAATATCTAGGTATCTATGGTATCATTCTGAAGATGGACAATGGCTGGCTTTAGAGAGTTTCAAATAATAACTAATCTGAAAACTTCTACATAGACCATCCAGACCATCCTTTAGACAGCAAGGATGATCATGTCAGACCCTGATTATAATCAATGGTTTCCCATTGTGCCTAATTATAGCAAAGTAGTGTAATCAATGACAAATATTTTCATAGAGGTCTCACAGTGGATATTAAAGGCTTGATGTGTGACTAGGTGTTTGATTTTTGCTTTACTAGAATGCAGCATTCCATATAGATTGGCACCATGACACCTTTACTGGTTGCCTGGTTGCTATCCTCAGAAACCAGCACAAGTGGAGACTAGCCGATTTGTCGAATAAATGAGTGACTGCACTTGTAAACTTCAAATATGTGGTTTCTGGGGCCATGGGGATATCATTCTCTCTCTAAAGATTTTGAACTAATGTTATTGGAATGTTTCCACACAATGTGGAAAACGTCAAAAGTATTAAGAGAGAAAAAGCCACAATCGAAGTCCAGATGAACATTCTCATGCAAACCCAGGAGCTTGGGGCTGACTTGTTTGGCTACTGTTTCAAGCATGTGGTCTACTTGCATATGCAGTTCTTTAGTCCATCTGCCCTGGGAGATTTCTGAAGCAGATTTCTTTCTTCAGGTCTGTTAGTGTGTAGGATTTTCCAGACTTCCTCATTTGCCTCAGAGCCCTTCAGTTCCAGAAAGTTCCCTGCAGAAACATTGTGCCTGTCTCTCAGCAAGTCTGCTGATAAGATAACTTTGGATTTACCCTCTATTTCTAAGTTTCTTGACATTTATCTGTTCTCTGTTGGTGTTTTCACCCCCTCTTGTCTCCCTGGCCTGCGAACCATCTCTGGTAGCACCATTCTGACAACCACTGCTGTGTCTGACCTTATCTGCTTCAGCTCTCCCAACATCATATCTCCGACTACCAAGTGTTTTAAGAAACCATGTGTTCCAAATTGTTAGGAAGTTCAGTCAAAGTCTATGAAATATGAATGCTATAATTGAATTCTCCTTGGTTACAACTTTTCACCCCACACAATTCCAGGCATCCTTAGTCTGTATTTCCAGTGATTCCCTGATGATTACAAAGTTTATATATGACAGGATCCTGAATATGTTTTATAATATCTCTTCTAGACTCAGAAATGAGAAAAATGAAAATTTTTACTCATCATAATTACTTAGGGTCATTGTCATTATTTTTCAATTAGAGAAATTTATTAATGCTATTTTTTAAAAAACATTACATATCTACTGTCTATAAAATAATTGTATGCAAAATAGATAACTGATGACAGAATGATTTAAATGAAGACTAATGTAAAATAGTTATAGTTGTATTTATTAAAGAATTGGCTTATCAACTTCTTGTTATCCTGTGACTTGATAATTATTTAATGTAATTCTTACAACAGTCTTTCCAGGTTGGAATTACTATGTATGGCAGAGTCATAACCTACAGGGTCTCTGAGCTGACTGGTCTTTCCTTCTCTTCTCTCATTGGTCATTTCTGAATAGTGGGAGGCGCCATCAATTTATCTTCTTGTGGAATTGTTAGGATATTATCTATCACATTAATTAGCACAGAATTCTTCGCATTCCCTTGGCTTGCCTTGAAAGGTTTAGGTCATGACTCAGATCACATAGGGACTTGGTATCTGTGCTGCTGCCTTTGAGATGTAAACACAGCATATGTTTATGTTAAATTGGCAATGCACCTGTGAAACATGTCTGCTTCTCTCCCCATATCCTATTTATATACATCGTTTAAAAAAAGTGCTCACCATATTGCTTCCTGACAGAAACTTCTGAATAAGCATCTGATGAAATATTTCCTTCCGTTTTTTTTTCCCTCATTGATCACTGAACAGTACAAATCTCTGAACATTACCCTTAGGAGTTTTAGAATTTGGGTCTCATTGCATTTATATACAATTAGCAACCCACTTTTCCTCTTCAGCATCCTCAATTAGGGCTGTAATTAGTGAGTTGTATCTGTTTCTGGCTACCTTGATTGTCTGCATCCAATGTGCTCTGCACTGTCAGCCACCTTATTTTGACATTAGAGTTATTGATGCATTCGTGCCTTAACTCTCAAGTGTAATGGAGAACACAAGCACATACATTTAGAAGAATATGTTACCGGTGCTTATATGGCCGTCTCTCTTTGCTAGTTAAAGCTAGCTGTAATTTATATAGTTATATCCCAATGCCTAGAATACAGTTGATTGTAAATTGTTACCGACTGGTTAGATGAATCTGAAAAGTTTCTCAGCAAGAAGGTTTGTCCAGATCCTTGTTTATTTCCCTTTAAAAGTTCTGATATTCTAGGTAACAATGTCCCCAAGTATTTGAGTGTGAGGTTCCTAAAAGAAAGGACATTACAGAAATTATATTTATTAGGATAGCACGGCCAACAGAGACATGCTACACTCCGCTGGATCTCCTCTAAATATACCACCACATACACTAAAGAATGAAAGGACCCAAATGTGTGTAGATATGTATATAAATGGCAAACCTGGGCACTTTGAAATGCGAGTACTTAGCATTTACAAGCTCCTATATGGACAATTTCTCTCTCTACAAAGGAATAACCTTGTATGGCCATTGCAGTTATTCATGCAAGTTCTTTCTTCAGTGATTCGTAAATTTCAGCTACACAAAAAGAACCTCAAAGGGCACATTGTCAGGAAAGATGTGGAAAGTGCCATCTTCCAGGCTTCTTCAAAGGCTTCTTTAGCTAGAGGGGGTTGGGGTTTGACACAGTGACTCCAGTTTCCAGTAAAAAGTCTACTGTCTCAGCTGTTGCATCATTATCAGTGCCAAGCAGGCTTGTGAGTGACTGACATGCTATCCCTTTCAAATGGCAGACATGTCACGAATAAGGCCAGCACTGAAACAACAGTTTCTAAAGCCACAGAAGGGCTGGTGGCTTCTACAATCCCATCCCTGTCTCACAGTCTTTGGCATTTGCATCATCAGTTTTCATGAGTTAAAAACTGCAAAGTGGCAGAGAATCTTGGAGAGTCTCTATGGGTACCAATGTAAACAGACAACATTATCATCTGGTTGTTCCTGTGAAGGGAAGGCAAAACCAATAAGCCTTGAATTCAGTCTTTGAACAGATTGAGGGATGAATAGAAAGTGTGTTATAGTGAAACGGACTGTACTTTTTCTTGCCCACAAGGACTTCTCAATTCCCAGCAACAGACTGTGTATTGTGTTCTTGAATGTGTGCTTTAATTAGAACACCAGTTAAGATGCAACAAAGGACATTTTGGATGTTTTAAAGCACTGTGAAAAGGGCTGAGAGATGGCTCAGTATGCAAAGTTATGGATGCATAAGAGTGATGACCAGAGCTTGGGTCTGCAGAACCCACATAAAATGCTGGGAAGATGTGGTAGCCTACCTACAATCCCAGCACTCTGAGCCACACTAGCTCAACTGCCAAAATTTAGGGTCATCCAGAAAAACTGCCTCAGTATTTAAGGTGGAGAACACATGACGATGACACTAGGCAGCAACCTTTGGCCTCCTGAGTACATGAGAGTATAGTTATATGCACCTGTTGCACACATAATTGCACATATGAACACACAGACACACATCCATTCAAACCCTACACAAATGCATACATGCAGCATTAAATATTTCATCCATACGAGCTGAAAGTTTCTGCTTTCAAGGAAAAATTTGTATGAACATGGCCCAGTTCTAACGGCAAAGAATAGAAATAAGGATTTATTTTAAAATACTTTCAGCAATAGCAAGTTATGTAAAAAGAAAGGTGGAAGAGAGCATTTATAAACCAATAATTACCATCTTAAAGCCAGTGCGACTCAGATCTGGAAATATATGATAAAGAGCACATACTTCCTCCCAGAGAAACTCAAAAGAGCCAGGGTATTACATTTTAATTTAAAGGTAGTAATCAGTGGGGAAATGGGTCTTGCTTTTAAGACATCATTTCCTCGCATCCTCGTTCAGAAAGCAAAATACTGAAGTAATGTAAAAATTGATAACATGGCACCATATTTTTATTTGTCTATGACTAGGTACCTCCAGCCTCCTTTAATCTTTATCTGTGTGTAAATGAGAGTGAGCTGGAAAAGATAACCACTATTTTAGATTTTTACCTGCTTACTGTGTTATTGAGAAAGTAATCCTTTTTATTAATCCCCAGGCCTCCATCAAGTAAAAGGATAGAGTTTCAAAGTTTGTTAAGTTCAAAATATAAGGATGAAAACCATTCATAAATTTATTAACACACACCGTATTATACCTTGACGAAATGGACTCAATACATTTGAAAAAGGTTAGTAAGTGCTCTGTCCTTTCAAAATTCAGTTATTTGGGGGTATTTACAGTACTTTGTAGTAGAGTTGACATGTAGTGGTTATTATGTGGGTCTTAAAAATAAATTGAAAGAATGTACCCTACTGATAACTGGATTTATCATTGGTCCTCCAGAGACATAATAAAAGGTATACTAGGTTAGCACAGACCACTGCAAAGAGAAGCTTCTTTGACAAAAGTTGAGAAAAGCACAAATCTATGGATATAAATATATTATTTAGAATGCAGCTAAGCAATATGACTATTGTTTACTGAGCCAGACATGGAATCCTTCATGAGGAGCAGGCCTAACATTTAATCAGAAAGTGGTTCATTACCCCTATAACTATCATGCCATTATGGATGGCTCCAGTGAACGCATCTAACCAGCAGGTCACTATTTTAGCACACAGGTGATGGGAGATGTCTGTAAATATCCTCCATATTCTGTAAATATGGATGATGGTGAGAGAAGAATGCTGGGGCTTCTCTCCGGTAAGATGAAACCACATGCAAATACTTAAATTAATAGAAGTGGGATAATATTTAAGACAGAGCTAGCCTATAAGAAACTAGTAACTGAGCAACAGCGTTATATCTAATACAGCGTCTCTGTGTGTTATTTGGGGCTGGTGTGGTGGTGGGACCTGACTGGCAGGGAAAAACATAGTCATAACACACAGGAGTCACTGCTGAGCAAGACCACTAATTCTTTTCTTTTCCAGCGGATTGCATAACACCTTCTGGGGCAGTGAAAGTTCGCTAGCAGAGAGAATGTCCTGAACATTTTAAATAGGTTTCTCTATGCTCAGCATACAGAGTGGGGGTGTCTTCAGTAGTTGTGCGTATAAACTTGCATTTCTTATCCTTTTAGATATACCTTGTAAGGACAAACTAAGAAGGAGGGATAGTTCTCCGGTTATCAGCTCCCTTAGTGTTTGAACTTTTGTACTAGATCTTATTCTTTCTCAGTGAAGTCTACTTTTTCTAGTTAACTGATGATAATTAGAGGCAACTACATTTGGCAACAAAATGTCAGTCACAGATCTATGTCTATTACAGTCAATGGAGAAAAAAGTACTGTGGAGAAAGGCTTAAAATAAAACTTTATATGATACTAGTACATGTTTTGAAATATACTTGTTATATGTCATTTTTCATTTGGGTACTTTACATTAGTCACTGGAATTAATAATCACGTCAAGGATAGGCTTAATCCAGTTATTTTCCTAAGGTCAGAGCTTTATTTATTCCATTTGAATAGAATCCTAAACATGGATTTATGAGTCACTTGCCAATTTTAGTCTCAAAATGGTAAAATTGATATGTAGAACAAATAGATAACACACATACATACACATATTTCATGTCTACTTCATAATATTTATTACACTCATATTTATAGTTTAGATTTTCTTTATATTACTTTGACAGAGTATTAGTGTCTGATATATTCTGGTGGATTTTATTTGTGTTTGTATGTAACATAAGTTTTAAAAAAGATAAAACAATAACTACATGAATATATTCTTAAAATTGTTGATGCAATTTAGTTATATGGATCAAGAGCTTTGAAATTTTAATTTTTGCTTGTATTCATACTTTTTATTTAATTTGGATTTGAAAGCTTTATTACTTACTAAAATATATTATTCCTTTTATAAATTTTTGTTATGTCCTACTTAAGGAAAGATTGTAAACTGTGATCTCTGCTATCCTTCAAATTCCTTTCATATCTTAATAACATACATTCCATGTATTCTAGATTCATTTCTTCTTCAAAAAATCCCGATGATAGGATTTTGGGGATAAAGAGTTTAGCTCACAGTACCAGGTAGTAGTCCATCAATGTGGGGAACTGATAATGTTGGGAACTCAAGACAGCTAGTCACATCACATCTACCAACAACAGCAGACAGAAACAAGCACATGCTCACTCATTCTCTTGCTTCTGCTAACCTCAGTTTCTCTTCTCTTAAGCAATTGAAGACCTGGTCCACGAAATGATGTTGCCCACGCTTAGGACGGTTCACCTTAGATCAATTGAACTAACTAAGGAAATCCCCTACAGTCCAAACAAATCTAGGAAATTCTATCCAGGTGACTTTAGTTTCAAATCCTGTTTTTCCCCTTCCAAGTAGAAGACAGGGAATGAAAGAGAATGACACTAAAAAGTGTAATGTGATTGTTTCTGGGAAGTGAATTGAAGGTAGTACAATGATTTCTTCTGTAATTTACTTAAAAATCTATGTCCAGAAAAAAGCCAATAAACTGAAAAACAAAAACAAACAAACCAACAAAAGGAGTCAACAAGCCTTTTGGCTTCTTATAAGTGGAGAGGAACTTCTCTTGCTGGATTTCCCGCCAAAAAGGAAGGTCAGCTGTTGCTTCTCAGCTTCTCTGATCTATCAGGTTTTCACCCCAACATTTGACTCCTTAATCTTTACTGGTAAATAGAATGGTAGACACTTAGTTAAATCCTATATCTGGTGGTAGATGGGTGCAGATGATAGTTAAAATATCAGTAGATTCTGGTGCAGCTTTTAAGCCTATAGAAAACCAACAGCAAAATCCCCCAGCTCAATGCTTGTCTAAACTACTAACACACATTCCCAATCTTATGCTAACCTTGAGCCAGACTTCTGGGAACACTGTGAATCAGAAATCTTCTGTAAAAATTACTATTGAAATAAAGATACGTTATTATAAAAATGATTCAAAAATGCATAGGTTTGCATTGCTGAAGTACTTGGTTCTACCTGTTCACACACCCAGCTGTCCCCCTTCTCCGGTTAGGTTCTGTAAGCTGACATGACTCCAGTTGAAAATGCCAGGAAAGAGCTGAAACATCTCTAAGCAGCTTGTTGAAGTCCTTTTCCTTTCTTTCAAGGTCTTTGTTGCAAAGTCGTGTTTAGAATCCCCAAGAATATTTGCTCAATTAATTGCATTTGAAGCCAACCCTTCTCTATGATGGAGAGAGGAGACACAAACATTGGAAGGATTCTTAAAGCAGGTTAATAGTACTCAGTGGTGACACTTTAGCAACTTTGGATGACAGGCTTTTCTGTCCAAAGCACTGCATATCGTGGTCAAGGTCCTTCCCTTTTTTGATTGTTGTACCTTTGTTAATACAAATGTGATAGAAGTTTGCTCTCCTTGTGACACATTATTATTATTATTGTTGTTGTTGTTGTTATTGTTATTAGCAATCTGAAAAACCATAGGAGTCTGGCTTGGGTCTCAACAGTTATCATCCTCTGAGGCCTTGTATTCCCCAAGAAGTTCCCCGTGGTGGAATAATGGGTGAGTGCATCTGATGTTAGTGGATGAGGAGCAACAGAGAATGATGGTCAAGCATGTAAAACCTTCAGTCATTGAGATGGAAGTCACTAACGTGGGAACTGAACTTCACAGTTAGCAAAAAGAGAACATAGTCATTCACTGGACTCACATTGTTTGAAGAACATTTCCCCTGCCCCCTCTGTGTTTTGTCTACAGTGATAATGACCTCAGTGTTTGGCTTGGATGCCATGGCAACAGCGTATGGGTACTCTGTGCAGGATGTGTTGCCTAAACGTGAACCGATAGCAAGAGAAGAATTGGGAGCTTGGAGATGAATCCTGTCTGCTTTGTAAATGAAGTAGTTTATAGAAGGGCATCATCATTTCTAAACTGAAAACAAACAGACAAGAAAATAAATGAATAAAAAGTGACCAGGAAATAGCTCTATGTTACAGTGAACAGAACTCCAGTCTCAGAACGCCCTGCTCAATCTTTTTGTGGAAATTCGTGCTGACTCAGGAAACCATATAAGTAGGGCAGGAAGACAAAAGCAAAGAAAAATGTCCAAGATTATTTAAAATTGGAAAATATTCATTTAAACCAAGAAAGATCGAGCTCAATTATCAGTCGCTTGTGTGTCTTTGTAAAGACTCTATGTATAGACTCCTCTCTCCATCATAGAGAAGGGTTGGCTTCAAATGCAAACCTTGTGAAAGAAGGAGCTCAGGTATGTGGTGGGATTTCATTACATGAAAATTCATCTCATTCTGGAGAACTTCCCCTTACCTTTTAAAGATAACAACTTTTACTCTCCTCTGGCTTGTCATCTGTAAAACTCAAAGTACTTTCCAGACATTGAATCCTTCTCTATTGGCTCTGCCTTCTTCTACTTCCCTCCTCATATTCTCTCCCTCTGTCTTTTTCATGTTAGTTTTACCCTGTAATCTTACATTCTTCTTTTCTGGAAATTTTCATTCAAGGAATAGTATACTCTTATGCTAAAATAAATACTGTCATTTATTGAAGTCTCTGAAACTTTAATCCTTATAGTGTATGTGTCATATGTATAATAACACTCATTTCCTTAACTTTCAAGGAAACACCCTCCTGTTTTTACTGTGCTTATTCATCATTCACAGTACATACATGATTCAGAAGGATAGAATGAAAGGAATGTTTTATGTAAAATCACTTTTGGATTAGTTAGTATCTCTGTCATCTTCTCCTCTCTATGATAAAAACTCTGACAAAAAGCAACTCAAGAGAGTAAGAGTTTATTTTGGCTCACAGTTTTAGAAGATGTACACTAATCATGGATGGGAAGACATAGAAATGGGCAGGGGTGACATGTTGGCAGGAGGAACTCGTGCGGTCACATGTGGTCACATTGTGTTTACACTCAGAAAGCACAGAGTCAATAATGAGAGGGTCTGGACTATACAACATCAAGACCTGCCCCCATGAACATACTTTTTCCAGAACAGTTCAAACTCTTAAGATCCCACAGTCTTCTTCACCACAGTTGCTGGTGATCAGCAACACCAGCTGGTGACCAAGTGTTCTAATATGTTCCTTTGTGTAATAATCACATTCAAACAAGCAGGGATGGGGAAAAGGCAAAAATTGATTTTTAAAATCTGTAACAAGCTTCTCTTCAACATAAAGATTTTATTCCATCAGAGTAGCTCTATACAGACACATAGGGAAAATAACAAAGATGGTTGATCCCAGGGTGATTTAATAAACTGTGGCTCATTTATGAAGTCACCATACCTTGTCATGATAGATTCAGGCTTATCTGTTTGGATGTATTCAGTTTCCATGTCTGCACTTATATGAGTGGCATAACCATTGCATTTTCATTTCCAAGTCTTTGCAATTATGTTGTTTTCATGCCAAAAATCGATTGTTTTTTTATCAAGATAGCTAGTAGCTAACCAAGGTAGTTCACTCAGAAGGTACTTTTCTGAATTCAGTCAGGTTTTACTGTGTTGGTCTTGGAACTTCTCAGGCTTTCTATAATTTTCATGAACTGAAATTCTCTTCCCCCACTTTCTCTTTTCTTAGTTACCTCTTTTAAGAACTATTTTTTTCTCCACTATAGTCTGTTTGTGACATTCTTCTTTCTTTATATCTTTAGTGTAGATGAGGTTATCAGTTTTTGATTGTAGTTGTATGCGTGTATGCATGTACATATTTGTTTCTATAAATACATATTCTTATTCACATCATTAAATATATGGTTTGAGAAACTGTGTGTATATAATATTTATATAATATTCATGCATACATTACATATTTCTATATAAGATTTCTCATCTGATACAAACACACTACAATGTATATGCTGACTATAATTACTACATCTCATTGGCAATGTTTGGATCAATGTAGGATATTTGAAAGCATAAGCATGGACCTCCTTTTTCTTTTTGCCTAGATCATAAAAATTAACACACCACATGAATAAATGAAGGAGATTTTCTTTTCTTTTTTTTTTCCTGGTTTTCAAGAAAGTTTCTCTTGTAGCTTTGAAGACCAGGCTAGCCTCAAACTCACAGAGATCTGTCTGCCTCTGCCTCCCAAGTGCTGGGATTTAAAGATGTGCACCACCACTGCCTGGAGAAAATGGAGATTGAAAAAAATCTTTGCTTATTTATTTTCAGAAGAATCATCATTTTCATTTTCTCCACTGTGTCATTTTGTTTTCAGACTTTCAGTAATTCCCAAATTTACCTGGGTATGTCACTCCTCAGTGGAAATATTTCCAAGAGTCCATTGAATTTGTACAAGTTACATAAGTATATAAGATCTATGGGAATTTAATAGTAGCAAATGTATATCAGCTCTTAGTAATATCCTTAGATATTAAATAATTAGCCATAACTTTTAAATTTATTTTATTTTCATATGTATTGGTGTGTGGTGTGTGTATACATATATATTAATATATTTAAATGTCTGTGGAGCACAAGTGAATGGATGCAATGTGCATGTGTGTGTGTGTGTGTGTCTGCGAGCTTATGTGTGTATGTGTATATGTGTGAATGAGTGTGTTTGTGTGTGTGTACATGTAAATGTGTGTATGTATATGTGTGAGTGTGTGTGTGTGTGTGTCTGCAAGCTTGTGTGTGTATGTGTATATGTGTGAATGAGTGTGTCTGTGTGTGTGTACATGTGAATGTGTGTATGTATATGTGTGAATATGTGTGTGTGTGTGTGTGTGTGTGTGTGTGTGTGTGTGTGTGTGTGTGGAGACCTTTAGTTGTTAGGTATCACCCTATCACCCTCAATTGTTTCTACTTTATTAGGGCAGACTTCTCACTTGAACACGGAGAGTTCTGATTGGGTTCCCCTGTCTATGCCTCCCAAGTGTTAGGGTATCAGGTGGCCACAATGGCTGACTAGCTTTTGTGAGGGTTCTGGAGTGCCAAACTCCATACCTCACACCCCTGTGGCCAGTACTTTATCCACTGAACTATCCCAGCCCTTTCTGTTTAGCATTGGAACATTAAAGTGGCATGGATAATATAACAGCTTTAAACCTGGAGACAACTGCAAACTCCTGAATAAGGTTAGAAAACATTTAACTTGGAACATCAAACTTATAGGGTGTAGTAGGCTGTCAATCATGGTCTCTGACAACTTCTGAAAACTGTTACAGGGGTGATAAGATGAAGTTCTAGTTGTTTCTATTTTAGTCTTCTTTGTTTCGTGGCATTAGAGCCTATTCCCTAAGACGTTTTTTCCTCATGAATATACTTTAGTTCTTCAATCAAAAGTACTAATGCCTCCCAACTCTTCCTATCTAGCTTACCTGTTTACATATCAGTCTTGGATATATGTCACATCAACTATGTTACTCACTTCCCATAGTCTTTCATTTAAATCCACATTTCACATTTCATTTGGAAAAAGCTTGAGCAGGAGAAGCCTCTTCTGAAACCCCCAAAATATTATGCTAACTCATTTAAATCCCACTTTTACTGGCACAGTGAAATTGAGCCACAATATTCCTCCTCTTGACTTCTTGCTTACAGATTCTATATCGCCTTCAATACCATAAAAATCCTTGTATAAGAATTTGATTAGTTAAATGCCTACCATCATCAAAACTATAGTAATTCAGATTTTCATAGATGAGTCATTTAGCAAAAATTATATGTATGTAGGAAATACTTGCTCAATGTGTAGTGAATCAATTGAAAGGCAGTAAAATTATTGTAGAAAAAGCTTAGACAAAATGGTAATGGGAAACCTGAAAATTTTTCAAATCTTAGCTTTTTATATAATTAATATGCTGACATCCAATCTTATAAGAGTCTTTGCTCAAAAGATTATTTACCCAAACAGCTAGTTTTTTGTTTTGTTTGTTTGTTTTGTCTTACTATATTGACCAAAATTAATAGTTTACCTATAAAATATATAACAATCCAAATGATTAGATTGGTATGTGTAAAGTGAAGTTATGGTTAGGATGGTAGCCTCTTCAAATTCTTCCTTTGCTGTTAGAACCTCCTCCTTGTACCTCTGAGATCCTCTCCTCTAAGTCCCCAAACCTTACTGATACTGGGAGGCCAGACAGAGTGCTTTTTATTAATTTCTGTTCTGTATTTCTGCCAGCAGAGGGGACCCTTGATCCACATAGCTTTCAGTGTCCACCTGTAGACATGGACAGAGGAGTCACACCTTGATAATTAGCAAAATAAAAACTGGCCAAGTGATGGGAGTTATCTTAAAACACAGTTAAAACCATCCAAGAAAATGTTATTAATCATTGAAAATTCTCTCAATAGTTAAAAAGTGAAGAGGTTTTTGTTTGCATATAAACATGGAAATAAAGAAAATTTTCAAACAGACAAGTTTGGAGTTTGAAAACCATTTTAAAAATGCTAAAATTTTAACAACATCATAAAACACTCTAAAAGGTTAAAATAAATCAATATAAAATGGCAAGTATATGAAGTACCACTCACAAAGATAAGAAGAAAAATATTTTGATGAGAAAAATAGGTCCCCTAGTTATCTTCATGTTTTATAAGCTAAATGGCCTCTTAAAAAATGATCTTTAGAAATTTATGTTGACATCCAAAGCCTATTTTTTTAACATAGTCTTTATTCAACTTTTGGGGGTAAAAATTAAATACATGGCACCTAGGTAAGTCAGACTAGATAGTTATTTACATAGACAACAGATGGCAATCTTTTCTTGTTAATATTAGAATGTTCACAACTGTTGTTTAGTGTATTTTCAGATTGTAAAATTGTTCTTCCCTTATACAAAATCAATGCAGTATTTTAATGTACATTGAAAAGGAATTTCATTTTCTTTATATTCTGGGATGTCAAGATTTTCTTAGGTCTTGTGTGATTCTTAGAATAGTACCTCTTGTTCATGTTGATATCTAGGATGAAAACAAACAAGTACTTAATGTTGTTAATAGTAAAGCCATTTGTGTGTGTGTGTGTGAGAGAGAGAGAGAGAGAGAGAGAGAGAGATAGACAGAGACAGAGAGAGACAGAGAGACAGAGAGAGAAATATGCCCTGGCACATTGATCATTTGACTGGCACATGATCATTTCCATATTTAAGCTGAAAAGAAATATCCACACTGTTAAAGAGAAACCAGTTTTTATTTCTTGTGTGTGTGTGTGTATTTATGGCTGTCTTATTACAATAAAATGAAAAAGTTGTGGATAGTTATATACTAAACCAAAACCCTCTCACATTCCATTTTTTCCTGTTGTGTGTTCCTCGGCTAGAAATTAGACACATACAAACATCTTAAATTAATTTTTCTTTACAAGCAAAGTGCTTGGCAAGTGCTTGAAATATTCTTGAAGCCCAATAAGCCTTTTAAAATTACCAATAGTATTAGTGGGAAAGGGTGTCCTAGGAACGCATGAAATCCTCTATTTCTAGACCTCAACACCAAAATTTTCACAATATATGTAAGGCAGAGATAAATGATGCCTCCCCTAGTTCAAGTATTAGGCAACCTGGTCTTACAGGAATCTCCAAAGTCCAGGACAATATTTAAATTGTGACTGAAAAAGATTGAAACTTATAACCTGTTTTCTATATTTAAAAATAAAAGAATGAGCTAGGGACAGTTGGAACCAAAGGGGGCAGAATCTCGTTAGTGAGTTATGCTAATGTTTAGATGCTGCTATGCTGACTGAACATAGTACAATAGTATTTAAACTGTGTTTTTAAGAAAGATTGTGAATGTTGAAATGGTGATAGAGAGCAGACTCACACTTCCTGCCACGACTTCTTCCTATATTTTGCTATTAAAAGAACCTTAAAGTCCAACCATATGTTGGTATCACAGTCCTCAGGTCTTCCTGAACCTCCAGGTTCTGATAAAAGTGCATGGGAAATTCATTTTCTCCATGTTTCCACTGATATCTCTGTGCTGAAGGAAGTGGCATAGAGCAACCAATGTGTGCAGAGCATGAATGTCCAGATTAGCATTAAGGACATCTGGTTATGGAATTTTAAGTTTATACTTTATATATTGTGAAATGTAAATCTATAAAATATAAATCATTGTTTCATAAGGAAGCAAGAAAGTGTTAATTTCTTCCTGTCAGTTGTATTATTGAACTATTGCTTTGAACATTTGATTATACAATGTCATTTTACAAATCTAGCACTTTTTTAATTTAAAGGTTACAAAATGGTGACATAGAAACATGGTGGGTACAAGACCTTCACAGCTTCAAACCAGGCAAAATCCCATCATGAATGTCATTGGGTTTATCAACTACACATCACAGTAAGCCTCATGCTCAGGAGTCATTGACCAACCAAAGTTGATTCCATGTTTCATATTTTTTGTTTTGCTTTGATATATACATGTATATTATATGTGTGTGTGTGTGTGTGTGTGTGTATTTATGTATGTATATGTGTGTGTGAATTTTCTTTTCTTATATTTTATTATCTTTTAATTTTTGTTTGTTTTTTGTTGTGTTTTTTTTTTTTGACAGAGAGATCATGAATTTGGGTGCGTAATGATATAGGAAGGATCTGAGAAAAGTTGTGGAAGAGAAAGGATATAAACAAAATATATTGTAAAAAAACTTTTAAATAGAAATAAAAAATAAATATATAACCAACCACTTTTTCTGTTTCTTCCTATAGGTATTTTTCAAAGAGGAAGTAATAACAAGTCCACACAAAGTTTGTATACTCATGTTCATAATGACTATATTCACAATTCCCCCTGAACTGGAGGAAATCTAAAGATCCATCACCAATGAGTTAACAGAGTATGATTCACCTAAATAGAATGATATATTATAATGAAAGGACAAGGCAGTGATGATTACATGATGAATGTACATGAATCTGTTTATATATATATATATATATATATATATATATATATATATATATTGGAGAGTATAGAAATTTTGTGAGGATTGCATTGAATCTATAGATTGCTTTTGGTAGGATGGCCATTTTCACAATATTAATCCTATGGATCCATAAGCATGGAAGGTGTTTTACATAGTGGTGTCTTCTTCATCTCTTTATTAGATGTCTTAAAGATTTTGTTGTTCATGTATTTCACTTGATTGGTTAGAATTATTCTAATTTTTGAGTCTATTTTGAAAGGTATTGTTTCCCTAGTTTCTTCCTCAGGATTTTTGTCATTTGTATAGAGGAAGGCTACTGATTTCTGCATGTTATTTTTTGTGTTTAGCAACCTGTTACATTACTGAATGCATTTATTAGCTGTAGATGTTTCTTGTAGAAGTCTTCAGGGTCTTTCATATATAAAGTTATATTGTCTTCAAATAAGGATACTTTGAGTTCTCACTTTCCTATTTGTATTCCCTTGATTTCCTTCATTTGTGTTATTGGTTTAGCTAAGACTTGAAGTCTTATATTGAATAGATATGTGAGAGTAGACATCCCTGTCTTATTCCTGATTTTGCTGGAAATTGTTTTAGTTTCTCTCCATTTATGATGGTGTTGGCTCTATGTTTGTTACAAATTGCATTTCTGTTAAGGTACATCCTTGGTGTTCTCTCTAGAACTTTTATCATAAAGGGATATTGGGTCTTGTCAAAGGTCTTTTCTGTTCCCACAGAGTGTGAAAGTTCTTGGCCTCTCTTAATCATTGTTCACATTCAAAATTATCTTTCCTTAGATTGTCTTAGTTATTTCTCTTATTTCCACAAAGAGACACAAGAACCATGGAAAGTTTTAAGAGTAGACATTTAATTGGGGTCTTGCTTGAAGTTTCAGAAGCTGAGACAATGACCATCATGACAAGGACCATGGTAGCAGACATGGCAGTAGATGAGTGCTTACATCTGAGGTAGAAAGAGAGAGACCAGGTCTAGGATTTTGAAAGCTCAAAGCCTATCCTAGTGTCACCTCCTCTTACAAGGTCACACCTCCTTACCCATCCCAAAAAATTCTACAAAGTGGAGATAAAGTATTCAAATATACGAGCCTACAGAAGCCATTCTCAGTCAAACAATCACAGAGGTATTTCATTTGGTGACTGTGTCTCTAGCACCTTTCTGTCTTTCCACCTTAAAAATGATGTGATAACAGGGTTGCTGTTTAGTTTTGTTCCCGAGTCCAAAACAATGTTAGAAATCTATATAATTTTTATGATTAAGATCAGTTACATGTCTATGATGTACTACTAATATTATATAAAGGACAGTTACCAAGTATCAAATATGGGAAATATAATTTTATGTCATATAACCATCTTGACCATTAAAACATAATTCATAAAATTACTTAAAATATTCAATACTCAGATGCTTTTAATTGTCTTCTTAATTGAAATATTGGTGAATTCTCTGATTATTTCCTTAATGTGCTCATTTAAAGATAAAATTGTTTTATTTAATTTTTTAATTTAAATTTGAAACAAACTTGTTTTACATGGCAGTCCCAGTTCCCTCACCCTCTCCACCTCCCCTGTACCAACCCCCAACAATCCCATCCCCTTTCTGCTCCCCAGGGAAGATGAGGCCTTCCATAGGGAGTCTTCAAAGTCTGTCACATCATTTAGAGCTGGGCCTGGGCCCTGGTCCGTGCATCTTGGCTGAGAGAGGATCTATAATATTGTCTGCCTGCGATACTCTCCCTTTATCACCATGCACTGTGGCTGACCATGGATGGAAGTTTATTAGACATCCAGACATCAAGTTTCTCTTCTATAGAGTGTTCCATATAGAAAACACAAATGCCAATCTCTGTATTTTACTTCATAAAAATGCAGTAAAGTTGTATTCATTTTGCTGAATAAACTCTAAGTTTAGTCAAGAAACAGAAAATATATTTGGGACATTGAAAGCAGAAAATTAGGCAAAACTGATTTTTTTTAAGACCTTAAACAAGTTAAATGAGTTTTCTCAGCATGCTTGCATGATCTACTTTAACAAAATTCATGATTGTATCTGTAACAGTATTACCCAAATCCTTAAAAACTAATTAAAATATGAGAGTGGCTTGATATTTCTATTTCAATAGTGCTGTCTTAAACCTATCTCTCCAAAAATTTTAAAAGTTATCTTGTAAAAAAAAACTGCTTCACTCTATCATGAAAACTTTAGAATTTCTTGGTGTGCAATATGATAGCCAGCGGGATTAGAGGATGCACAGGAACCAGTCCTAACATGAAGTTAAGTACCCATGAGGAAATTGGCGATAGGTTTGTCAATCAATTGGGCTTCTTTATCTGTGTTTTGACAGAAGAGGAGGCTGTCTGGGTCATAGGAGTCTGAATGTCTGGAAGAGATTAAAGCTGGCCTTTGCTTCAGTTAATCTCCTTACTCAGTAAGCCCTGCTAATTTATGCAATGGAACTGTGATTTCTAAGGTATCACTTGTTAGATGAGCTGCTCTGTGAGGATTCACCAAAAATCCTGCCTAGAAATGTTTCCCTGCGTTGAAGTTTCCTCCAACTTTCATGTGCACACAGACTTTTAGTGAGGGCATACAAACAAACAGCTAAAAAATGCACCATGACCATAGACTGTGTTTTGAAATGTGGCCCCAGGACTTGGTTCTGGGTAGCATTTTACATACTGGTTTCAAACATAAAAGCTTGTACACAGGTAAGTTCCTATTAAGGGTGTGCACCACTTCCACCTTATCAAATGCATATTTAAATGTTATTGTAAAAAATAACTTTTGTTGTTTAATATTTTTGCCTAAATCAAAGTTTTCCCACCCTAAGGGTGCATACTTAAATTCACATTATTACTTAATTATTTTCCATAAATTTTATCTGCTCATCATGATCAAAGGGGAACTCTTAAACTATGAACCTTGAGCTTGGGTGCTGCAGCAGGGCAAGTGAATCAATATAGGTACAGATGGAACCAGGCTACATTGTTTAGGTCTGCCAGTAGATGGCTTAGGTAGAGAATCACTGACATTGATTACTAGCAAAATTAATTTTTGATTAAAGCTGAAAAATCTCTTTTAATTTCTCCTTACATTTTTAGGCGTGGTGCTCATCTTACCATTTTTCAGCTTCATGCACTATATTTTGTTTTTACATTGACTGAGGATGAGAGAGAACTATCTTATTTGAGTTTCCATAAATGACAAGGTAGAAATATGTAACAATAATGTCAAATCAGCTACAATAACATAAAACACAGTGAACAAAAATAAAACAATTGTTATATGACAAAAAGTAAACACAGTGTATTTGGGTTAAGTACATTTCATTTTTTTCTTCAATATATGCATTTGGTTTATTAACTCAGTGTTTAACCATTTGTGTAAAGAATTCATGCCTGATATCTTAACTGATTAATTTGAAAGAATACAAACCCTTATTGGATTCCCTACTTTTCCCTTTCTAAAAATGTACTTTAATTTTCAATAACATTTTCTTGAAAAAAGTTTTAATTAAAAGTAACTACAGAACTTCTTCCTGGCCTTCTTTCCCTTCAATCTCTTTCATCTCCCTTCACAATTTTTCAAAGCTATGGTTTCTTTTTACTTGAGAAAATATATAGCATTTAGAAATATATGAGTAAAACTCACTGAATGCTCAAGGGAAGTAAGCAATCAATAGTCCTATCTATCTGTGGCACCTATGAACCATAACGATAACCAACATGGCATGAAATCCCTAAAGGCCAAAGCGGGATTCTTTAGTTGAAGATAATCAACTGATAACTAATTGTACTTAAGGCCAACTTAGCAGTTGTCCTTAAGTACAATTAGGAGGAAACTCATGTTTGGTACAAGAAACTGAGCCTGTCAGTGGTCCTGCACTTGTGATGTCACCAATATTAGAAGAGAACTATTACTATCAAGTTGCTAAGTCAGCAAAATGTCTTCACTACATTCTAAAACTCACACCCCCATATAAGTGTAACTCTCACTCATGAGAGACACTTCTCTTCACAGAAAATGGATTAGAAAGACCACAATTGGATACAATGTAAGGGTCTCAAGCAGAAGCCACTTGACTTAAATCAAGAGAGGATATGGTGAAGTCAAAGACTAATTGACATTTGAAATTTCAGCACAGGGGAAGTGAGACAATTCGAGTCATGGGGCATGGCTGGCCAGCTAGTCCAGTTAAGTCATTAAGCCCTAGGCCAATGAGAGATCCACAGCAAAGGATAAGGCAAGTGGATCCTGAGTATTGACCAAGACTACACACACAGACACAGACACAGACACACACACACACACACACACACACACACACACACACACACCACAGACAGACACGTCAACGGGAAGAAGAGAGGCATGAACATGGGGAACAAGGCTTGATCTGTAGTTAGTTACCATAGATTCTGACTCTTTTCTTGCTTTTGGAAGACACACATTTTCATGCAAGCCTCAAAGGCACTTGGATTTTTTTGTTTATTTATTTAAAGACAGGATGTGGTTGGCCAGGATACTGAGGAAAGGGAACTCTTACCACATGGTCCTGCTAAAGATCTACTCCTCCCTTGTGGTTCCTCTGTCATTTCTTCAGTAAGTCACCTAATTAATTCAGTTAGCATTTGAAAAATTGTCCCAAGGTTTTAAAATAGGATTTATTCATATTTCAGGGTTGTTTTATATTTTTCTTTTAATTTTTCTCTCCCCCCTTTTAATTTAAGTTTGAAAACAAGCTCGCTTTACATGTCAATCCCATCCCAGTTCCTTGTCTCTTCCCTACTCTCCTGCCTCCCCACAATCCCCTTTCCCATCCCCTTTCTTCTCTCCAGGCAGGGTAAGGCCTTCCATGGGGGAATCTTCAATGTCTATCATATCATTTGGAGCAGGGCCTAGGCCTTCCCCCAAAGTCCATTTCTGTACTAGGGATAAATACTGATCCACTACCAGATGCCCCATAGATTGCCCAGGCCTCCTAACTAACACTCACGGTCAGGGGGTCTGGGTCAATCTTATGCTGGTTTCCCAGCTCTCAGACTGTCCATGAAGTCCCCCTTGTTCAGGTCAGGAAGTGTGTCCTGTATTATCAGGAGGAATAACAGTTGTCCATGGGGTCTCATAGTCATTAAGAATTGGGCTTTGAGAGGGTAACTGTCCACATGAACATACAGCTAGGGTCTATGGAGTTCCCAGGAGAAGTCCACATGTGTCCTCTATAGCCTCTGGTGGTCGTGCTGAACTGCCAGCCTTCCACCATGGGAAGTTTCCAAATCCAGTTAGTATAGTGTCAGTTTCTGCATCCAGTGTTCTGTTTTTATGGAAAGCTTCAAGTCATCTCTTGACCATCAGAGGGTCTCTAGGAATGACCCATCTTAATTAATAAATATACTAATGACAACAATAATACTGTTTTTATATTGAGCCCTACAATGTACAGAACACTACAGATGCAGTCAGTTTTAATCCTCACATCAGTCCTATATGAGAAATGTGAAGTTATTTGAAGGCTGTGTGTTTTGCTGTTGTTTATGCTGGGAATGGGTAGGTAAGAAGTTATATTCTTTGTTGTCTGTATTAGAACATGGAGAGGTCAGACAAGTTCAATAATAGTTATTGAAGGGACACTCGCTCACTTGAGCATGTGGTTCTGGCAGACTTTGCCCCAATTCCCTCTGCTTTGCTAAGAACCACTAGATTAGATTCCTGAAGGTAGCCCCCAAGGTCTATTCCCTGATTTGGCCACTACCTGGGGCTGACTACCAAGGCCCAGTCACTAGAGTATTAAAATCTAGCCATCAAAAGCCCCCTTTGTCTCACCTCATTAACATGTCCAATTAAAATTAAACACCTCATCCTATCGTGGGATTTTTCCTTGTACCTTTAATGCCATTTTTCCATGTGCTGTGTCTATCTCCTCTCTATCCAAAGGCAGTTCTTTGTCCCTCCTGGACAAATACTGTGTCCTTCCCTGTCTTCCTTCCCCTTCTCCCTCATGCTCTATCTCCTGTCTTTGTCTCTTATTCCCTGCCCTCTGTCCCTCTGGGGCAAATAAATCTCCTTTGTGCTAAGAACTTTGTCTGAGAACTTGGCTTTGGGGGGTCTTGGGCCAATACCCTTCCTTTCAGTTAGAAGGTCTAATACTAAAAATGGTTAATTGAAATGCAGTCTGTTAGATTCAAAAGACCTCATCATATTTTATTTTTCAGTTATACTTTTGTATGTATGTATAAATGTATTTATTTGCTTTATGTGTATGAGCTTTCTTGTCTGTATGTCCAAAGTGCCCATGGAGGTCAGAAGGAGATGTAGCACTCTTGGAACTGAACTTAAAATGGTTGTGAGCTGCAATGTGGGTGCTGGGAGTTGGATGGACCTAGATCCCATGGAAGAACAACCAGTGCTCTTAACCACTGAGCCTCCCTCTACCTCATCATCTACTCTTTCTCCATCACAGTGGCTCGGGGCTTCCCTCAATTTTCCTTCTACCCCAGGCACTTTTCTGTAGTTTGATGCTCTTTCTTGTATGGGCATCTGGTTTTTATCTGGCTGCCCTGTCTAACGCTGAACATTTTAAAAGAAGACCTTATCCCTGGTGCTTAGGACAGGGAGGGGCAAAAGAGTGGGCTGCCAAGTGATGCCTGTGGCTCGTCAGCTGTGAATGGTCTACGTTGATACCACCATAGCAAATACACATCCCCAGGCCTGGCTCTTGACAGGCTCTGCAGTCAAACATATCTGGGTTTCAACTCTACCTCCTCATTTTGTGTCTGTGGAATCCTGCACAAATGAATTCACCTTAGTGAACTTCTCTCCCTCATCTGTAAATGTTCATTTTAAACATAGGAAAGTGCCCATCATCTACAATAAATAACAGTCATCTTTTTATTGGTGTTAGAAGGAAGTTTGGGACCAGATGTGACTTCATCCAGTTCCTATATTACAGCTTGTTCTCAAGGATGATTGAGCTAGTAAATAGAGGCAACATAGGCAAAAACACTGGGGAGCCGGTGATGCGCATACACTCATGGATGGATAGTGTAAGGGCTTTTTAAAGGGCTTTTTCAAGGTTCTTTCAGCAGTTTGGTTTGTAAATGAGGAAAGTCTGGTGACTGCTAGAATCTGCACAGCTTCTAACTAGGCCATTACTGGGGTGATGAGGGAATGAATAAAGGGCAGAGGCACCAAAGAAAAGCTGTGATAGGGTAGGTGGTGCACAGTGATGGGGCTCTCATCGAGTTGTACCAGAAGCTACCCAAAAATTCAGTGTTTGTTTTAAACTTCTGAGCTGTGTCTATTGTATACAGCTGAACAAAGAGGCAGGTTTAGCTAATCTCTGTAGGAGATCTCTCTAGGGGAGCAGTCTCAAAATGTAAATAATGTTTACAAATGGAATGTAGACAAAGTTGCAGCCGATACTTTCTGCACATAGAGTAAGAGAAGGCTTGGGACCCATGACAGGGCCATGCTCCTTGTCAACAGTACATTGACTGAGGACTTCATTCCCCATAGGGGCCACTAGTGGTGAAGGGACTTCCAGAGTTGCACACTAACTAAATAAATGCCGGTGCTGGGAGCTGAGATATAGCCTCAGAGAGGTCTGGCAGTTAGTATTTAATACCACAAAATAGAAGACTCTACTGGGATTCAAACTTACTTTCTCACCCGTAAGGTGGTTCATTAGATGAAGGCACTTGCTATGCAGGTGATTTGGAACCCATGGTGGAAAGAGAATTAATTGACTCCACATGGTGTCCTCTCACTCCCAAACACAGGCATACTCACACAATAATATTTTTTTCATTGTTGAATTCCTTTTACAAGTTGTTCAGAAATTGTTTTATTTATGTATATGTACACTTGAGTGTATGTATGTGCACCATATGCATGCAGGAGACTGTGGGGGTCGGAAGAGACATGAGTTCCACAGAACTGGAGTTATAGGCAGTTGGAAGCTACCATGTAGGTGCTGCAAACCAAACCCAGGTCTTCCATAAGAGCAACAAATGCTCTTAACCACAGGGCCATCCCACCAAAAAAATTTTAATTAAAATATAATTAGATCATTTCTCTTTTCCCTCCCCTACCAACCCCTCCCACATTCCCCTTTCCTTGCAAATTAATGGCCTCTTTTTCTTTAATTATTTTTGTATATTTTGTAACATATATGCTTAAAATATAAGTACAATCTGTGAAATCCATTTAGTGTAGTTTGTATGTATATGATTTCAGGGCTGAGCACATACATGGTACTAGATAACCAAGTAGGGAACATCTCCCTGGGGAAGGGTAATTCTTCCCTTGGCATTGGTTTCCCATGGTTCTTTGTCTAGGGTTGGACTTCCCCCTTCTATGTTAGCATGTCCATTGGTGGTGCCATTATTCAGGAGTTATTTAGGCAGCCATATTGTTGAGGTATCATGAGCGTAGCTTCCATGACATTTATAGGTGACACACTCTTAAGGCAGACTTCTTGATCCTCTGATCCGTAAAATCTTTCTGCGCCCTCTTTTACAGCATTCTCTAACCCTCAGGTGTGGGGGTTGTGTTGTAGATGTATCAGTTGAAGCCTGCACCCAATCGTTGTTCTCCACATTTTGACCAGATATGGATTTCTGTAATGGTCTCCCATCTTGTGTCATCTACTGAGGTAAGCAAAGCCCACTCAATTGAGATGCCTGTGTCCAGGGAGCACCATGCTAGAACAAGAGGAAACCTACATCTCCAGGCCAGGTCCTTTCCACAAACCAAACTTTGTCAGTATTTTTTTCTAGGTATAGGCAGAGTCTTAGATAGCCTGTGTTGGTCTCTAATATGCTATGTAGCTGAAAATAACCCTCAGCTTCTGGTCTCCTACCTCCACCTCCCAAGTGCTAGGGTTACAGGTGTACCCTCCCATTCCTGGCCAGAACTTTCAAATTGTGTGGTTTCCCCCACACCGGGTTGGATTTTTTTGTTTGTTTATTTATTTTTTCCTGTGAAAAACTAAAGCCTATTCCAAGTACCAGTGGCTTGTAAGAAAAGCAACTGTTTAGTTTGGGAACTTTTTTCCAAATGAACCATTGAACTATCAGAGAGAGAGAAGGGAGGGAAGGAAAGAAGGAGGAAGAGAGGGAGGGAGAGATGGAGGGAGGCAGGGAGTGAGGGAGAGAGAGGGATGCACATGTTAGTTTTCCTAATGAGGGTAATATACTAGAAAAAGAAGTAAGCTTTAGTGAATGGCTTTGGTGGAAGGAAGATTCCAATTTCTGCAATCTTCAGAGGCCCCCAAAGCCAGGGCCTCCTTTGGAGTCCAGTCATCCTGCCCTACTCTCAACAGGCTTTAAGAAAGCTCAGGCTTCCCTGAACCAGCTGCATCTAGTGAGCACTAACGGAAAACCCTGGCATTTTCTTTCATGCAATCAAGCATGAAGATATAGGTCAGGCACCCCTGGCCTGGCGGTTACAGCAAGTCTGACTTTGCCCCTGCACCTATAGACATGTTCACAGAGCCCTACGGGGCAGGGAAGGGATGCCCTCCTCTGAACAGGAACAGGATCTTCAAGGGCTTGTGGGTAGAGCTAGCTGGATCAAGGGCTGGAAAGACCATCTGGGATGTGGAGACTGAGAAGATGGCTCTGCCCAGGCATGTCTGTGGCTTCTGTTTAGCATAGGGTCATTGTCACTGGTGGAGGAGACTGGAGAGAATTTTAAAATTTCTAGACTTCAACATCTAAGCTAAGTGACTTAATGTTTAGAAAATTTATTTTACCCAAGGACTTGAGAGCAAAGGATGGAAGGAAATTTATGAATAAACCAGCTTGGGTGGGGTTGGCAAGCTGCACCTGAAGAGCCTAACTGAAATGAAAAGGGAAAATACACCCAACCAAGAGGCAGTGTGTTTGCTAGAGACAAAGCATAACAGAAACACTGGTACATATTCTTAAACGGATGCATACAGGTATCAGGTGTCTTTAACCTGTTACTGGCTTATCAATGTCTATGCAGTATTCTTCAGCCCATTCAAGGCTATCAGAATACCTTTGTTTGATTGTCCCGAGTAAATGATGCTTCAGTTCAGTGACAAAGCTTTGCTTTATAATCTACTGTCTGAGATTAGCTCCTACTACTACTATGGTTATGGTCTTGTTCTGAGATGGGAAGAGACAGGGTAGAGGGAACTGAGGAAATTCGTGAAGAAGAACATGATTAAACTGAAGGAGCCCAAGATGGAAAGTAGTCTGGATTTCTAAATTAGCACACAATGCAGCCAATTGGTGAGTGTGGACATGTAGGTCAAGGGTCTTGGCAGAGCATTACAAGAGGTAGCAAATTCATGAACTTCTATTATTCAAGTAAGTCTTTAAAAATATAAAAGAAAGTCATAACTGGTGATGTGAGCCTGCAATATTAGCTTCTTGGGAGGCTGAGGCAGGAAGACAGAGGGTTCAAGACATGCCTGAGCAAGAGAGGACAAGACCAGCCAGGGCAACTTCCTGAAGCCCTGATTCAGAATACAAAGTATAAAGAGGACTTGGGATGTAGCTTAGTGATTGGGAGATTGCCCATCATGCACAAGGCCCTGTGTTCAATCCACAAACAATACACACACACACACACACACACACACACACACACACACACGTATTTGTGCATACATGAGTGTGTGTGTGGGGGGAGGGCAGGAACATATTTCACTTAGAATAAATTTTCTGATTACTTACTATATATCAAAAACATTACTAGAGAGCATGAATGCATTAGAGAAAAAAATGTTTAAACTGTCCATATTGTTGTACTTAAATTCCCTGAGCTTTCTTGCTGACTTTCATTATACAAAGAGTAATTCCTCATTCATACTCCCACTCCCCACTTTACGTAGGGATGAATCAAACTTGCCAGAGGTATTGAGAAACAGTTGGCTTTCAGTTTCTCCTTGCGTGGGTTTTGCCCATCTCTATGAAACATCAGTCCCTCCTTCAACGCACACTTTGCCTCAAAAAATTATCAATTTTTCTGAAGATAGAGTGAAGATAATGCAAAGATAATATGGTATATGGAAAGTTGCCTATCTGTCTGAAAGCCAGACCTGTTTCCAACCCTCCATTAAGTTTACACAGGCCCTGGATACCCAACATTCTTCCACTTATAACTGAAGGTCCATGCAGTAAGTGAATTTTGGATGAGTCTTTCTTAAGTGAACAAGGAAGCCAAGACCTCAAAAGACACATTCAGCAGGGTACATTGGCTATATTTCCCAAAGGGAATGACCACAATGATGAGGGTTTCCCACAATCAGATGGCTTTGGATTTTTAATTCTTCCTGACTTGGCTGCTCCTCCTTCCCCCTAGCACGTCCTTGCTTTCCCATCTTTTGTAATAGGAAGTTCAATAGCATTTCAGAAGGCAAGGAACTCTGGAGACCTCATCCTTCCAACAGCCTGGGAAAGGGGCACCCACAGACTCAGGTGTCTCCTTTCAATATGTTTCTCTCTGAATGTAAGCACAAGGATTTGTCATCTTTGCAAGCCTGGTTCCATGGGACCTGCCAAGAGGGATGAATCAAAATTTGGCAGCCTGAAGTTTTAAAGTCTCCTAAAGCCAAATAAACCCCTATAAGGGAAATGAGGAGAGGAAGGGACATTGGTCATCTATCCCTTGATCTTTACTAAACAACCCTGAGAAAAGTTGGGAAGTTTTTGTTCGTACTTGCTTTTGTTTCTTAAAGAGAATGGAAAGAAATATTTTCTCAGCTTTCCCAAGTGGTTCTCATGCCTTCGTTGTGATTTAACACTTTATTTTTGTGGCACTGCCTTCAACCAATTTTGTAAAACACAGTGATTAAGTATTCAAGCAATAGCCACTTTTAGAGTTGGTAACCTTTCAGTCATTTGAATTGACCATGTGAATATGTGTGGTTTTCAAATATCATTTTGTCTCTCTCATGGAAGATAGACAAATTAAATTATTTGCCAGGCTCTAATGGAAGATTTTCTCTTGTCTTCATTGGAAGAAACCTTGGCCTGCTTTTAAGGTTCCCAATTGATTATAATGAACACACCATATCATCTAAAATTATCTCTGACTTGAAGTTAATGGAGTAAGAACTTCAGATACATCAGTAAAATCCCCTATTAGAAACAATTGTATCAGTGTTTGATTATGTGGCTGGAGAATTTAGAATAAACTAATTGACATTTCTGAGAGCTGTCACAAGTGTAATACTTGATTATTGTTTCTATTCTTACATTTCCTGTCTTTTGTTTTCTTCTTTCCCTTTTTTTTTACCCCATGCATTTTATGCTTCCCTTGGAAGATATTGTTTGACTTTGAATATTTCTGTTCTTTCTCCTTTTTTGAGACTATGGTAGGCATCATTTCATGACCTTATAATAATTGGATTAGACTTGTGTCCAATTCTGATAAACTAAATTTGATAAAAATCTTAGAGGTATCCATCAATCATCATATTGGGCACACAATATGACTTATGTATGCCACAGTAAACATGATAGGAAAATTTAAAGCCTAAGAGTAGTATATTGATTGGTAAGTCTAATGAATTTATAAATGGTTCCAGAGATAGTTAACTCTGAACTTAATTATAAAATTGACAGGACATAGAATCACCCAAGGGTCAATATCTCTTGGCATGTTTGAAAGGATATTTCAGAAAAAGAAAAACAACTTATTTAAAAAAAAAAAAAGATTGACCCCCATGTGCCAAGCATCTTCCAAAAGAGATGTCCGATGCAACAAGGAAGCTGCTTGCTTTTGGTTCTTGTTTCTGACCATGCATACTTACAATAGGTGATGACACCAGATCATTGGGTCTTCCAACATGGACACAGTTCTAGAGCCTCTCCAGGGATCTCTAGGCTTTCAGCAACAGAATTGTGGTTGCTGAGTTATTAAGATTCATGCTAGCAGCTACCTGGTTCTCAGACTCTCCAGCAAGTAGATATCCTTTGTTAGAATGTTTAGCTGTGTGTGGGGGCATGTCTCTCTGTGTATATGTGTGTGCATGCCTGCATGTGAGTGCACATGTGTGTGTGTGTGTGTGTGTGTGTGTGTGTGTGTGTGTCCACGCGTGCATGTGCACACTTGCAGGTGCATGCACCAGTGCATATCTGTATACATTCCACTTATTTTGTTTCTTCTGAGGACCTTATAAGGCCAAATATAGATGCATCTCAGCAGAGCTATGCAGTGCAATGAATTCAATGTGGATGAGGAATAAGTGGGAGCTTCATGAAGTATACAAGAACATGTGGGCTTTATTTTTTTAATTGACTTATTATTTTTTAAGACTTATTCTTGTATCCCTGCAGTCTAGAAGAGGGCACCAAATCTCATTATGGATGATTGTGTGTCGTCATGTGGTTGCCTGGGAACTGAACTCAGGACCTTTGGGGACTAGCTAGTGTTCTTAACCACTGAGCCCTCTCTCCAGCCCCTAATTGACTCATTCTACATTGACTGTTCATTGCTTCATATATTTAGTTAGTTTATACGCGATACTAAATTAAAATTCTCTACCCTCATCAAGACTGTGAATTAAACAAATAAATATTTAATACTTAGTTTAAAGTTGTGGTTGGTATTATGTGATAGATTGCTGAGAGTGCAAAACCTATCTAAACTTTTTTTCAAAAGGCATCAGAGAAGGTTCTGGGAAGGATTGTCTTGAAAGCCACATGTTTATTGCGAAGAGGCTGAGTGAAGATGCAATAGAGTTAAGGATCAGGGACAAAGATCATGCAGCCAGCACAACCTGAGGAGTGGAAGCAAGATACGTAGATGGCAGCTGGGGTTAGAGAGCTCAGAGGCAGAGGGATGTCATGATTTATTTAGATTTCTGTAGGCCAAGAAAGCCAAGGTAAATATACTTAAATTTTGAGGAAAAGAGATCATTGTTACCTAATAGAAGGTTTTTTTAGCCTCTGAACCCCAGTTCTTACATATTTAAAATGAAAGAATTAACTAAAAGAAGCCATGAAAACATCTTAGTACCGTATCAATCTATTTCAAGACCAAACCAAACCAATGTCGGGACAAAGTCCTAAGGTAATTTGAAAGTCATAGTTGATGTAGTTGAGAATCTTACTTCGTTGTTTGTCTGTATGACTTTAACTTGGCTCCCTTGTGGTGTCAAGTAAGGACTCTGTAAAGGACAGCTTAAAGAATAAAAAAAAGGTATACTCATACCTTCAGACTCAAATATCACTTCATACCTGATAACTCTTCCCAGGGAACTTCTGTGGGAATATGATTTCTCTGGCTCCTATGATATGTGTAATCAGAAAGTTCCCCATATTTTGTATAAAACAAATATCCTAAATTTTATGGCTGATGTTCCTTGGTCAAAGGTTGGAAAATGAATGAAAAGAGTATAGAATGAGAGCTATATATATATATATCTGAAATTATTCTGTGCAACAAATAGAGAAAATAGGCAAAAATGTCTTACAAATAAATGTCCCTTTCAGAATTTAAAGGCAAGGCGCTTTGTGGCAATAAGATGAAATGGAGGCAGACACATTTGAAAGCTTCTAATTCCCAACATTTATTTCATATTACACTTTTACAAAGTATTTCCATACAAGATCTTTCTTTTTTGTTCTCTAGTGAGACTCTGCCACAGACCCATGGTGGAACTTGACAGCTGATATGTGTACTCTACTGCTCTGGTTACATCATGTGGAAGATGAGGAAATTAGACAAAAGGATTTCTAATGTTATCAAAAATTAGGTTTCTCATTTCCTCAGTGCCCTCTGAGACATGCTATGCTGCAGATTGAGAAGTAATTTGAAAGTCAATTCTCTTGTTTTCTGTTTTATTATTATCGGGAGAGTCTGACAAAATGGTGATCTCAGGAGATAGTAGGGAACCCCAATATTGTCCTCATAAATCATAATGATTTTTAATTTTTCTCTAACCCCTTTCCTCCTTTTATAACATTTATATCTCTATGATGTTCACTCCCTTCATTTTCTTCTTTTCTTCAATTTTACCATTATCAGTTCTAAAATTCTAAACACAATAACTCTATTTCCCTGAAAAAAAAGGAGAAGGAATTCATATCTACTGAAAGTGCATAAATTGAAGTCCAAAGACATTCTTCACTGTCTTAGACACATGGAGTCAGCTCTTGACGGGCTTGTACTAAAATTCAAGGAATGTTTGGTTGATTTACCAAGAAATGACTCTCACCAATACCACGCTCACCAGTATTTCCATGTCATTCTGATAGAGCTTCTACCAAAGTCTTCCAGTACACCCCAGTCTGCTCCTCAGGAGAGCATATTTGAGTAGGTAGGGATCTCAAACGTCATAATCACCATGTGAAAGCAAACATGGTATGGCTTTTTGATACATGGAAGTAGAAACATATCTAAATCAAAACCATGGGGTCTGAGGCACTCTGCCTCAAACAAAACAACATTCAATCGATATTTGTAGAAATGAAAGTAGATATTAATTGCAACCAGTCATTTTCGGTTGTGAAGCCTGTAGGAATATGAGAAGGTTTGTATACTTTCTTTCCTTTGCTTGTAGCAATCACTTGCTGTCAGCTAACAGCTTAATCAATTATCCTATACTCAATGCTGTCTGGAGCTTTAAAGGTGTTGCTTATTTCACCTGATTTTGAATTCTGTCATGATTTCCATATGTTTGGCTAGCATGTAAGCTGTTGGATTGCCTACATAAGAATCTATTATTCCTATTATTGTTGTTAATTGTAACCCATGCATCTTCTGTTCCAACTGAGTACTCAAACGTGGCTGCTTTGTAGTGAGTAGCTTTTGCATCGCAGACTCAATGTTCTAAATTCCAAAGAAAACTTAAAAAAAAAGGAGAGAGAGAGAGAGAGAAATTCCTAGATTTCTGAAGAAACACTCATTTAAACCAAGAAAGAAATTTACTGGGAAAATTATATAGAAATTATTTATTTTATTTTAATTCTTTAACAACGCATTTCAAACATCCTAAGCTATGTTTCTGTTGATGGTAACCAAAAGCTCTTGATGGTTTTCTAGTTTCATGGAAAAGGTCAATTAGTTCTTTTTAAACTTTGCCAGATTTCTTGCAGCTAGTAATATCATCCTCTACTTTGTCCTTGCTTTATGTTTTTCTCTCAGTATAGTGATGGGTGTATACTTATTCTCCTCTATGAATTTAGCAATCTTGATTTTCTTTTCTTGATACCAAATATATTGTGGATACTCATGGGGATGTTGAGTGAATATATGACTGCTGATACAAAAAAACAACTTAGATGCTTTCAGCTCCTAATTTAATAAGTTCAGCAAATACTCATGCATGGGAAAGTGTTTCTATAATTTTAGCAGGTCAGAGGGAGACAATATTTTCTTAATTTGGACAAGTCTAAGCTGATTTTCCAAATGGGAATGTTTGCAATCTTACCAGTTACACCAAGGTCTTTTAGAAATTAAAACAAAATGTGTTTCATCAATAATTGGCTCAAGTTCACATTGGCTTATGCATAATATTTATAGTTAATTGATATTTCTGTAAGTTTAAACACCATTGCAAAGAAGCACATTTCTTCTGAATAATTTGAGTTTAAGATATTTATCAGTTGTGAAATTTTATATCCCTTACATGTTCATGTGTTAAAGAACTAGTAAAACTGTCTTAACAAAGTATTAGCTAAAAACTCTGATCCTATGGTTTTGATGGTGAGTCACAATTCTGCATACCTTTCCACACTTTTCAGCCCAGAACTCAGGAAGAGAATTGGATGACCCAGCAGCAGTTGTAAGATATTAAGGCTAAAAGAAGGTGTTCAGGTATTCAAAGTCCTGTTGCAGAGAACTGGTGAGAAAGCAGGTATATATCAAGCAGGCTTTTAGTTATCTCACTATTATAGGTTTGCTTGGAATAATTAGTACTTCTATAAATCAGCATATATTGCACATATGCACACATGCATATTCTAAACCTTTTTCCAAATGAGAGCTTGCTTAGAACTCAGAGGGCTGTGAACAGATGAAACCCCCACCTCTCCATTTCCTAAGACATGTTTTGTCAATGTTTTATTCATTTTGAACCGATCTAGAGTCTAACATTAGTCAAGATGTCTATCTATTCCGTGGAGGCAAAGAATTACATACTTCACTAACTTACACTGTTTTCTGTTTACAAATGCCAAATAGACTTCTCATTGACTCTCGTGGGTTTGCTGAAGATGAGAATGGGTTTGTTTCATGGAAACAGAGAAACAAATAAACATTATGTACAAAATATATTTAAAAGTGCCTTCAGACAACCTTTTAAGTAAATTGGATCATAGATGGTTTCTAGAACTTTCATTATGTTTTCTCAGTCTTTCTCATTTCTTCTGCTTTGTTGACCCAAACTTTATTTAATTATTTTTATTTAAAAACCACTCAGTTGTCTTCAGCATTATCGCATAATTTTTCATGTAGAATGTCTTCTTACATCTTGTCTTGTACACTAAAAACAACATGGCTTCCTTTTGAGGAATACATCTCCTTTACATAGCAGTGGCATCTGGAAAATAATTTTTACATCCAGAGGCTCTCATCACAATGGTATTTACCTGCCTGCATACTGGCACATCAGGTAAAATCATACTGTGTAAGTCAATAAGCAAAGGAGATGGTTATAGCTAACTAAAGACCTCCTGCATATAGCTTTGAAGATTCCCCATCTACTTTGACTCCAAAGAGTTTTAGATTATAACCCTATGTTTTTACACATGATGTTAAGCATCTTTTAATTTCCAGTTGAAGGGTGGAGAATTATTTGGGAACTTTGTATCATAACAATTACTCTCCAGGGGCCAGGAGAAATGGCTGGGCCATTAAAAGCACTGGCTGCTCCTCCAGAGGTCCTGAGTTCAGTTTCCAGCAACCAAGTGGCGGCTCACAACCATCTAGAGTGGGATATGATGTCCTCTTCTGGCATAAAGTCAATAGAGCACTCATATACATAAAATGAAATCTTAATAAGCAAAACCAATTACTCTCCAACTGGAGAGGGTAGAGGCAGCATCCGTGGTCTGTGGGCACCTGCATATTTGTTGACAGCTGGCTAGTGTTTCACAATTGCCTAGTAGAAAGACTCACAAAGTCTTTCAGGGATGTCTTCTGTGAAGGGTGGTGGACAAACATTAGATACAAATCTACATTCTTCTCCTCTGCCTGTTAAAATCTGGGGAGTCTCGGTCTGCATCGGGTTACCTGCCTTCCAGTGAAGGAAAATAGCAACCAGGATATGCCCATATTCATGCAAAATGTGTGCTTTCCAGTCTGCTAGTTCGTGCTCAGTGTAGCTGAAATTAGCCCCACTATAGACGGTCTCCTTCACTCTGAGGCCCTCAGGCTGAGAAGCCAGCCTAACATTTTGTTTTCTTTGTCTGAACAAACTGAAAGCTTGCTAACTTCGATCAGGCTGTGACAACTCTATTTCTGAAAGAACCTATTCATTACTCACTGAACCAGTGTTCCTGTGGGAATTTCCCAGGGGGAAGGGGGAAAAGAAGTGTGGTGTTTTTCCTGCCCAGCTTTGGCCCTGGCATGTGTGACGCCGGAGAAGTCAGTGAACTCTTTGGGACTCCATGTCCTCAGCCTCATCTTTACATAAGAACAAAATCACCCACCTAACAAATGTGCCATGGCCAAAACCCGCCTATGGTTTTATAAGAGGAGAAATGGTCACTTAGCATTCGAAATTTTAGATCGCAAAACAGAAGATTTGAGAGAAAATGGTGCTTAAGAAAGAATTAAGCCTGAAGTCTTAAATAAAAGTCATAAATCTTAAATTGCATACATTGCATGTTATAGCTATTACTTGATTACTACTTGAAGTGTTGTCATTTTGTACCTAGCCTCATAACCTCATGAGTTTTGTTTATTTAAGAACACAAGGATTACATTAAAATTAGATTCTGTTTTTGTCTGACAAGTTGAACACATTTTTATTTAACCAAAAATGTCCAGTCTTTTCCAAGAGGCACTACACATTTTCAACCATGGCCATTAAGTGGTGAAAATTAACACAGTCAACAGGCTATTGCCTGCATGGACACTAATATACTTTAAACTCTGAGGTACCATTACCTTTGTAGGACATTATTTGAAGGTCAAAATTGAAGTTACTTGGAACAATTTAGCTAACAGGGGAGGGATTATAGCTTAGACCTCTTCAATAGTATAGAATAGAAAAGGTTTGCTGATGTAAAAATGATAAACAATACTAATGTGTTGTGAATTTTGTATTGATTAAGTGGTACAATTGGATGTCAAAGATCATGCTTGGGACAAATACTTCTGGAAGAAAAAACTGTTTCCTTTAGTCAGGACTAATTTGTTTTAAGACAATTTGAACTATGAGTTACTTCAATACAGGGGATTAATCACATTATATTCATAAGATAGGTACATTTTATACTGTGGTGAATCCTAATGGCTGTAAGATGTATGCATTAAAGATGAGGGGAATATGACATACGTGTCTGAATGGAAATTGCCCCCAAATCCTACACAGGCAGATGGAACACAAGCTCACCTCATTCTTTCCATAAAACCAACTGAGAGAAGCTGGCAGAAGATTGGATTCCAGTGGCTTTGGAAATTGAAAACTCCCAAATGGTTAATACATAGGACACTGGAAAATTGTATGTTCTTCTGATAAGAGCGATTGCATGTCCCAGGAGCGGCTGTAGTTTAAAGATTGCAGCTGGGAAAGAGCATGAGTCACAGGCAGTGCAGGGAATGCATGCCTCAGAAGAGGCTCCCGTGTGAACCTTCCCTGAGACAGGCTTAGATGGCACAATTGTGAAGTATAAGGAAACAATTAGACCAGTGAGATAATTTCTTGTCCCTTGCCCGGTCGTCCTGGCAGTGTTCCTTGGACCTTTAACAATATTGCTTGTATTATCAGATCCCATGCATGTTTAGTTCAAGGAGAAAAGAAAAACGTATAGTCCAAAGTGACATGTGACAAATATAAATATAAATGCTTCATAACTCCAAGATGGATCACGTAGTCCTTACATTTTATCTAAGATTTGTCCCAGGATACCACATTCATATACTCAAAATGTTTTCTGTAATGGACAGTAACTGTTCTGTCATCCAATGAAGATATCTGTAGCTTGTGTGGTAGAGATTTCTGCTGGTGCCTGCTCTGTGGGAAGCAGGCAACATTTTCCCCATGACAGTTTTGTATCTGAGAGGCTAAGAAGTATTTTCCAGTATTTCCTCAGACCTCACAATTCATTTCATGTTACAGGTTTGTTCTGGTGACAGCCCTGAAAACTTGTCTGATGGCTTAGGCCACTATTCTGGGGAATTCCCCATCCTTATCTAGCAGAAGCTTTAGACTTCAGTGTGGGTAAATTCTTCCTCTTTGTTTCTATATGAGCTCAATGGTTATATAAATACATGGCAGGGTGGCATTAAGTCACTTCAGAATACTCTGTTTGGAGCCCAGATATATTTCCCTAACCCAGGAATCCTGTCTGGGTAATGATTTTAACATGTAATGGCCTCTGCTTTGGTCTAGGCCCCTGTAGACCTACAGTATGTGGAGTCAGGTGACTTGTATATTTGGAAAGAGACAATCCTTCATTTAATTTCCCTATCCCTGGAAAAGCATGACAAAAACATGGCTGCGTATACAAGTGAATTGGAAAAACACACACAATACTGGACTAATGTAGCATTACCATTGTAATGACCCATACAGTGGAGTTTCTATTGTATTCTGGCATGACATTTTGAAATTTCAAGTCTTTAAATTTTTACTATTTATTATTCAAAATAAGTTTCATGTTTGTCTTATAATCTTTTTTTGTCTGGGTCTCTTACTTCTCTCTCTCTCTCTCTCTCTCTCTCTCTCTCTCTATATATATATATATATATATATATACATATATATTGTGTATTTGTGTGTGTGTGTGTGTGTGTGTAGAGAGAGAGAGGGGGGGGGTTTCCTAAAATTTAAGTGGAGAATCTCTTTGCTACCTGGTGCAACGAAGCTGACTGTTTCAGCATCATGAGCCTCAGGGCTTACTTCTCCTATTTGTACATGGACTTTAAACTTGGTCTTTACAATCATGAAGTTCTCTCATTACAGACACATGTTGTGTGGCAGGTGGACCATACCAGCTTCATTAGTTTGTCTTCTTTCTTGTATGATTAGCAGATCCTCTAGATAAGTGCATTTGTCTGTTTTAAAGAAAACAGATATTGAAGAAGTCACACCAAATATTTGTTTAGTTCGTGGTGAGGATATACATCTGTCTACAACCCCACTAGTGGAATATGATAGTTGAAAGCAGAACATGTTTCAGAAAACCAAGGGAGGGAACATTGACAGACCTTTAAGAGTCACAGGGGACACTGTCGTGTCATTTGGGATCTGTTTTATGCTAGGATTCATTCACCCTGTTAATACAGGTTGGGTCTCATCCTCCTTCCTCAAGAACTCATCAGAAACAATGCGACAAATGCAGAGCTTAGCAAAATTTTGTATGTCGCTTTTTCCTTTTTCCACATTGGACTGTTCTCAATATTCTGTCATCCCAAGGAGTTCAGCTTCAAGGGGTAAAGCTGCTCTCATCAGGAGAGTGGTGGTTTGATTTCAGATAAACTGAGGTGGGGCAGTCTATGGAAGGGACAGAAGGGTAACAGAAAATGAGAATAAATGGAAAAGCAGATAACAGAGTAGAACAGATATGCTGGTTTATGTTAGAATGTAAATTTTGAACAATGCACATATCTACAAACCAAAAAGATAAAAAAATAATTTTGTTTTTAATTATTTGCTTTTTTAAAAAGATGAAATCTTTTTAATGGAGCTGCTGTAGAAAAATCTCAGGTTTTGGAAACCATGGCTAGAAAGACAACTATCACCGGATGAAATGTGAATTTTTTCACCATGCCATTGGCTGGGCTAGAGAGCTTGGAACAAAACCTAGCCTTAAGACCCATGAGAGAAATTAAAATAAGGAAACAGACAACCAGTGTCATATCCACTAGAGCATTCTCAAGTCAAAATACTACTTCAATTCAAGGTAAATGCTGTACTAAGAAGCTGAAGAAAGGGAGATTTGAAAGTCAGAACATTGCTTTTGCTTTGCTGTTACAGTTATTAGAAGATTCTTTAAACTGGACTAGAATCTACCAGTATTAAGGGTCCAGCCAGAGTCCATGAACGCATGGATCCAGCAGAATCCATCAACAGCATGCTCTGTAAACTATTAACAGATTGAAATATTAATGTACAATGGGGATTGGGTTCCTCTTACATTATCAGCAAGAGCTTTTCAAATGTTTCCAACTTCTTGAGTGATTGTGGTAGCTTAGCCAAGAAGTCTCATTTTATTCCAGTAAAGTTCTGTTTGTAGTGAAGCTTCTACATCAGCATGTATCTGTTCTTTTCTTGTGCTTATATCTTAGGAGAAAAATTATATACTTGCAAAAATAAGCCCTCAGAAAATTACTTACTTATCAAATTTTCACATCAATTCTATATACAATTTTCACTTCAAATCAGAGTCTTATGCATTGAAATAATTTTGAGCAATGACCACATCATGGCTTTTAACCAGAGAGTGGTGACCATCAGACAATATTCTCATTGAAAAAAAAAAAAAAAGATAAGCACAGAGCTGAAATAGAAAGTAAACTCTTCAGAACACCAAGTTTAAACTTGAAATTTATCAGTATATACATTTGTCCTATTCTTTTATCATATGCAAAGACTGATTAAAATTCCTTTTAATATTCAGTGTTGATGGGAATACGAAGTAGTGTGCAGGCATTATGAAAGTCAATAAAGGGTTTTTCCTCAAAAACCTAAAAAAAAAAAAATCAGCTCCCATATTCTCCAGGATTGCAGAGTGTATTCCTAAAGTATTCTTGGTCAACATACCACAGAGTCACCTTTGTATCCATGCTTAATGATGCACTGGTCACAAGAGCTAAGAAAGGATGCCAGTGAAGATGTTTACCAGTAGATAGACAGATAAGGAAATTTTGGTACATGCATTTATTACACAGCTTCATGGCATTTATTCAGCCATGAAGAAACATTAAAACATGATAATCACAGGAAAGCAAATAAAATTAGAAATTGTTACATTTACCAAAGATTATACATTCAGAAAAAAATAATATCACATTCTCTTATGTGGGACCTGTTTTGTTTTCTTTAGTCACAGTCTCACTGTAGGATTCTGGATGGACTAGAACTGACTTTTTAGACTATGCTGGCCTTGAACTCATGGAGATATGCTTCTCTCTTCATCTTCAGTGCTGCAGTTGAACATGTGTGCTGTCATGTTCAGCTGAACCTGTAGAGAGGTGTGTATAAATCATAGAGACAGTGAAGGACCATGTGTGGGTGAAAAACATCTCTCAGGAGAGTGCTAGAAGGAAGGGAAAAGAGATTCATTAAAATTCAATAGATTATATGTAGCATGGGTAGTAAAAGCCCAGATGTTGGGGTTCAAGCTGAAGATCAGAAGAGCAAAGCATTCAAGCCTTTAGAGACTTCTTACCTCTACTAAGATGTAGAGCAAGGAGAACTGATCCTATGACCGCAGACTGCAATGCTTGCCACCAAACCCCAGACTGCCAAGACTGCTCCAGTCTCCTCCTGCCTAGTGTTGGGATTAAAGGAGTGTCACCCCAAGTGCTGTCATCATCTTGTATAAGATCCGTTTCTCTTTTAGACTGGTTCACTCTCAAATTTCCCAGATTGAACTTGAACTCACAGATATCCATCTGCCTCTGTCTCCCAGTACTGGGATTAAGTATTTGGCCACAACTACCTGTCTTCTATGGCTAATTAGTGGCTTAGGTGTTTGGCTATCTAGCGACTTAGCTCTTAACTAAGTGTGTGGCTAAATAGTGACTTAGCTCTGCACTCTGATATTCAGGCAAGTTTTATTAGATCATAAACAAAGTATCACCACAAATATATGGGTGAAGGAAGAGTCCAACAGCATGTAGCAGGGCTATGGGAAAGGGGAATGCGTTCCGACGATACAAAGTATGTAGGAGAATGCCCCAATGAAAGCCATTATTCTGTATGACAATATAAAAGATATTAATAACAAAACTGAAAACAAGACCGTTTTAGTGTTAAAGAATTTTCCCCAGGCTTTAGAAAACTGGTAAAGATGATATTAGTGGGAAAGGCATACTTAATTAGCTAACTTTGGTCAGAATCAAACTTAATTTGAAATAAATCCTACTGAAATAGAACCCTACATTTTAATTGAGGAAATAAGGACACTATGTTATTGTAAGGTTACCTATCACAGTAAAAATATCATGCGATTATAGAGATGAAAAGTCTCTCAAAAAAAAAGGCTTAGAGAAAAGCAAAGAACTAAATATAATAATGTATGGTGGAGAAGTAAATCAGATCATGTGCAAAATAAATTTGGATCTAGGAAATTTGTCTAATAGAGGTTTTGTTAGCCAAACACAATATTGTTTTGATATGACTGACTTGTGTGCAATAAGAGCTGGGCAGTGACTGTAACTGGCTTAGAGTTATTAAAAGGACACAGCAGATGTTAGGCAGCTCTATTGAGCTGTCTAGCACCTTAGTTGGGATGGATTTGATAACTGGCAGTGTCCTGATCTCTCATTCTCTCTCTGCAAGTGGCTAGCTAGAGTGTCTTTAGAACATGAGAGTCATAGGATGTAGGGTAGTTAGATTTTTTTCACAGCAGCAATTTTTACTAGTGTAAGAGTTTAAACATCAGATGTAATCTGTACAGTATCCCTGGACTCAGCTTTAGAAATTGTGGCTGAATATAGTCCATGTCAACTCACTGGTTAACAATGAAACACTATGACAGTTCAAAGATGTGAACATGAAAGAAATGTTTCACTGGGGGAGATCTTCAGAGGCTGCCACTGTGATTTTTCTATTTTTTTTTTCAGTTTTCATCCATTCATTATTCATTGACCCAATAAACTTATTATGAGTATTATTCTGATATGATTGTAAAAATGAATATTCATGTCCTCTTTTCCCAGGGTATGTCCAACATAATGAGAACCAGCATGCTAGGAAATAACTCTAGTTATAACCAGAAGAAAATGCTTTTGACAATCTTATCAGTGATATGTAAGAAGCAACTGGAAATGATGGGTAAGTTCTAAGAGGTACAGTGTAGAATATAAAAGTGCCCAGGATTCAGGGGTATAGAATGGGTAAAAATGAGAGACATCAAAATGCCAAAGCATTGTTAGTGTGGACCAATTCCAGTATCCCTGACGGCCTATATACAATTTCTAAACTGCAGCACTACTAATTACTTCTTCTCATGGATGGCATAATGTGTGTGTGTGTGTGTGTGTGTGTGTGTGTGTGTGTGTGTGTGTATGTGTATTCATATAGATGTAGGATAGATGTTGGACTCAATCAAGCCAGAAGCAAGGTCTTGTGGGCAATACAGTTGAAAGCAGCATGAAGAACTGTGGGTTTTTGGCAGCCTCCAGGCCTGGAGCTGATGGTTAGGACAATGTTATCAGATCTAGCCTTAAAGAGACTCTTGTCCTTTCACGGGGGTGCACTGTGGTGAATGGCATTCACAGTGGCACAGCACAATGCAAATGAGTGTCTGACACAATTTTGTCACCCGACCTAAGGGCACAGCTTATCTGCTCCTTTTATGTATATGAACAGTCCACAAAACAGTTCTGGTGTAGACTGTCTTCTCAATGACAGTGTCTATGTGTTTTCATAAAACCCTATACACCTGGTGGCTGCCAAATGTATCTCAGTGCTCCTGGATGATGAATAATGTTCTTCTCTAAGTGCTTTATCTGTTCATGTGCAAAAACAGCCCTGAGGAGTGTCAGAAGAAAGGGCACAGGAAGGAGAAAGAGACAAGAGTCTTGGATAAGCATTAAAGAGAACTCAGAAAACAATAATATCCCACTCTGCTCTCCAGTTTATAATATCCAATATTCAATTCATAATATTCCATGCCCTCCAGTTTATAATACCCCATTTTTCCAATTCACAACATCCCACTCCCTCTGATCCATAGCATCCTAATACATGCAATTTTTAACACCAAGTTCCCCCAATTCATAATATCCTGGGGGGTCCATTAGACTATTATACTTCTCATTTGGGATTTTGCTGCTAAGATATTCAATGGCTTTCCATGCAGAGAAGTGTGGCCAGCCATTAATATTGGACATGGAATAGTATTCTTGTCCTCACAGTGAATGAATTTACAACACTAGAATAAGATTCTTTTACTTAATTTTATTTCTTTGGTGAATGTGAATGCGGAGATGGGAGAGAAGGGAAAGTTTATGCTTCCTAGCACTTCTGGTCTTCAGACAGACCTTGCTTTGTCTTGTTTAGTTTTGCTTTGTTTTTCCTACATGATTTTAGTCCTCATTCAAAATTCCTCCTCAGAAACAGTTGTTCATATGTTCTATGTAAATATATGCACACATATCCATGCATTTATATATGGAAATGTTTGTATGCACATGTATCTGTGTGTGTTTGAGTTCATATGTAGTATTTTGGGTATCTCATATATAAATAGCTTTCGTGAAAAAGCATTATGCTGTATATATAGCAGTTGCTTTTAAACAGTGCTATATTTCTGAGTCTCATTATTGTGTGCACTTATGGTATATTTAAGTATTGTGGATTTTGTGGACACAGTTTCTTTTCTACCTGGTCCCGAAGCTGATTAGCCCCAAATTAACACACAAAGACTTATAATAATTTATAAACTGTTTGGCCGATGGTTAGGGGTTCTTACTGGCTAGCTCTCTCTTAAGTATCATCCCATTTCTATTAATCTAAGTATTCTCACATGCTCTTGTCTTACCCGGTAATGCCTTGGCATGTTACTCCTTCTGCCTCTACCTCTACATGGTGTCTCTCACTGGTGGCTTCTCTCTGACTTCCCCTCCCAGACTTCTCCTTGTCTGGTAGCCCTGCCTATACCCCTGCCTGGCTACTGACCAATCAGTGTTTTAGTCATCAACTAATAAGAGAAACATATGTACAGAAGGACATCACCCATCGGGATTTTCCTTAACAGTTTACTGCATTTGGGGCAGGTAAGACAGCTAAGCAGGTAAAGATGCCTTTTCTTAAAGTCTGGTGACCTGAGATCAATACTGAGAAACCAGATGGCAGAAGAGAGACTCTGAAGCGTTGGCCTCTCACTTGTATACCCACAGCATCCATAAATCCAATTCTTTCTCTTAATCACACAATACACATCTAAAGATGCAATTTTTTAAAATAATTCACTTAACTTTTGTTTCTAAGTCCTCACTATATAAACAAAACCTTGGTAAACCTATTTATCAATTTCTTTTAAATTACTTGTGGGATTTGGCGTGTGTGTGTGTGTGTGTGTGTGTGTGTGTGTGTGTGTGTGTGTGTGTAGGAGAAATGTCAATATCAAATGTCTTCTTTGTATTGCTGTCTGCTTTATTTGTTGCAAAAGGTTCTCACTCAACTTGGAACTAAGAAACCAGGTGCACGAGCTGTCCAGCAAGCCCCTTCTGTTTCTACTCCCCAATGCTGGGATTACAGGTACATGGGACACATCTGGGTTTTCACGTGGGTGCTGAGGATCTGAACCCTGGTTCTCATGTTTGTACTCACTACATGAGCAATTTATCTAAGCCATAATTTTGTTTTGAGTCAGGATTGCTAACATCAGGTTTCAGCTAACACTCAGTGGTTGCCTTTCTCTGATTTGATTCTGAAAATGTACTGTGTTCACAGCAGTGAAGCCAAGCGGCTCCCAAATCCCTGCCAATATGAACTGGCAATTAGCATTGCCCTTTGATTTGAAAAAAAAATACTGTTTTTTATTTCTACTGTATAATTGATACTTATAAACCTTGGGTATAAATTAATGTATTTTACATAAGGCCATGAGTGATAGAAGGGGAAATTTTCAATCTGCAGTAGATACAATTTCTGTATGAGTTTAATGGGGTTACAATATTGAATTTTGTATCTTAAAGGATACAAATTCTCTGGAAAATTGTCTTTCTAAGATTCTTCTGTGGAGGCCTGGGTGGAAATTTGGGGTCTGCTAGAACTGGTTCAATTTTGGGTCTACCAGAAGATCATTATTATTTGTATACAGTATTTCTTATGCCATTGACTTCTTCCCATTACTTATAGTGTTGTATATTCAATTCATGATGTAGGAGCCAAGGAATAGATTCGCTGGGGTTGTATATCAGACACACCTTATCCTTGTGCCACTTTTTCAAAAATTATCTATGTATATACTAAAAAGTACAGCTACCTAGGAATATTTTTTTTCTGGAGCAAGGGAAACTTTTAACAGCCTTGAGATGAAATCAGTTCCCATGACACCCACATGACACTGACACTGCCCATTACTGGACAATATAATTGGGTACCAAATATAGACAGCTGAAGTTCCTTAGTAATATTTAAAGATCTAAAATCTAACTTTGAAGTGTGATTATTAAAGGAACAGAAGGAAGTTGCTAGCCATAGGATGCCCTAAAATGTACCCATTTTTGCTCAGATGAGAGAGGCTCAATGTAGAGATTGTCTTTCCCAGTGTCATATGGGTGACATGGGAACTGATTTATCTCTTGTCTGTTAGAAGGGAATAAACTTCCGAAGCAGTAATACTAGCATAGGAGGAAGGAGTGCATGAGGCTTCCCCAAAGGCAAATGATTTGTTTGAACAGGTGATGCTCTTGTTTGATTCTTAAATGCATCTTAAGGCTTCTGTTCAGAAGGCTTTGTCCTTAGCTGGAGGGACAACTGGGACTAGTCGTTGGAGAAAAAGAGAGCTAGTAGCATTCCCTTGAAGGGTATGTTGAGACTCCAGATTCCCCAGCTCCCACTCCCAGTCTGGTTCCTATCTGCCATGAAACATACAGCTTTTCTCCATCATTTCTTCCCATCAGAATGGGCTACCTCACAATAGGTACTCCCAAACAGGACTAAGTAACCCTTCTGAAAAATCTATAACCATTAGGCCAAAATAAATATTTCCTGTTATAAATTCTCAGGTATTTTGCTATACTGATAGAAATCTGCTAACAGGACATACTGTTGACATGGCATACTGCGTTCTCTGTAATTTCCAATTACTCAATCCTAAATTTTATTTCTATAATATTTAAATAAAAAAACTTCCTACACATAACATCAGCTAATCCACCTTGTTATAATTTGCTTGGGTAACAGAGTATTATCCTTAAGGGGAGACTGATGATGACATGCAAATTCCAGAAAATTGAGTTCAAAGAACTTTATTTCCAGTGAATTGCATACCAGGATTCCAGTCTAAGTACATAGAACTTATAAATCTCATCTTAGTTTGTCTCTACAAGAAGCGTTAGTTTAGTGGAAGGTGCATGGATTCAGGAGCTATAAGGTACCAGATTCATCAGAGTATATAGAAAAGAGAAAGTTATCTTTCTTTCTTTCTTTCTCTCTCTCTCTTTCTGTCTTTCTTTCTTTCCGTCTTTCTTTCTTTCTTTCTTTCTTTCTTTCTTTCTTTCTTTCTTTCTTTCTTTCTCTCTCTCTCTCTTTCTTTTGAGAGAGATAAAGTTAGCTTTCTATAAAAAGTGTCAAATGAAGTAAATCTACAAAGAGAAGTTGCAGCAAGAGGCAGTGTGGGAAAAAAAGAACAAAAAGAACCAGAAATATTGCTTTAGAATCTACATTTTTCTCTCTCACTGTAGGGTAAACAGAGGTATAAGCACACAAGTATGTATGTTCCTTTAAAAGAATACAACACTACTTTCTTAAATTTAATTATTATAATTTCACATATAACTTACATATTTATAAGCTCTGATGAGAATGAAATCTTTTTATATGATAAATTTATTCCCAGAAGACACATATTTTTAACCAAGAAGCAAGGATGAATTAATGATGATCTATTTTCCAAATTTATTCAGTGATAAGCTTCCCTCCCATAAAGGAAGTAAAAATATGGGGAGGTAGCTCAGTGAGGAAGAGCCAATATTGATTGTGCTAGCAGAAAACCTGAGTTCAGCTCCCAGAACTCAAGTCTGGTGCTCATAATTGCCTATCCACTCAGCTCCAGAGATCTGACACTGTCTTCTGGTAAACATATACTCAAAATTTAAAAGTAAGTACAATTGCATATAACCCAATAATGTCAGGGGAATGATTAGGTAAAGCAATGAAAAGAAATACAGATAAAATGCTATCTCTTTTCTTTGCTCCAGCATAGGACAGAACCAGGATCCTGCATGTGGGTGACAGTTAGGAGGCCTGGGCAATCTATGGGCCCCGGTAAGAGAACACTACTTATTCCTAGTGTACAAATGTACATAAGGAGCCCACTCCCCACTCCCTATAGCGGGATAGTTTTTCAGCCTAGACACATGGGGGAAACCCTAGTCCCTGATCCAAATGATGTGACAGACTTTGATGATACCTCAGAGAAGGCCTCATCTTTTCCATAGAGCAGAAGAGGATGGGAGGTTGGTGGGGAGGCATGGGAGAAATGGGAGGGATAGGGAACTGGGATTGAAATATAAAATAATATTATTTCTAATTTAAATAAAAATGTAAAAAAGCACTGTTGATTTAATGTAGATAATAAATAATACTAAGTAATAAATTGTGTAAATATACAGGACAGGTAAAAATGTTAGCTAACCAAACATTGGCTTCAAAATATATGTCCAAATAAAGTGTATTAAAATGGAGTTGTTAAGAATTTCATGATGAAATACATGTTTCCCATTAAGAATTTCTCAGTATGTCTCTCTGGGGCAATGGGGCTCATTAGAAAGACTGGACCGAGAGATCTGTCTGGAATATGAGATTTCAGACTTAGAGAACCACTGTCTCTTAGCTCTGGGATGGCCAAGGTTGGTGTAAATTCTACTGAGATAAGAGGCAGAAGGAAATCCAAGCCCCACTCAGCTCAGGTATCTGCAGTGCTAAGGAAGAGCAGGGATCTCATTTGCAGATTGGACATGCAAGACAAGTCAAGGAGGCTGTCAGCCATTTAGATAGATGGAGCTTTAGGGACCTGCGAGGGAGCAGAGAGCATTATCTGTGGAAAGTAGAACATTCATCTGACAATATTAATGGTTCTAGTTAGGAAAAGTTTATGTTGACAATGAACAAAATTCTGACTAGAAAATTCTTAATTTTCCCTATATCTACATGGAGATTCATCTAACATAAATGGATGCATAATTAAAGCGAAAAGAATCACCATCCTGAAGAATGTATTTCTAGATAACTGGCTATATTACCTCTGAATAAGACAATCAGTGTACATGGTTGTCACAAGAGAAACAACCAGTCAACTTTTCTAATTTGAATTTCTGTCCTATATGATTTTCAAAGTCATGGCTTCCAACCACACAGAAAATCCCTATGAATCAGAACCTGCAATAACAACAATGATTGTGAAAGGTGCCACACAGGTAACAGCTCACATTTTCAGCTGGTGAATGATGTAAACTAAAGCTTGTATGGAAGTTAAAGGACATCAGGGCTGTCCTATGATATTGTAAAAATCTTTCACTGTGAGAGAATATTTCAAGTATAAAACCACATACTCTGTAATTAATACAAGAAAGTTCTGTCTGGACAATTGACCTTGAACTACATATTCACAGAGTCAACTTCATTAGTTTTGCTCTCTTAAACTGAAATTCATCATCTGCTTTCAGGGTAGTTGATGGGAGATGTTATTCTGTAAATATGTTTTTCATACTGGTTAATGAATAAAGCACTGTGGGCCAATGGGAAAGCAAGATAGGAGGGACTAGGAGCCAAGGAGGAAAGAGGAAGGAGGAAGGAGGAGTCAACATGGAGAGCCAGGAGAGGTAGTACACCAGCTGCTCTGGCCAGTAAGATGACCACATGGAAATACTTAGATTAGTAGAAATGGGTTAATCATTAAGGCAGAGCTAGCTGATAAGAAATGATAGTAACTGGCCAACAGAATTTTATCAAATACAGAGTCTCTGTGTATTAATTGGTGGTGGGACCAGATCAGTGGCCGGCGGGAAAAACCTACTCATAACAGGTAGTCATTTTTCAGAAACAGCCGATATCATTTAACAAATATCAGACTAGAATGAACATAACATTTATTTTACCCTTCAATCAGCAGCAGGTCCTATATAAAATCATGTAGGAAACAAGTGAAAAGAAAGGCTATTCAAGTTGGGCAGTGGTGGCACACATCTTTCATCCCAGCACTCAGGAGTCAGAGGCAGGTAGATCTATGCTATTTCAAGACCAGCCTGATCTACATGAACTAGTTCCAGGACAGCCTCCAAAGCCATAGAGAAACCCTGTCTCAAAAAACCAAAAGGAAAAAGAAAGAAAGAAAGAAAGAAAGAGAGAGAGAAAAGGAAAGAAAAGGAAAGAAAAGAAAAGAAAAGAAAGGCTACTCTATGGGCTCTATGGGTGTTTTTTCTTTTAGATGTATGTAGTTTTACTACACAGTTAATGCCATCCAAAATAAATATTGACGTCTAGGCTCATTTACCATGCAGACGTCAAGGTTTCTTCAAAAATGATCCATTGTTCTGACAGGACTCTGGTGAGGTACAGGCATTCTATCTGCAAAAGAGAATATATTCCTCAGAATCATTCCCCTTTCCCCATCTTACTACTGAGCTGAGAAATAAGACCATCACAACATACTCTGTTGGAGGAAGTTCTGTGACTGCTAAAGACAGAAAGGAGTATTTATATCCATAAAATCTTTAGGATACAGCCATATTGTGCAATAGAAATCTGAATATGAAATCAGAGTACATATGGGCTTGGACTTAGAGAGTATGTGATCAACAGGGGCAAACTATAAATTTCAATAATGAAGCATTTAATAATAGAAAAAGTGTGTTTTAATTCCTAGTTTCCTTCTTTCTTTCTTTGTAGATGAGATTTTCAAATAGTTAGGCTTGGGCATAAAAGTTTGGATAAAATAACAGCTCACAGAATTGCCATGACAGATAACAGACCAAATGAAAATGTATTGATGAGAACAGTGCCCAGGAACATGTTCAAGACAGCTTTACCACCTGGGCCATCAATATGGCAGACATTATAGGACCAGCTAAATTTGTAATGTAAAAATAATCTGACAGGATAAGTGTAACATAGACTTCAATTTTAAGGAACAACATTATATCATTTGCATCAAGGATTACAAACTTGTGTCAAATATCTCCAAGGATGTTCATGCTCCCTTATCTGTTAACTTTCCTTTCTGAATACATATCAGAGCTGCCAATCATCCTGTCAGACTCTTCAGACTATATATTCAACCTACTTCAGTGTTATAAGAAATCAGCACTGAGATAGAAAAAAATTAAAGTTTGAGCACATGTTCTGAGGTTAAATTCTCTTATACTAGTATGTTTTCCTCACTCCATTGCATGGGACTAATATCCCCTCTTTGATAATGGAAGAAGCAATGCTTTATTCCTTAACTTGAATGGGTTCACATTCTGTAAATTTGGTTGCTTTTCCCACCTTTAATTTGCTTTGTGTTTCAGAGCTCAAAATTGTAGGTGTTGCTGTTCTCTGACATGTATACCGTATAGACCACATGCTGGTGAGACTGTAATAATGGTCCCATTGAATGCTATCCTAGTAATTAGGAAACTTGTCTTTTGTATTGTCAAAAATGAGCCACTGGCACCATAGAACTAGAATTCCAGAATAAGAACACTTCTAGCAAACTTCCTATTTAGATTTAATTTGTTGCTGCTGGCCACATGCTTCAAATTCAATACACCGAGGAATAGAGGACAGGAAGAGAAATCACTATCCTGCAATAAGTCAGCCACCCTCCAAAAGATGTTCTTACAGACGAGAATGGAAAGAATATAACTGACATGGGAAATATCCATTCCCATGTCTCTGGTGAAACCTTTGCTAAGTGTTTTTGATATATGAATGAATGAATGAATGAATGAATGAATGAATGAATGAATGAATGAATGCATTGGGTATAGTAGAGGACTGGAACCAAGCCACAGACACATACACCTCAGAAATAAGCATCTCTTTAACACTGTAGATGAGCCATCTGTACTTGAAGACACACTAAGGAAAAGATTAATCTTGAATGGATGGACAAAGAGATCTCAAGCATCATGAAGCTGGTTTGCAGTTTCAGTAGGATAAGGAGGGCTTGCTTAGAAAGAGGACTCCAGGTATCCCATTAGCTTTGTTTGTTGGTGTTATTGCATTAAAAGACCTGCTAGAATCTCCAGATAACTCTCTAGCTCTGGATAATGCAAATACATGAATGGGATGTGTAAGACATTTGCCAAACCAAGACTGTAGATACATAACCTCAAATGTAGAAAGTCAACTGGATGACAGCCATAATCTGTTTTCTTCAAAAATTGCCCTGGTTAAAAAAAAAAAAACCTAGAGTTTTAAAAAAGCACTGGTCATATTTATTTTCTGGGAGACAGCAAGCACTTCTTGAAATCTTGAGGTAGAAATGTAAAACACACCCAAATCCCAAGTTCAGGAGGATTAACAATAGCAAATCAGAGTTTAAAATGCAGCTCAATGGCACAGTGTGGGAAAACTAAGCCTCCGTGGGCCTGACAGCTGGCCTAGAACATGTGCAGTAGATATTTTTTGACAGCCAGCCTGAGTCTGCCAGAGGGCCTTGACTACCAGATGCCAGTTCAGTGGCGCTCTCCTCCCCTGAGGCAGAGTTGGGAAGTATATAGGGCTTACTCCTTCCTGGAATAAACAGCTTGTTGCTTCAACTCGTTCTGGATGCCTGTGTTGTTGGTGTCAAGCCTACTTTCCTCCACCCCCAAGGGACACCCATCAGGATTCTGCAACAGTACAATGCTTATATACCATGTTTAGAACCCTGGGTTCTGTCCTCAGCATCATGAGAAACAAATGAAGAGAAATACCAATTTCATTTTCACAGCCCTCTAGATGTTGGGTTGAAGACTAGTGTGACTACTTCACTGTCCAAATTTTTCTTTTTATGTTACTTTCTCTTCCCTAGGTTCAATTTGAAGAATATTTGTTCATAAAATCCCTGGAAGATAACATGCACCTGTTTATGCTCTTATATGTCCTCATGTATCCTCATAGTATATGAATGAATGCATGAATAATTGAATTGATGGATGTATGGATAATATGTATGTGTGTATGTATGTAGTATGTATGTATGTATGTATGTATGTATGTATGTATGTATGTATATATGAAGTGATTTGAAATGGCCCTATAAAAACATTCTCTATCTCAGTGAAACCTACCAAACAAACTATTACAGATTTTCTCTGTAAAACTTCAGAGTCCCCTTAACACATTATCTTTTAAAATTAAACATTGACATTCACATAAAATAGAAAAGCATTAAGAAAAAAATAAAATTTATTTAAATTAATGCTGACTGTACTTTAGAAGTCTAGATAGCATTCTATTATTGGCAATCTGTCTTACAGGGGTATGGGCCTGACATCCAACCTATGGCTTCTTCTATTATACAGAGATCTCCTAGAATTCACAATATTGTGAAGTGAATGGAATATGTCTTTAATCCTGTAAGTTGCATGTGGTTTCTTCAAGGTGTCAGGATGGACAGAACACTGCATATTATTTAATGCACATGTACCCACTGTATAAACGTATTTATAAAATTAATTTTCTAAGAGAAGGGCCCGCAAATCATATAATCTCCTGGTTCCAGGAAACCTGGACCTGCCTTTGATGCAGTTCATTAGATTTGGATGTCCCTTATTGGCCCTTTGTTCAGTCCAGATTGGGCTCTGGCTTCAGTGAGAGCCAGCATTAATTTTACTTCACTGACTCCCCCCACCAATTCAGGCTACGTTTTGAGTGAAACCTTAATTTCTTTCATTGGGTTGGAATGAGTACTCCTCTGGGACTCATTGGTTCCCAGAGCAGAAATAGTGGGGCTCCTCATTATTTGGATGTTTTGTTTGTTTCTTAGCCACATCACCATGCAGGAACATGTTGGTAAAACGTGACAGGAATTGGCATACACGCTAAAGACATGCTGCCAATGACCTCTGACCTCAGGAGTGTGAGAGTAAGATTTGAAAGGGATCCTCTTAGAGTAATGGTCTCATCTCATGTAAGAAACCGTAACTTATGGCCAAACAGTTTTATTTTTTTTATTTTTCATTGGCATTTGCTCTTGGGATTCTGATTCTGTGGCCTAGCAATTTTCTGTGCCACCCATCAATTCTATTGAAAGGTGCAACATTCATTATTGGGATAAAGATGAAAGCTGTTTTGACACTTTTGAAAAAGGTACATAGGTTTTTACTATAAACAAAATTAAAATAAAAATTTACATTAAATTCTTATAAAAACAATTATACATAGAGATCAATCTTCATATGGGTAAGCTATAATAAATAACATCATAACGTTATCTAAGTGACAAAATGAAATATTTTCTGGATAAAGACTTGTTAACCTTCTTTGTAAAATTTCTCATTGTTTTATCAATGTTCATTTCCAAAGCAAATTAATAATGGCTTTAATAACTTGTATAAAGGCCATCCAAGTTTTTTTTTTTGTTTTTTTTTTTTGTTTTGTTTTTTGTTTTTTGTTTTTTTTTTTTTTTGCGGAGGCAAGTTGAGGGAACACCATGTTCTGAGTTCTTACTGCTCATCACCAGATTCTTTAAGTTTTTCTAAGAGGCCATAACTGTTGTTCACTGAAACTGGGCCTATTTCCTCCATTTCTTTTGAGGGATAAAAGCATCCTTTTCTGTTGCTTCTTTTTCTCTATTCTTTTTCTGTTCTGTTCTTGTTACCGCAGGTTGTTCCTACCCGCCGGCGCCAGCGGGACCTGCCACCATGTGAGACCCAAATAACACTCAGAGAGTCTGTATTTGATACAATCCTGTTGGCCAATTACCATTATTGTTTATGGGCTAGCTCTGTCTTAATTATTAACCCATTTCTACTTATCTAAGTATTTCCATGTGGTCGTCTTATCTCCCCGGGCTACATCTCGACTCCTCCCCACTACTTCTTCTTTCCTCCTTGTCTCCTAGCCCCGCCTATCTTGCTACTCATTGGCCCAACAGTGCTTTATTAACAAGTATGAGAAACATATTTACAGGATAACATCTCCCATCATGTTCTCTACCCTGATGTTTCCTTTCTTTCTTTTTCTTGATGACTTTCTTCTACCTTACTTAATTTTTCCCCTTACAGCTCATATACCTCATCAGAATCTTTCAAGCAATATAAAAACTAAATATGGTTACATTCTACTTTTAAAGTGAATGATTACATTGAATACAAGTAAAAAATACAATATGATATTTTACATTATATGATTAAACATTTTACAAATTACTTGTGAAAAACAAATTATTTTCAAGAACCCACATACACTGATAACCAAGCAATTTGTTTCTTCCATTTTTACCTGTAGGTGATGTTGAAAATTTCAGGTTAAACCATGTATATCATTGTTTTCAAATGTAACACACATCCGTGCTTAGTCTAAAAATAGACATCAATGCTGAGGCAAAACTCTCTAAGTTTAATTAAATATATACTTCACACATATTTATTTTTCATGAAGTACCTAAGGAGCAGATGGCATATACATATAAAATACTTCATGCAAATTCAATACTTAAAAAATATAGACTAGTCAGTAAGTAACTTCTCCCATGTAATGTTTGTGTCTTAGTACTGAAATTCATACACAGTTCATTGGTTCAGAAAAATAGTGTCCTTTACTCTTCTGATCATATTTTACATGAAATTTAATAATTGATTGCCATCATTATTTCATACAGAAATGAGTGACATACAGGTTATGCCCCTGTGAGTTAGGTTTGGAACATATTCTTTCAAAAGGGAACACATTTCTCAACACCAATTCATCCCTTTAATCCAGTCTAATTTGGGGAGTATTAGCTTTCTGTTTTCAGTCTTTAAAAGGCTGAGTCTATGCAGAAAGATGAGTGTGGCAAAGGTTAAGAAAACACACAATGAGAAGGGGAACCATTAAAAAATACACGTTCTTTCTTGACACTACAACCTGTAGTAAACTTACCAGAGAAATAAGCATTTATTTTTGGAAGGACTCATTTTATTATCTTATGCAACACCCCAAAATATAATAATGTTTAAATGGCAAGAAATCCAAATATTTATCAAGACAAAATGCCTTAATGGGACAATGAAAATGGGTATGAGAAATCAAAATTTTCCTGAAAAGTGGATCCATTCAGTGAGGTAAGGTTGTAGACTGATTAAATATTTGTACAATATCCATTCTCAAGAAGTTAATTCGTAAATAGAATATAATCTCATTTAAAACTGCAGCAGGATGCTTTAGCTATATGGTATTCATATTACTTTTAATTCCATTAAGGTGAAATAACATGGTATGCAATTATTTCCCAGGAGATGAGAGAACTTCTAAGTTTTCTGTCCCATTTTTTTTCCTTTTTAAAGCACCTCCATTTCATGATTTACTGAGTGCTCTTCAGAGGTTGTATTTCTTCTGGTAATTTCTCTCAAATGGAAGTAACAGTGTTGCCCAATGTTTGAGACATTCATCTTTTTCTTGCCTTATCTGCTCTTTCTTTTCAAGGGTATACTTGTGTGCATCTTATCTTCTTCCCCACTAGAATTAGGACAATATCAGTGTCTAGTTTGATGCTGAGGGTCCTAATGTTGCATTTGGCATCTATTTTAGGTAGACTCCCATTTCCCGAGGACACTGATTTCCATCAACTGTGCTCTGAGCTTACTGTGAACTCCTGTAGCCCTGTGACAGACCCTCTGTAGAGACTGATGCTTTCAGAAGAGCTCTAGTGCTCCCTCATGCAGTTCTCACAGGATTCCTGTGACTGAAATGCCAAAAGGCAGAGGTGTGGTGTCAGATCCCCTGTCTTGCAAAATTCTCCTCCTTCCCATTAAACACATTTTTGTGCCAAGCAAGCTTCCCCACCCTGGGGTTTGCTCGCACAGGGAAAATATACACAACTCTTGGATGTTATGTTATTTGTCTTAGTATGAGACAAGTTAGAATGACATCAATTTTCATGAAGTTTCTTGCTGCCTTGAGGAAGCAGGGCAGTCAGTGCATTGCTTCATCCAGATGTAGTGAGAAACATGAAAACAGAGGGATGTCACTTGGGTGTGCTCTATGTACCAAAGAGCTCAGAATGGTGAGGAAAAGCAAATGCTCCTGCCTTGGTAACTATTTCCTACTCCATGTGATTGGTTTCTTTTTCCAAATTTCATCTTCTGTGGTTTCCCAAATGTGCTTGACAATTATAGTGGACACAGCAGAAGCTGCTGATAGTGAAGAAATAAGCAACTATCCCACAAAATAACCACAAATGACATATCCACAGAAGACTATTCACAGTTCATCAATTACATATTTCCTAAATTGAATAGAAGACATTTTTTAAATTGGTATTCAGCTTCAGCAGTAATTTTTATTTTGGTTTGGTTTCGTTTTGATTTTTCAAGACAGGGTTTCTCTGTATTGCTTTGGAGGTTGTCCTGGAACTCACTCTGTAGACCAGGCTGGCCTCTAATTCACAGAGATCTACCTGCCTCTGCCTCCCAAGTGCTGAAATTAAAGTCATGCACCACCAACATCCAACTCAGCAGTTACATTTTTAATGATATTCTAAGCTAAAATTAATGAACTTAATACTTTTATTTATAGAAGTTGACAAGTCAACTACAAGTATAGGTTTACAGATAACTCATCAATTGTCTTCTTTGAAGACAATGTCTTATGGAAAATACATGTTGGTATAACCCTTAGTGATTTGTGATAAATAGTTATTCTGGATATTTTTGTATGGACCAATATATAAGCAGTTCATTTTTTCATGCATCAATTGCCAATTTATTTCTTATATATAGTCTATAATTTATAGCTAATTGGACAACAATATCCTGAGGGCATTTTATCAATTTAATATCTTAAAATCTACAAAGAAACAGAAGAATCAATACTAAATCATAGCAATTATAACATTAATCTAAAAAGCAGAAGGAATTCATGACATTAATATAAGAAATAATAACTGTATGATTAACCAAAATTTATCATTTAATATTTTTTTAACTTGGAAGTAAAACTAGATTAAACATTTTATTGTAATATCACATTTAATTTTCAAAATTATCTCCTTCTCATGGATGTTAATAGAGGTATCAGTTCTATTTTGAGGATAACATGGAGATTTGAGATTTTACTTGGCTTACCCAAGTTCACATATGTAATGTCTAAGGCAAAATGTGAATCTCTTTGGTTTTATCTAATTATAGCTGAGGCTATAGTTAGAAACTTGGCATCTGGCATCAAATGTTCTGCTTTTACTTGCTGTGTTAGCGTATGTGGAAATGTGAGAATCCAGAACTGAAAGGGACAAAACAAATGATGGAAAATCAAAAGTTGAGGAAATACCCAAATGTTTGTGTTCAATTGTAAACAAGGAAATTGAAGACGGAAACACACTGCCACTGTGCATTGCATCAGTGACTTCTTCCTCTTGACTATTGAAGTCTTCTGTCCAACACAGGGGATGCATGTTTGAAGTTCAGATGGGATAAAAACAATGTGGATGATAGGGCAAGGATAGAGAGACTTACATGAGGTACAGAAGAGAGGCAGGGAGCTTGTAAGGATGAGGCCTTATGATTAAGGTCAAATGGAAACTTCTCTAACAGGGGAATAGTAAAGAGAGCAAGGGGATTGTGGAAGATAACATGCCATATCTGAGGTGATTGGCAAGCTGGTGCATTTTCCTTGATCAAATACCTTGTCTTTTCCTGTGGGAAGTCTAAAGTGTCCCCAGCAATCACTTTCTTTCAAGAGTAGGCTGAGTAAAGAACTAAATGTGACCCTTCTCTGGAGAGCTATAGGTATTCATTATTCCTGGGTATTGTTTGGCTATAAAAACTTCTAGGACCTGAGTTATAATCAGCCATTCTTTGGAAAAAAGTTCTAGTATCTAAATTGTTATTTCAAGAATCTCAGTCTACTCAGCATATTGTAATTACTGTTTCTTTTTAAAGAAGCTGCCTTTCAAAATGATGTGGTTTATCTGCTGCTACAAGTAAAGCTAGCTGATAAATACAGTCTGTGCTCTTTGGCTTTCAGATAAGACAAAAGAAGAAAGAATGGTGTTATTCCCAATCTAAAGACCCAGAATATTTATCAAGGTGGTTGAGGGAATTTACAAGACAATCACTGAAAGATAATGGCAGAGAGAAGAACCAAAACCAAGCCAAAATTTAAAAGCATCATCAAATGGCAAAATTCATATTATTTCTTATTTAGTTAAAAGCCATTTTCATGCTTATAAAGAGTCATGAAAACTTTACTCCCCTATGAAGAGAAAGATCAATAAAACAAAATGATCATAACTGACACAGATGTAATAATTAACAAAGAAGGGCTTTCAGATAATATGATAATTTTCTTACCTATGTTCAAAAATTTAAAGCATGGAAAATATTTTAAAAAGTGGATATTGAGTTTTATAAACTCAAATTTATAAAAATAAAAATTAGACTGGGGTAGCTGGGGATAAATGTGCTTGACACATTTCACGAAGACCTGTTTGATCATTAGCATTCAAGTTTAGTGGTCAGTATATGCAATCCTAGTACTCAGAAGACAGAAATAAGCAGATTCCTAGCCAATCAGAATTACCTAGTCATTGAACCAAAAGAGAAAACATAACCAAGGAACAAAACACCCATCCAACAAAGACAAACTCAGAAATCAACACCTAGACATATAATCACCTAAAACCCAGATACCTAAACACCAGAATAAGATCATCTACAACAACAGCTAGGGCAATACATCACTACCAGAGCTCAGCCATATCACTTTGGCAAGTCCTGAAAATTCTAACACAGCTAAAGCATAAGAAAAAGATTTTAAAACCAACTTTATAAAGTTGTTATTGGCCCTTAAAGGGGAAATGAATAAATCCCTCAAAGAAACCCATGAAATCCAAGAAAAAATAAACAATTGCAAGAAATGAACAAATCTTTTTAAGTCTTGGAAATGGAAATAGAAAACAAACAAAACAAACAAACAAGAAAACAAACAAACAAAAAACAAGAGCATTCTGGGAATAGAAAATCTAGGTAAGTAAATAGAAATTACTGATGTAAGTATTGCCAACAGAATACAAAAGATAATTTCAGGCATGAAAGATATGATAGACAAAATAGATACATTGGTCAAAGAATGTAAATCTTCCCTGACTCAATAATATAGGAAATCTGGGACACAATTAAAAGACCAAACCTAAGAATAATAGGAACAGAAGAAGTTGGAAAATCTTGGTTCAAAGGCCCAGAAAATATCTTTAAAATCATAGAAGAAAAATTTTCTAACCTAATGAAGGATATGCTCATAAAGGTACAAGAAGCTTAGATAGATTGGACCAGAAAAGAAAGTATCCTTACTACATAATCATCAAAATACTAAACACACAGAACAAAAAAGATTATTAAAATCTGTAAAGGCAAATGGCCAAGTAACATATAAAGACAGATCCTATTAGAATTGTACCCAACTTCTCAATGGACACTTGAATAGCCAGAAGGTCTTGGACAGGTGTTCAGCAAACTCTAAGAGAACACAGATGCCAGCTCAGATTTCTATACCCAATAAAACTTCCAATCACCATAGACAGAGAAAACAAGACATACCACGATGAAGTAAATTTAAATATTATCTGTCCACAAATCTAGCCCTATAGAAGGCACTAGAAGGAAAACTCTAACCCAAATAGATTAACTACACACAGAAAAATGTAGGCAATAAATAATCTTACCCTATCAAATCCCTAAGAAGGGAATGCTTCCCCACATTCATCACTACCACCAACATAACAGTAAATAACAATCATTGGCCATTGATATCTCTCAGTATCAATGGACTCAATTCCCCAATAAAAAAGCAAGGACTAACAGAATAGTTGTGAAACAGGATCCATCCTTCTGTTGCATAAAAGAAACACACCTCAACATCAAAGATAGACATTACCCCCCAAGGAAAAGGTCAGAAAAATATTTTTCAAGAAAATAGTCCCAAGAAAGAAGCTAGAGTAGCCATTTACTATCTAACAGAAAGACTTCAAGCTAAAGTTATCAAAAGAGAAGAAGGAAATTTATACACTCAATGGAAAAATCAACCAAGGTTATATTTCAGTTCTTAACATCTATGCCCCAAAGGCAAGGGCACCCTTGTTTGTAAAGGAAACACTACTAAAACTTGAATCACACATCAACTCTCACACTAGTGGGAGACTTCATTCCCACATTCTCACTAGTGAACAGATTATCCAGACAAAACTAAACAGAAATACTGGGGCTAAGAGATGTTATAAGGCCAATGGATCTAATGGATAACTCCAGGACATTTTACACAATTAAGCAGAAAACAATACACTTTTCTTCTCAGCAGCTCACAGAACATTATCCAAAGTTGACTAATACTCATTTGCAAGGCAGGTCCTAATAGACACCAGAAAACAGAAATAAACCCCTGCATCCTATCACACCTTTGTGGATTAAAGCTGGATTTCAACAACAGAAACAGTAGTACAAACTCACATAAACTAAACATCTTTTTATTGAATGACTATTGTGTCAAGGAATAAAGAAAGAAGTTAGATACTTCCCAGAATTAATTAAAAATGAATACATAATATGCCCAATCTTATGGGACATAATGAAAGCTGTACTAAGTAGAAATTTCATAGCCCTATGTGCCTTCATAAAGAATTTGAACATATCTCATACTAGCAACATAACAGCAACCCAAAAGCTCTAGAACAAAAAGAAGCAAACCCACCCAAAAGAAGTACATGGCAGAAAATAATCAAACTGAAAAACTGAAATCAATAAAATATAAACAAAGAGAACAATACAAAGGATCAATGAGGCTAAGAGTTGATTCTTTGAGAAAACAATGAGATAGACAAACCCTCACCCAAACTGCCTTAAAGGAAGAGTTAAAGCAAGATTATTCAAATTAACAAAAATTGTAAATGTTAAAAAATGACATAACACAGACACTGAAGAAATCCAAAGAATCATTAGGTCACACATCAAAAAGCTGTACTCCACAAAACTAAAAAATCATAAAGAACAAATTTCTTGATAGATACCACTTAACAAAGTTAAATCAAGATCATATAAACAATTTAAATAGACTGATAACCCCTAAGAAAAGAGAAGCAGTCATTAAAGTCTGTCAAAAAACAAAGACAAAAACAAACAACAAAATAAAATTCAAAACAAACAAACAAACAAAAAAGCTCAGGGCCAGGTTTTAGCACAGAATTCTACCAGACTTCAATCATTCAAAGAGGAGATAATACCAATACTCTTAAAATTATTCCACAAAATAGAAACAGAAGAAACATTGGCAAATTATTCCTATGAGGCCACAGTCACCCTGATACCTAAACTGCAAAAGAATCAACAAAAGAAGAGAATTACAGACTAATTCCCATCATGAAAATTGATGCAAAAAATATTCAATAAAATACTTGCAAACTGAGTCCAAGAACATATCAAAAATATCATCCACCAAAACCAAGTAAGCTTCATTCCAGAGATTCAGGGATACTTCAACATATTAAAATCTGTCACTGAAAATCATCATATAAACAAACTGAAAGAGAAAAACCACATGATCATCTCATTAGATGCAGAAAAAGCCTGTGACAATATCCTACACCCCTTCATGGTAAAAGTCTTGGCGAGATCATGAATAAAGGAGGCATACAAAAACATATTAAAGGCAATATTACAGAAGGCTAACAGCCAACATCAGATTGAATAATGAGGAATTCAAAGCAATTCCACTAAAATAAGGAACAAGCCAAGGCTGTCCACTTTCTCCTTACTTACTCAATTTAGTACTTGAAGTTCTGGCTAGAGCAATAAGACAAATAAAGGAGATCAATGGGATACAAATTAGAAAGGAAGATGCCAAAGCATTTCTATTCACAGGTGATAGTATGTATAAGTGACCCTAAAATTTCTGAGGTATTGCTTACAACTAATAAACACCTTTAGCAAATGGGCAAAATGCACATTAACACAAAACATTAGTAGCCCTGCTATAGACATAAATTGGCAGAGAAAAAAAATTAGAGAAACAACACCCTTCAAAATAGGCACAAATAATGTAAAATAACTTGGTGTAACTCTAACCAAGCAAGTGACAGATCTGCAAAACAAGAACTCCAAGTCTTTGAAGCAAGAAACTGGAGAAGATATCAGAAGATGGAACGTTCACCCATATCATGGATAGATATAATGTACATAAAAAAATGGCCCTCTTATCAAAGCAATATACAGATCCAATACAGTCCCCATTAAAATCTTGACACAATTCTTTACAGACTTTGAAAGTACAACACTCAATTACACTCAATTTCATATGGAAAAGCAAAAATACCAGGCAGGCTAAAACAATCCTGTTTTACTAAACAACTTCCAGAGATAACACCATCCCTGATTTCAAGCTCTATTACAGAGTTATAGTAATAAAAACTATGTGGTATCGGCATCAAAACAGACAGGTGGATTAAGGGAATACAGTGGAAGATGATATATATCCACACACCTATGAACACCTGACTTTTAACAGAAGCCAAAATTATAAATGGAAACAAAAGCACCTTTAACAAATGGTGTTGGTTTAACTGGATGTCATCATGTAGAAGATTACAAACTAGTGTGTATCTATCACTAAGCACAGAACTCAAATTCAATTGCATCAAAGACCTCAAAATATAGATACACTGAACCAGATAGAAAACAGAGTGGGAAGTAGCCATGAATGCATGGGCACAAAGACAACTTCCTAAACAGAACATCAATCATGCAGACACTATGATCAACAATGAGTCAAAGGCACCCCATGAAATGAAGACACTACTGTAAGGCAAAGGACACCATCCATAGGATTGGAAAATATCTTCACCATCCTTTCATATGGAAGAGGAGTGATTCCCAAAATATCTGAAGATCTTAAGAAACTAGACATCAAAAAAAGAAACAAATAATTCAATTAAAAATAGGGCACAGATCTAAACAAGGAATTCTCAACAGCATAATCTCTATTGGCTGAGAAAAACTTAAAGAAATGTTCAACATCTTTAGCCATTAGGGAAATGCAACTCAAAATGCCTCTGGTATTCCATCTTATACCTGTCAAATTGCTAAGATCAAAAACACCAGTGATAACTCAAGCTGATAAGAATGTGGAGCAAGGGAAACACTCCTCCATTGCAGTTAGGAGTGCACACGTGTAAAGATGCTTTGGAAATCAATGTGGTAGTTTCTCAGATAACTGGGAATCGATCTACCTCAAGGCCTAGTTATACCTTCCCTGGGAATATACCCAAAACATGCTAAATCATACCACAAGGACACTTACTCAACTATGTTCATAGTAGCTTTATTTTTAATAACTTCACTGAAAACAAGCAAAGGTTCCCTCACCAGAAAATGGATGAAGGAAATGTTGGGCACGAAGAGGAAACCCACAGGCAGCTGACCTGAACTTGTGGGAGCTGACTGACTGTGGAGCTAGCATGAGACTGACATAGGCACTCTACATTCGGGAAACACTTGTGAATCTTGATCTGTTTGCAGTATCCCTAGCAGTGGGACCAGGACCTGTGCCTGATGCATGAGCTGGCTTTTTGGAACCTATTCCCTATGGTGGGATGTTTGGCCCAACCTTGACACAAGGGTTGGTCTTGCCTCAACTTGATATGCCATGCATTGTTAATTCCCATGGGAGGCCTTACCTATTCTGAATGGAGACTGGGGAGGATAGAAGGGAGGTGGAGGGAAGGGAATGGGAGGATAGGAGGAAAGGGAAGCTGTGGTTGGCATGTAAAATAAATACATTTTTAAAAAATGGAAAGAAAGATAATGCCATGCATTTACACAGTAGAGTGTATTACTCAGCTATTTAAAAAAAAATGACATCTTGAAATTTAAAAGCGAATTGCTGGAATTAGAAAAAAATTATCTTGAGTAAGATAACCCATAATCAGAGACAATTGTGAAATATCCTTACTTATAAGTAGATTTTTAGCAATAACTTAAAGCGTAACTATCCTATAACTCGCAGGTCCAGATAGCCTATGTAACAAGGAGGGCTCAAAGGGAGATGTTCTGAACTCACCTGGAAAGGGAAAAAGACTTTGTGTGTGAACTGGGGCAGGTGGGTACGTGAGCATGGGGGATTGGGTGGAGGAGGAATGAAGGAAGAGAATACTGAGACATCTTGGGGTGAGGTAGAAATGAGGTGCAGGGGGGATACTCCCAGAAATCCTACAAGGATGGCCAAAGCTAAGACTCCTAGCAATAGTAGATACATAACTTGAACTGGCATCTCCTGTGACCAGACAAGAGTTCCAGTGGAGGGAATGGGACACCAACCCAGCCGCATAAATTTGACCTATAGACTGTCCTGCCTATGGCATATGCTGGGGTCAGAGTGACACAGAGGTGCCCAACCAATATTGCAGCTCTCACACATGCCATGAGCGTGAGACCCCTGCCACAGTCTGGACGACCCGGACCCACAGGCTCCATGTGGACCTAGGACAGAACGAAGCACAACTGGAGAAAAATCATGCCAATGTGATGATGCCTAACTATACTTTGCTATCCTCATAGATTGGTACGTAGCCCAATCATCATCACAGAGGCTTCATCCAGAAACTAACACCTATTAGGTCGAGTTCAGGAATCCTTAGGAAGAGGGGGAGGAATGACTGTAGGAGCCAGGGGTAACAAGGACACCATAAGAAATCCCAAAGAATCAAATAACCTGGGCTCAAAGGGGCCCAAAAGACTGAACTGGCAACTAGGGAACCTACACGGGACTGACCTAGGCACTCTGCATGTATGGTTACAGTTGTGTAGCTTTGACTACTTACGGGATTCCTAGCAGTGGGAGCAGGGGATATCTCTGACTCTTTTCCTGGCTTTTGGGATTCTATTCCTCACACTGGGTCACCTCATCCAGCCTTAATAATAGAGGAGGTGCGTAGTTGTCGGGCAAGCTGATGTTGGCTGATATCCTTGGGAGGCTTGTCCTCTTCTGGACAAAGACAGAGAAGTGGATTGTGGGAGTGCAGAGGGGAATTATGGAGAAACTGAGAGAAAAGGAGGGAGGGGAAACTTGTTCGACTGTAATAATATTAACAATAATAATAATAATAATAATAATAATAAAGAAGAATTGAAGGAGGAAAAATAAAATCACAAAATTTGTAGGCAATTAGTGGAACTTGAAAAAGTCATCCCGAGTGAGATAACCCAGAAAGATAAACAGGGTATGTACTCACTTGAGTACATTAGCTGTAAAGTAAAGGATAATTATGACAAAGGTCCAGAGCCCCAGACAGGCTAAGAGACAAGCAGGGATCAAGGTGGGGACACATGGATCTCCCTGGGAAGGGAAAATAAAATATATCTTGCAGGTGACTGGGGTCAGTCTTGGATGGAAAAAAGATGGATTGGGTAGGGGGTGGGGGAGAGAGTACTGGGAAAGACAATTGGAGTGTTGTGTGGGGGCTTTTGGGAAGACAGGAATCTCCCAGGATTCCATGAGGGTGACCTTAGAGAAGACTCCTACTAATGGATAAGGTACCCTAACCGGCCATCGCATGTAACCAGAGCAGTGTCTGGCATATTTGTCATCAGAGAGGCTATATCCAGCAACTGATTGGAGCAGATGCAGAGACCCACAGCAAATCAGTAGGTGGAACTCAGGAAATCCAGCAGGAGTTGTAGGAAAGAATGTAGAAGCCAGAGGGGTCAAGACACCACAAGAAAATCATCCACAGAATCAACTAACCAGGGATCATAATGGCACACAGAGACTGATCTGATATCAGGTAGCCTGTAAGGGTCTGACTTATGTGCTCTGCATATATCTTATGTTGTGTAGATTGAGGCTGCTGTGGTTCAGCCGTTCTTTCTGCATTTTTGCCTGCTTTTGGGACTCTTTTCCCCTCACTGGGTTGTCCTGTGAAGCCATGTTTGGTTGGTATTCCTGGGAGGCCTGCCCTTTTCTGAAGAGAAAGGAGAAGGAGTGTATCTAGAGGAGAGAGATGCGGGAGAAGGGACTGGGAGGAGAGAAGGGAAGGGAAAATGTGGTTGGGATGTAATTTAGTGAAGAAAAAATAATTAACAAAGAAAGAAACACTGTGGAAATATAATGCAACCTAAGATGACCATAACTCATTTGAAAAAGAAAATTACCTATTACCAGATTTATTTTTGTATTGGAAAACACAATGTGACATTGGTGTAAAGACAGACTAACCAGTAACAGCCAGAATAGACAACCCAGAATTGATTACAGAAGGCAAGTGAAAAGAGAGAGAGAAGCCAAACCTTAGACGAACAAAACCCTTGCAGTGCATGTAGTAATGAACAGATGTGAATCCCCAACACACAAAGAACACAGAAAGCCATTACTCAAACAAAGCCAAAATGACAAACATTTAAATGTCTTCAAAGAGCCTACGTATCTAAAAAATAAGCATTTGAAATGATTCTTCTTAATGGTAACGAAAGAAATCAAACAAACCAAGTCATTGGTTAGCCCAGAAGGATGTTTGACGGCTTTCTCATTGACTGTGTCAGTGCTCTGGAGTTGAGGGGACACTTTGTGGACTGCTTGCTGTTTGGAAAGAAAACTGGTGTCACCGCTCTGAAAATTATTTGACAGTTTCCTACAGAATTAAAAAAAAGAAGCCATATGAGTGTGTCATTTCTTCATATCTCTTAAATGAATGCTAGTGAGTTCCCCAAGACTTACATATATTTATGTTTATGGTGACATTTTGAAATAAAAGGTAACATTGCAATTCCTGAAATATCTACAACATATGAAAGCACAAAATGTGCCCATAAAATGGTTCATCCACATAACACAGAAACTAGTGACACACTCTGAAAAACTGGGCTGACATCAAAATAACTATGTAATGTAGAAGTTGGATTTTAAAGAGAGATATAGAGGTGGTGTTATAATTTAAGAAAAGCATAATTGGAGAGAAAGATGCCATGAAAAAGGATTCAAGCAGAGGGTGTTTTTATTAGGTAAAGGGATCATAAAAAGTGGAAAGGGAAAGAGGGTGTAACGGGGGGGGTGTCTCTGAGGACAGGAGCAGCAGTAAAGAGGAAAAAGGGGAAGAGAGAGAAAAAAGAGAGGGGTGGAAAAAGACAGACAGAGGGAGAAAAAGAGAGGAAGGTGGGAGGTGGACAAGGCCTTTTTAAAAGGGAACATAGTGAATGTGCACAGTTGATGCTCTTAGAGGCTGGAGCTGATGGTGTATCCTGTCAGAACCCCAAGGGCAGGTCTGTAAGGATGCCTGAATACTAACATGTAGAGTATATAATTCCATTAGCATAAACTCCTAGACTAACATATAGGAATAAGAAGTAGATTTGTAGTTGCTTGGGGAAGGTTGTGGGAGGGAAGTTCACATGATATTAAGGGATAATGGTGGGATCGTTCATTGTCTTGACTGTGGTGACATTTTCATGGAAACCTGTTCATGTCAAGTTTCACTAAACTATGTACCTAACATATGTACTTCCTTGTGCCAATTCAGTGCAATAGACTTCTGATGTCTGCAAGTTACAGGGTTGAACTTGGAACAACTAAAAAAGGAAATTCTTGTTTTGTTTGTTTTTTTGATCTCCCTCCATTGTCCATACTTCAACTTCATAATGCACTTATTCTTGAAGTTTTCCAGGGATCAATTATAATTTCATAGTCACAAAGAGTGGAGAGAATGATGATAACAAATATGGCCTAGGTCCCAGAGCCTTTACATGAGGTCTTTGAAATCTATTCATTCTAATTTGTGAATATAATTGTTACTCTTCTTTGAGGCATTTCCACTTTAAATAAGAACCCAAGAAGGCTTACTTAACATAAAGTGATGCATTACACATGGTGAGATGACAAGCGATATTATATCTCAGTAGGCCATGGGTTGGTTGGGGGTAAAAGGTCTCATTTTCTTTGATCAAGAAGTAACATGCTTTTCTAAAGTTGGCTTTGTTTCTTATTAAAAACAATTACTTGTATTTGTATAGGATGGTAATGATTACAAACTACTTTCACTTTTATTATCTCATTTGGATATGCAAAGGCCTTTTAAGGTGAATTGGCCCCAATTTATGGATGACAAATGTTTCAGTTTGACCTATTAAAAAGCTTGGTTTTTATTCAAAGTAAGAAGATGATTTTTATGTTATGAATTTGATTCTTTTTTTCACTGGTCTTTGAAAGTCCTTTTGAGTTTTATGGATGTGTTCCATGAGAAGAGGGTATGATTGCCTTCTCTTAACCCAAACCCTTTGCTTGGTTTGTGGGTATAAGTTCTATGCATTTTATGTGAACATTTAATGTTTGGTTATGGGAATGTAAATACGACATCTTATTAAGTAGAGTAGCTTACTAAGACTATAGTGCTATGAAATATTTGGTCTAAAATTCAAATTCTAAGATACATATTTGTAAAAATCCTATTGGCCATAAGAGCACATGGGAAAAACACGAAGAACTATGTTAGGAGCTTTAGTTTCCTAACAGTCTTGACCTCATTGAGTCTGTGGCGGTGCAGGAATTTGCTTATGCAATCAGCTGTTCAGCTCTCCATGATCTACTTTAAGAACCAAACATCCTGTGTACTTGTCATGGAACACAACTTCCATGCAGGTGCCTGTGACTCGTTTATGGAAGTGCAAAGACATAAATATTCCCTAACTTTTGTAGGCTATCAGTACAACTAGAGAGGAAATATTAACAAATTGTTAAAAGATAAACAAACCAAACTAACACTTTTTAAAATATTCAAAACATTAAAAATATTTGGTATAGCGTATTAGTAGATAAGAGTATCTTATTAATACACAGAGTTCTTAAAGACATCTGAATAGTTGTATGTGGTGATACCTCTAAAAAATTAAAAAAGAGTTATTAATTGGTCTAAATAACAGATCCTTGGAGTCAAATAAAGAGGAAAATGCTGAGATATCAGAGAGAAGAAAGAACAAGTGAATGCCACCTTTTACTTCTCAGCAGACAAGACAGGAAGTTTCTGTTTTTTCCACTTACATCCTCTCTGATTTCTTTCTCAGCCCCTTTATCATCCATATATAGTAGGGCTACTGATTTTTTTTGAGTTAAACACTCATCCAAATAAGATAAAATATAAATAATTATTAAAAGAACAGTAAAATAAAATAGTATACTGACTGACATTCCATAAAGGAAGCCCAGATCGTAAAGATCATTTTCATAATCAATTTCTTGTTTATTCATTCATACCTCAACCCAAAATGCATTTGGATAAAAAATTGACCATAAAGGAGTCTGGAGCTACCAAGACAAAAGAACAGTCACGTAACAAAAGATAATATATAAAGTATTTGGTGTGCAGTAAATTTATTATTTCATCATAGGATGATATTGATTGTATTTCCATTGATGTTTTGGAAGAAACTGAGTTTCATTCTGTGCTGTTTTGTGGGACAAATATATGGATCTGTTATCTCATTAATTAACTCTACACTTATAGAGTAGAAACTCCATATTATATTTTGTAAATAAATAGACAGTGCAGGCTTATACCAAATTCAAGCCTCTATCACCTAAGTTTAAAGGATTATTCTGTGCTAATCAAATGAGAAATTGAGACTAGTAATTTCTAAGACTAGAGAGTCAAAAATATATAGATTTCATTCTAATAATGTGTAATATATATTATGACCTTAATGAGTTATGGAACATTAAAACATCAAATGCATAATAATATGGGATATACAACCCATGGAATTCCTTCTTGATACATTGTTCTTCTTTTACTTTACTCGGAATTTTTTATAATGTTATAAATTGCATTAGCTTTAACCATGATTGTCTGCTCCTGGACGTGCTAATAAGAGGCCTGTAGTCTATGATAATCTTTGCTTTTTATTGTCCCATATGCAAGAAAACACATAGGCTAGTGTATCCCTGATGCACGAAAGGACTTTGGGAGCACATTCCCCATGGAGGGTTACTCCTTTAACCTAGAGGCAGGAGGGAGGGCCTAGTCTCTACTCCAAATGACTTGATAGATTTTGTTGACCTCTCCTGGAAGACATCACCCTCCCTGTGGAGTGGGGGCAGGATTGGGTTGGGAGGGTGGTCGGGGGTCATGGGAGGGAGGGAAAGAAAGAGGAAGGGAAGGAAAGGGAACTGGGATTGATATGTGAAAATAAGAATAAATAAATATATAAATAAATAAATAGAAGTAAAATATTAATTCAGAGTTAGGAAATTTTTCTAGAAAAAACAAAAACAAACAAAACAAAACAAACAATCAATAACTCACTTCATGGAATGTATATCCACTTCTTCAGAATATTTTCTTAAGATGAACATACTTGTGTATCAAATACCTCAATTTTTATTTTCTTTGAACAATTATCCAATTTCTGGGCCCTCTGGATTTTTCTGGCTTCCCTAGCACAACTTCCTTTTGCTTTATTCTCATTATGTTACCAAATTCACTTGCATTTTCCTACTCTATCTCCCCATTAAGCTTCTGCAACCAAATATCTCCTTCTGGGTCTAAATCCCAAGAGCCAAGTAAGCATTGCTTGTGTCAGCAATTAATTATACCTTAGGACCATTTGAAATACAGTGTATTTTTATGGTTACAGTGGTAACAGAATGGTTGAGGTGATCTGAATTTGTCATCTTTTTCTAAAAGATTTTAAAAGATTATGTAGAGTTATAAATTATGATATGAATTATGAGCCAATGATAAGAGAAATTGGCTAAAGCAGATTAATGCTTAATGTCTGCAGTGTTGTACAACTAACCCTGTAAAAATACATAAAAAACAATTGTATAATGTGGATCCTTCACAACTACAAATGCAGTAACTCACCATTGCATCAACAGTGAATTGCCAACAGGATAAAATAATGCATATAATGCAAGTTTTGCATCATCACTTCAGAATATGCAAATGAGAGAAAAGATAAAGGACAAAAGTGTAGTTAATGTATTCAAGAGGTTCAGCTACATTACTACCAGGACAGTTTTAACCAATTTAGAAGTTTGTAGTAAGTTTTGAACAATAGGAAAAATTTGAACAAGTGAAATAGGATAAGAGAAAGATTACAGACAGAAAAACTATAAAAGTCAGAAACCAGAACAATGTTTGTATAAGAGCAGTGTGATTGATTGATGCACTTATCAGAAAAGACCGATTATTTGTGCAAGAACAGAGTAATTGATTGATGTATAGGTTTGGATTGTCTTCCTGGGGAAGAAGGGGCCATGGTCCTCTTTTGGTTGAGGTTATAGGCCTCAAAGTCAAGGCTAGATGTGGCATTACAAGTAGAACCAATGTACTCTAGAGTTTGATGCCAAGCAACAAGAAAAACCATGGAGGTTATGTCTAATGCTGGAGCATAGCTATGAGCTGACGGAACAAAGTGTCCATGTGTTCTGTATGGAAAAATGGATACACAAGGAATTGGAGAACAATCAGAAAAGATGAAATCGCAGTTGGGTTTAGGAAGGTGAAGACCTCAGAGATCCTTGTGAGCCTATGGATGTCTGGCATTTCCTCAGAGACTGGTAGTGTGACCTCAGTATAAGAAGACATCTATTGTGGACACTTCATTGCCTCAGACATAAAGAGTACCTCAGAATGGCTAAGTATGAATGCCATATAATTAGAGGTGTAATTCACAAGGTCTGCTAATAATTATTTCCAATTGCATTAAAGTTATTGGAAACCTCTTGTTTTCAAATTTAATTTTGTTATTTGAGAGCTTCCTGTTTGTATACATTGTATTTTGGTCATGTCCACCCCAAATCTTCCCCTTCAGCTCTTCCAAGACTCCACTACCACAAACTCCTCCCTAATTCATGTCTTTCTCTTTTTAAAAAAAAAATCACTGAACACTATTAGTACTGCCATTTTCACATTTCAAATACTAATCCATACCTATATATTATAATAATTTGTTAATAATCACAACAATTTTACAGCAAGTTTCTTTCTAGTATATGATACGAATGTAGTCCCACATGTTCAGCAAAGTGAGAGAGGTTAGTGAAGCAATCAGTGACATGGGAAATGAAATAGTTGGCTTGAGTCATGTTTGCTTGCCTCCAAATCTTATTTCTTAAGCTTCAAGACTAACGTTAAGATTATTTTTCTGGCAAGTGCTGAAGGGTGGTTCTCAATCTTCCTGGAAGTACTGCTGGCTGCTTCATTCTTCGGTTTTTCAGCACTATTTTATGCACATATTCCTTTATTGTGCTATTTATTAATTTATCGCTTTATTCATCAGCTATTTTTTCTGATACTATGATATATTCTGACACTAGGAACATACAAACAGGATGTCATTCTTCCCTTCAATTGTTCATAACCAATTCCATATAAAAGAAAAGTTAACTGTTCAGTGTTCAACTGCTTTAGCTCTGTTCCAAGAAAAATAATTTGGTCATTGGATTTAATCAAAACACAACATATGCCTATATAAAATTCTAAATTAAAAAGTTATTTGGTCATGAGCTGTGAATTACCCACAGGATAATAAATATAGAATTATAAAACTATTTTCTAGAAAATAGAATAGTATTTTCTACTCTAATATATCCAGCACAAAGTTGTCTGCCATGAAATCATATACATAGAAGCCACATTAAATAAGACCAGTATGACATATGCATGCATATGTATATATACATATATATATGTTCATGTATTATGTATATACATGCATAAAATGCAAAAAAATATCATCAATTTGAAAGAGAGTGAGGATGGGATATGAGATGTCTTGCAGTGAGGACAGGGAAGAAACCAAATGATGTAATTTTTTTCATTACAAAAAATAAATACATAGGAAAAAACAGCAAAATTTATAATTGGAGGTCAGAAGTACCAAAGAGCTAAAAGTGCATCTAAAATTATTATATACATTCAATCTTATGAAACATATTTGAAAAAACACTGCTTATCAAGAATCCCATAAAGTAAAATTATAAAATATAAGTTTTAAAGAATATCAGCCTCTAAGATTGGCATGTCATTTTCACCAGTTCCAATTTATTTACCTCCTTACCATGTGTCAGTTTCATACCAGAAGCTATTTAAATTATAATCATGTGAAACTTGGAGTATATAGTTTTGTTTTTTCTGTCTGGGTGTTACATGCAACTCTGTTTCAACAGCATTTTCTGCTGAGAATAGGGGGAAAGGTTTTAACCATCATATTGCAAAGTGACAAGAACTTACTTCTGAGTTTTAAACTCTTCTAGTTCTACTCTGTGTTTTACGACTTTCTCAATTCAATTAGTAGCTCTTCTTGGCATTTACTACATGAAAATTATAAAAATCTGTCAGACACTGAAATGTGAGTGTTGGGCCGGGAGCGATAGGTCAGAACTTAAAAACATTTATTGCTGTTGCAGGGGAACCAGATTCTGTTTCCAGCTCCCACATGTTGCTCACAACCATCAATGGGATCTTGTACTCTCTTCTGGACTCTACAGGAATTACGCATACACGTGGTAAATATACATAAATGTAGGCAGGCCACTCACACACATCAAATGAAATAGAATTGTATTAACAAATGAACAAAATTCCATTAAAGTATAGGATATTTATGCAAATGACAATATCTGTCCTTATAGCCACAGGTAAGTGTAGCCCTCAGTTCTTATTGAAGATGCTTCTTTTTGCAGCAGGGACCATCAAAGAAATTAATACCTGGTCAAAATGCAGCTAAAAACTGATCACACATGGTGTTCATTCCTAGATGATGCATATATAACACAAGTAAAAATGCAGACAACTGACACAACCCCTACATCTAAGGCCCAGGGAACATGGTAAAATTGAGGGGAGGTTGTAAGAGCACAAGATCACAATGTCTGGTGTGAGATATAATTTTCTATACACGATAGGGAACTAAACCAATGAAATATTAACACCATGGTCAGCTAAAGAAGACGTGCACAATGACAACACAGGTTAATAACCCAACATGGATGGGAGAAATATCAGAGGACACACCTCCATTAGAAGAAGAGCTACAGGCAATTATCAGCTGCCAAGAGAGGGAGAATTGGCCTTCTCCAGGGATAAGAACCCTAATAGGTTATCAAATCCCAAGTGGCTATTCACAGACACACATATCTATGAGCCACACTAAATTTATTCATCACGTAACATATGTGTGCATAGAAATAGCTTAAAGAGATCATGAATTCAATAGGGATGTGGTGTAGTCACAGAAGTCAGAGGGGGAATGAAAATAATGCAAACACAGAATTCATGTGTTAATTCCTTAAAACTAAAATAAACATTTAAAATCGGATCTTTTACAATTTATATTATACATATCATATGCACGAAATTTCTAAGAATTTAAACCTAAGAACCTAAGACAAAGAGAACAATTCATCATGCAAAAGAAAATAATTTTGTTTCATGTTTGTTGACCCCCATCACATGTGTGTTTGTGTGTAGTGAATGACTGTATACATTGCATACATGTAGGCACTGGTGTGATGACTCAAGACTTACTGCTTGGAAAAGTCTCTGTTGTTTACAAAAGCCAATGCAATAAAGCCCTTTTAGTAGAAGTTAAAAGCAAGTGTTGAATCCCTTAGCTAATAGGTTTGGGGAAATTCTGTGAAAGCAAATGAAGATTCACATTGTCTTCATTAAGTGGATTTGACCTTTGGAAAATTTAAAATCTCCTGTGAAAAACTCATGTATGGAGTGAAAATTTAATTTTTCATTAAGAAAAAATAAGAATGCATGTATAACAGTATGTAATATAATAAGTGTCACTATACATATATGCAATGCAGTATCAACAACTAACAGAACAAGTATTAGTCTCAATGCAGAAAGGTACAGATCAGATATGGCTAAAACAATAGCAAATATGATAAAATACATTGAGAAAAATCAAGACTATCTTAAAGAGCAGCCAGAAAGAGGATATTATACAGATAGGAATTTAAGACATTTAGAGATAGCATTAAAAGAAAGGAAAAAAGAAGGAAGCAAAGGAAGGAAGAAAGAAAAGAAAATCAAGACCACAGAAGAAAAACTAATTATTTTGAGGACCGTCATTATTATGTCCATATTTATTCAAGACCCAAATGAATGAAAGATTGAAATATAACCAGAGGTAGAGAAAGGGATGTGGCAATTATGACTAGTTAGTAAAAAGAGTTCTTATGACAGAAGAGATGTCTCAGTGATTATAAATGCATACTTCCCTTGCAGAGTAGCCAGATATGATCCCTAGGACCTACATTGGATGGGTGGCTCAGAAACACCTGTAACTCCAGCTTCATGGAGGAATATGACATCTCTGGCTACTATAGGCAGGTATACACATAACTCCACACAGATACAGACACCAGCACAAATGGAAAATTAAAAATAAAACACTGAAAATTAGTAGCATAGTTAATATCAATTAAGGAAGATGTGGTAAGGCACGTTTAACACAGCAAAAGCACGCTATAAATGTACTGTAGGGTGGGTAGAGAATGGGATGGGAGGAACGTCAAGGGACATGGGACGATGGGAGGGAGAGGGAACTGGGATCTATATGTAACATAAGAAAATAATAATAATAAGTTTTTAAAATAAGTAGTAAAAATGCTGAAAAGCCAAAGGACAGTGAAATGACCTTACAACTCAAGACAGCAGAGGGCTGCATCACCAGAAGTTGGACAGTTCAAGCAGATGACAGGCCAAGTGCTGCAACAGCTTGTAAAAGCAGCCTGTGGAAAAGGCACAGCCTGAGCTGTAATTGCTTCCCAGAAGGAACAAGATTCAGTTGTCCCCACATGTCAGTTCTCACCTATTGGTCAGACTTCCTAATTAAATGGCACAACTATGTATGAGGGAAAAAAAGAATTTTCAAAGATTAGCCTTCCATGGCAGAGTAGAGCAGGGAAAGAGTGAAAAATGGACGTCTAAGCAGACAGTCCAGAGAATACCACAGAATCTAGGCAACCACATCCAAACCTCAGAAGGATCAGCAGTCACAGGATATCCCCAGCTTTTATGAGGACAGCTATCTAAAGGAAAATAGTCTAGAGAGGTAGTTCATAGAATAAGATGCCCAATATCTAAATAGATTTCAATAAACACTCACTTAAAAACTCCAGCCTTGGCAAAATCATATAGGATGACAGCTTAAGTGGGTCTGGATAAAGAAATTTACAAAATATCAGTCCAACTTAACATGGAATTCGACCTGGGAATACAGAACTTGAAGTTTGAAAAGATCTTTCAAATCCCACTACCTGAAAAGTGGGACCAAGATAAGAAATCAGAAATGCAGCCCCAAAGATTTGTTTAAATAGGAGATACAGCACATGAAAGCAGCAATAACATAAGGCTTTAGGGAACTTGAGAAGGTCTTAGTTCATGATCTAAGAGAAACAACATTGAACTTCAAGGGCCTTGGCAATCTTCCCTCTTGCATGGAAATACACTTCAGGAGCAGTACAAAATACACACTGAGGGGAGGGTAGCTGACACAAGAGAAACAAAGAATGGTTCACAAATCTTTCCAACTGCTCATGTTTAGAAGAGACATCCATTTTATGTTATCTGGGGATGTTTTGTACCTGGGTTTTCAGGTGACTGAATACTAGATTGAACTAAGGAACGGTCTGGCATAGAACCCTTGTGTCAGAGAGTAAGGGGGATGAAATGAGCTGCTGGTAGCAGGCTTCAGAGAAAAACCACAGAAAGTATGATGCCATATTATTCATCTGGCCACTTTTTAGTCAGTTGAGACACAAAGGAAAGTGACTATTACATCATCAGTGAGCTCTGTATGAGCGAGCATTAATAGGCACACATGCACACACACATGCCAAGACTGTGGCGAATGAGGGCAAGCAGCCAATGAACCAAATATTTTCTTGGTGGTAAAGAATTCTAAATTGTAAAATGAAATATTTGAGCCCTATGCTTGTGATATTTCATCTTAAGGGTCTAAAAGCTTTTAAACCATCGAGCTTTGAAAAACAAATTGGGCTTTTCAAGCTAAGTGTGTAAGAGCTAATTTGTTAAAACATCAATGTATTTGAAAAGGATGGGCAGCAGATGCCTCTTGAAGACATTTTAGAGTTTCATGATTTCTCATGAAACAAAGGAACACTGTAATACAAATAAAACCGTATTCATGATTCCTACAATAAAAGCTCAGAATGAATACTATGAATATGAGTTTCTTTCTCTCATGATGACAGTATATTTGTCTAATCCCCACCCAGCCTCTCTCTTCCCCTCTACTCTTTCATTTCTGATGTGGGATAATGCTCTTATTCTCTCTAAAGACTTGTCACTCGTATTGGTATAATAAGATGCTGATTGGCCAGTAGTCAGGCAGGAAGTATAGGCAGAGCAACCAAACTAGGAGAATTCTGGAAAGAAGAAGGCAGACAGTGAGTTGCCAGCCATACACAGAGGAAGCAATATAGAATGCCTTACTGAGAAAAAGTACCAAGCCATTTGGTTAAACTTAGATAAGAATTATGGGTTAATTTAAGGTGTAAGATCTTGTTAGTAATAAGCCTGGACAATAGACCAGACGTTTGTATTTAATATAAGCCTCTGTGTGTTTATTTGGGACTAAACGGTTGCAGGACAGAAACTTCCATCTACACATTTCTTTTCCCCTTTGAGAAATAACACCAGGTTTTAGTCATTTTTCCAGAGAAAAATGTTTTTGAATTTAAATTTCACCTGGTTTATTTTTAATAAAATGTTATCTTTGGGCATCTTTTACAGTGGTGGAACATGCTGGTAGGATATGCTGAAGGAAGAAGATATAGGAGTACCACAAGTCTCATGCCAGCCTGGGTATCTTTTAAGGTAACCACTGATTTCCTACTTTCTACAGAAATAAAGAGAAATGGTGAGACTAAATTGTGAGACTACATCTAGTTGTTCTAGAATACTATTTTTTTTTTGGTTTGATTTCCTGTGGAATGTCTCATCCTCCCTGGGGAGCAGAAAAGGCATGGGATGGGGTTGGTGGGTTGAACAGGGGAGGATGGGAGAGTTCGGGAATTGATTGATATGTAAAACAAGCTTGTTTCTAATTTAAATAAAAGATTATATTAAAAAACAATATCATCTTTTAAAGGTAATAATTAGTAAGCCTTTATTGAATTCTACTATATCTGATTCACCAGTAAGATCCCATCATTGTCTATTGAGATAAGACATTAAAATAGACTGGATGCAGATATTCAGTGCAGCTCCTTTGCTATTTCTTTATCCTTCATGGCATGCCCTGGTTTTTAGTCCTAATGGCAAAAATGTATTTTGACATACTAGCTTTCTCCTCTCTCAAGACCCTTTCATGAGATAAACCTTTTGTTTAAGCAAAATCTTTCTGCCCCACAGAGTTCTTCCTTGCTCTCTCTGGTAAGCAATGTACTCAATTCCTTAGGCAAGTACAACCGCCTTTGTAACACTTAATCTTCTTGTGTTTCTTACGTTTTATCTGTTCTTGATGTTGACATTATTTTATTGTCTCAATCACTTACGGGGAGTGAACTGGAGTACAGAATCTCTGTCTATATTGTTTTCAGTTTTCTCCAGATCCTGTATGTATGCCACATAGTACCTCAACACATTCCTCAGAAATTGTCCTAATTAGTTTTCATTTAAAACAATGGCAGATATTGTTACATTACAAAGTAAAATCCTGATCATAGTTCTTTGCATTTGTTTGACTGGGCAGACTTGCTGTGTATATGACAGTCTGTTAGGCACTTGGCTTTTCTTTAAATACTTTGTCTATACACTGCCCTAAGAGAATTGGGGGCAATCCCCCAGGGTCCTTTTTTATGTACACTTCTTTTGTCATTGTAACCTAAAGGTAAGTATTTTTGCATAGGCCTGTGACCTCTAATATTATTTAAGGTTAGCTCATTTTCTATTATATGAAAGAGAAGGAAGTCACATAAAGTAAATATCACAGCCATAAAACACATTTCAAAATGTTTCCTCTATACATCACCTTCCAGAACCTTAAGAAACTAAACAGCTGGTCTATTCTTCAAGTATATTGTCTATATTTACTGCTGTGTTGTCTCAACTGTTTACCAATATGTCTGAAAGAATGAAAATTTGGTGAAGTCAGAGGTTAGAGAAACCATGTGATGTCACTATACAGGGATGACTTTTGGTACGGTTGTTGCCATTTTTCACTATGTCAGCAGATATTATTTTTGTTAAAAGCTGTGGTCATGTATGTCATGTGGCTGAATAAGTAACAAGGAGAAATGGTATCATATTTTAATGGGGTAGGAATGGAAAGGGAAGGGATTTCATGTAGCAAAGGACTTGTGCTTATTTCACACAGGGCTCTGTGTCTTAAGGAAATGGGTTTCTAAGAATAAGGAGCCTCATGGCCTCTGCCTAAAAGTAAAAATCAATGCTAGGAAATAAACTCAGGAGGATGAAGAAGGGGACATTTTCTGTTTGGTATTTTCTGTAAAACAGTTCTTCATAGAATTTATTATAACTTGGCATCAGCTTATGAAAAATGTGATCATTCAAGTTGGAACAATCTCTCAAGTTTCTCACTATAAAAATAATGAGTATGTCTCACAAAAACCAAATAGTTCCTGAGTTGGACCTCTGAGGATGGGTATTCTGACTACATCACATTCTGTGGTGCCTTTCTACATATTTGACAACTCTATTTCACAATTTCTTACACTTTTCAAACCTGGCTCAATACAAATGCTTACAATATAAATATAGCTCAATAATAACTTATTCAAGTCATAATTCTTCTGTAGCCCCATATGGAGTATACAAAGTATATGGAGAATATACTACATAAGGAATCAAAATCTTCTCATATATATATATATATATATATATACAAAATCTTCTCATATATATATATATATATGGAATATACACATACAAAAGAGAGAGAGAGAACAGTGGTGAGAGGAAGACAAAGAAAGAAAGTGATAGTTACAAATATTCTTATACAAAATTATATATACATTTATATATATATATTGTATATATAATTTCCAATAGGAAAGCAAGATAGGTGGTACTAGGAGACAAGGAGATTTTGGGAGGTAGTAGGGAGGAGTTTCAAGATGTAGGTCCAACAGGGTAGAATTCTGGTTCTTCTCTCTGGTAAAATAAGACCACATGGAAACATTTAGATTAATAGAAATGATTTAATATTTAAGACAGAGCTAGCCAATAAGTAATGCTAGTAACATGCCACACAATTATATCTAATATAGTGTCTCTGTGTGTTATTTGGGGCTGGCACAGCTGAGGGGCCAGACCAGTGGCAAATCAGCTCCTAACAAATGACCATGTGAAACCCTTGAGCAAACTGAAAGTAGGAAATGATGGGAGGTTATAGGTAGGAACTGTGAGGGGCAGACACAAAATAAACTTGAAAGCAGTATAACTAATGGCATCAATTATAATATCTCATTCCTGATTTTGGTGTGTGTGGAATTAGGTGGTGGTTGTAGAGTCTAGGAAAACGAGGCAACAGAGATAGGATATTCCAGGCTTATTAGTTTGTCTGAGAGAATTGGTAAGTCCAATGATAAAATAATAATACACTTCTGGAACACAAAGTTCTCCATTAACCTCATTTAAAAAAGGTGTTTGTAACAGAGTAGAAACACAGAAAGTTACAGACCACCTAGGCTGGCACACCAATGGTGAACAAGAGACCTCCTCTCAAGCAAAGAGGGAGGTGAGAACGACTCCATGCCATAGGCACCATGTTACCCACACAATCACACACATGAACCCTCATAGCATTATACACAGATATAATCACACACATATTATACACAAATACAGTCACACACATTATATACAAATACAAACACACAGAGAGAATTAAGAAAAATAGAATATACTACAAGAAGGAAAAATGTAAGTAAATAAAATGTGGTTAAAATACAATGTTATGAGACAGTGAAGGAAAGCACTCTTGTAAAACAAATGAAAATCTTTTAAATCCGAAGTGTTTGTCAGAGAATATGAACCACACTAAATATGTCCTTGAGCATTGGCGTTCTCCGTGCTGTGTATATTATATTGATGATAGGAGGCATACTGTAGTAGCCGAGAAAGCTGTCTTAACCCTATCCCCAAAAGAATTCTCTCAATAAAAATCGACAGCAAATGATGTAGACACAAAATTATTTGAAGTAAAGTAAGTAAGTATTTGAAGGAAAATAACTAAGTAAAAAAGTTTCCAAGTGTCTTGGTTTGGCTGTGACACTTTCAAAACTGGCTTTCCAATGGGTGTCTTATAAGGAATGGAAATCTATTGTTTTACCTTTCTAGAAGCTGAGAAGTTCTGGGTCAATTAGATATTCCTCAGTAGAAAACCGGTACCAAAGCAACAAGTTATAATAATAAGAAATTGAGTTTAGTTTTTTTTTTCTTTTCCTCATTTTCAGTTGAGGTAAACAATATTCTTAGATATAATCAGATTCAGACCCAATTTGCTTGAGGCTTGAACACACAGGGGTCATGATAAGAAGGGACAAGCTCCTCTGAGATGTCACTTCTCTAGGACTCCTAACATAGGAAGGGTGTGACTCAAGAGCTCCAAAGGAAAAGAACAGAACACAGAAAGACACAAAGATAATTAGCACAGCCCCTTGGTTTTAATCTCTATTCTTTTAGTATGTGTTTTAGGCTTAGCAAGTGCTTAACACATTTATAAATTCTCTCATCGTTTAGTTTATTCTCAAATGAAGCATATATGAAAATCATATGTATTCAAGTTCCAGAAAGGAGAACTGAGTTCAAACATACCATGTTATGTGATCAAGGTCCTGTTTTTAAGTGTCAGATGATGTTCATCTTGGTCTTTGTACCACAAACTCAGTATTTTCTTTCCTTTCCCCTGGTGTTGGTGGGGGGGTTCAGATAGTCACCGATGATTCTTAGTACAGAGGTTGAATTTTTCTTTGGGTGATTTAATCTCTGAAGAGCCTAGCAGCTGTAGTCCATGAAAGCATCTCCAAAGACGAGTAAATTTCTTTCTTGAAGAAGGATCTTGCTTGTATCTTTCAGTTCCTAGCACATCTCTTCTGACCCTGTGTTCATTGACTTTGTTTTCTTTCCTCCCATGCTAGATGCTAAATGCTGTATCTCCCCAATGCAGCTGCCTAAATTCACGCGCCTCGGTGATGGAATTAGGTGGTTTGATCACTGAAAGGTAGGCAGAAAGTTGAAGCTCCAAAGGAGAGAATTAACTTCCTGATAAGAGAGATTCCTAGATTTCCTTCACGAATCCTGACCGAAGACAGTCATCCATGGTCTCGAGAAAATGAAAATGAGGAACAGGATTATAGAAGGAAAGAAACTGATATTTCTTGTAATTATTACTTGTCTCAGTTGGCTTTCCCCCCAAGGAACATCTAATTGCTTATTAAATTAAGTTGGTATCTATACATTTTAACCTCATCTGGCCACCCAGTGCCTGCATTTATTATTCTCAGAGTGGAAACTTGACATTCAACATCTGGTCTGCATTCATTTTCCTTTATTCTCCTCTACTCATTCTATCTGCTGTGCTTTTCTACAAAAGAGTAATGTAAGTGGCTGTTAATATGTTTCAGCATTTTATATCCAGGACCCCCGCTTGCATTCTGTTGAGAGATCAGAGACCTGCCTGACTGATCCACAGATGTGTTAGAACTAAAATGCCTCTGTGTACAAGGAAGGAACAAAGGAGACCAGAAAGCACTTTTATTGCAGCTAGATAAGAAATATTTTTTCTTCTGACAAGGAAGCTACTCTGTACAACATAATTTACAATTGCACACATTTGCATATGTTGAAGGCAGCACGATGCACTTCCCTCAAAAGCGAAAGAAATAGTGTGTGGGTCAAGAATAAACTAATGGGATAAATAGCACTGCATCAAAGATACACAGCTCAACTGGTTCTTGACAAACTACAGAGATTATTTTGCAGGGAAGTCCCTTGTGTCTTTGAGAAATTTGATGTGGACAAGAGAGTAAGTCAGATACTTTACTCATTGTCTTAAAGACCAATTCCAATCACAGCCACAACTTGAATTAGTCACATTGTGAAAAGAAAACAATGGGCAAACCCTAAATATTCCGTTCTGAAAACTCACCATTGGAAAAACATCTGCACTGAGGAAAAGGGAACCCCTGGGAAATGTGGCTGCTCTGTCAGCACTGCATACTAAAGGAAAAGAATGAGCAACCGGATGGAACTAGAACTGTTCTACACATATGTGTCAGAACTTGATGGAAGTCCAGTGAGCCTCAGCATTTGAAAAGCTGGATTCATACTAGGCATTTGCAAATTTTGGCTTCTCTATGCTGAAACACAAAGTTAACTTTTGCATCCTACTTTCCTTCATTGGGTCAACTGGCATTGAATCAAGCTCCAACAGAGTTTATGTTGATTAACTTAACTTTGTAGTCAGTTATAAAACAGCATCTGACCTGCATGCATATTAATTATTAATATTAAATTTTTTGGCCAGCATGTATAAACCATGAGCTGACACTTGGCATTTTTTTTGTCAGGCTACTTCATAGACTGTCTTTTTCACTTCTAGGCACCACTCACTTTCAGTACCTGTGATCTTTGCTTTAATTGTCAACTTGGCACCTGGGAAGCATGACAACGAAAGAGTGTCTACATAGAGTTGTTGTTGGGGAGCAGTATCTTCATAAGCTTGATTGATAGACGATGATCCAGCAGCCCACTGAAGATAATACCACACCCTAGGGGGGGTCCTGACCTGTCTAATATTGGAGAAATTGAGCTTAACCTAAGCAAGCAAGTGAGTAAGCATATATTAATACATTTCTGTCTGCTCTTGTCTGCAGATCTTTGATTTCCCTGCTGTGATGTCCTGGAATTGTGACTTGAAATAAACCCCTTCCTTCCTCTACAAAGTGGTATTTTTCAGGGTGTGCATCATAGAAACAGAAATTGAAAACTGGAAGAACATCTGTGCCTATTGTCATTCCAGAAAGTTGTGTGCCAGTACAGCTTATTGGACCTCATGGATATCTGTAGAGACCACCTTGGGTTCGTTTTAGAACCAAAGACTGAAGCAGTACAGTTCTCTTTGCATCTTGCTGCTCCAGATTTTAATGACTAGCCTAAGCTTATCTGGAATGTGATCCTTCATCCACAAGCTATGACACTTTCTCACTACACAATTATTTCAATATTCATCAGCCATGGAGTTCTAAATTTGAATCTTCAGTTTGAGCCTAAGTTAACCTTTTCTCAATTCCCTTTTGGACATTGATTGATCAACTATTTCATCTTTTGTTTGTACTTTAGCCATTTCCACCTCCTTTTCTAAGGGTTGCTCAGACTTTGCTGGCTTTAAAATACAACCAAAATAAGAGGCAATAACTTTTCGCGACCTGACTATATCCATCAGCAACTGTATTGTATTTTGATTTAGAAATTACTAGTTGTAAATGTACTATTTTTATTTTTAACACTTTAAAAAGTTCTATGTGTAAAGGTTTCTTTTTATCAGTCTTCTTACATGTATCAATCAGTAAAATCCATAAACTTTAAGTTTCCTGTCCATAAAATGTGAATGTTACCACACTGTTATAACCCCACTTTTAATGTCTAATATTCTTTTCTGCTATCCCTCTTCATGTGTGATGCTCTATTAATTATGGAATTGTTTAGTTGGATGATTTTTATGGTTTAGTACATTTTCTTTTCACAATCTTCTTATTTGAAATATCTTGTCATTTTGTTATTTTTATTTCGTCATACTTATCATCTCAATGCTTCTGAAAGGAAGTCTTTAAGAATGTCACAATCTATGATCTAGTTTGACTGTTTTGGAAGGACACATTTACTGAGTGTTTTTTAAGATCCAGATATTATGGTAATTATATCATGTTTTATTGAACAATAGTAAGTTGAAGTAAAAATAAAAAAGCAGCCTACTGAATTTCAACACATATGTTCCCAATAGCTACATTATAGAAAGGCCAATTAGCTTACCTTGATAAATGTGGCAAACCAAATATATTCAAATCCTTAATTTACAGTTTTAAGAGTTGCAATTTCTTGATAACTTACATATAACCCCAATATTACATGCTCAAGATTCATAAACATATTCTTAGAAACATATTGCTCTTTTTTCATTTTTTCATTATGTTTTCTTATTTTATATATTTATCCCAGTTTCCTCTCCCTCCCATGCCCCCAAACCCACTCCCATCCCACCCCTCTCCTACTCCACATGGAAGGTGATGCCTTCTGGGAGGGATCATCAAAATCTGTCAAGTCATTTGGAGTAGGGTCTAGGTCCTCCCTCCTGTCTCTAGGCTAAGGGACTATCCCTCCATGGGTAATTTGATCCCAAAGTCCTTTTGTGCAACAGGGATACATCCTGGTTCCACTGTCAGAGGTCCCTTAGACTGCCCAGGCCTTCTAACTGAGACCCATGTTCAGGAGGTCTCATATAGAACATATAAAACAAATATCACAATATTCTTGTTTTCAAAGTTTTAACACATCATCCACACCACACCCCTATGTGGAACCTATTTGAAATATAGGTGGAAAAGGCAGTATATGAGCACAGGACTTGGTACAGGGATATGCATGTAGTTTTCTTGCTTTTATCGTCCAACTAAAGAAGAAAGTGTGGACTCTTCAGAACAAATAAACATATAACTAGTATTTTCTACTTTCTGAGCCTAAACATATGCATAGTACATTTCAAATTCACTTATGTTTTATATCATTACAGATGGTGTTGAATTTCAATGATGGGGTGTGCTGCAATTGCAGAATAGAAAAGAATGGAATAACATCATGCTTCAAGCCCCAATCATGTTCCTTGTGCTTTAATTTCTCTACTTCTATTTATTTTCTGAAGTTTCTAGTCCAAACTCTTTCACAAAACTTTGGCTCTCTTTACTCTCTAGGGCAATACATCAGTTCTTCTCCCGAACTGCATTATATCCATGTTCTCCACATGTACTATAACTCCTGCTTCATGAACTCTCATAGCCTGAGCAGAGGTAACTGGGTGTGAGTTTAACTCCTGAGACTGCATATTGTACTAGGAAATACAGGAATGCAAAAGTTAAATGTTATGTGGCAAAATTACACTTGGGTCAAATAAAAGTGTAACCAAATTATTTTGATAATACTATGGTTGTCTTGCACATTTCAACTATGCATAAGTTGCTGTTTAATTTCATTCCATGATAGTCAACATGTTTTTTGGTTCATACAAGGGTCTGACAAATATAGGGGGGAAATAAAGTGGGTATGATTAAGATATAGTCTATAAATGCACTATAATCTCAAAGAGTAATGAAAACATGATAAGTAAGAAAAATTAGGTGCATGCCATTACCTTCACTTTGTCAGTTAGTTGCAATGATGGGATAAATGATGAAGAATTCCTCTAAGTAATAAATCAAGACTTTTCATTCTGATAGAATTAAGGCATTTTTTTATCAACTTCTAACAAATATAGCATTTTAAAATTATCTAAAGTGAAAATTTTCTACTCTGTTTCTTCATACCAAGGTTAAAGTAACACCTATGTATTATTAATAGACTGAGTTTTATAGTTTATAAATATTATTAATAGACTTTTAGTTTGTTACTTTATATTACAGTGTTTCAGATATTCCGAAACATAGTTAATGTTACCTTAAAGTTACAAGTAGACCTTTTGGCATCTCTTGTTAAATTGCATTATTAAGATGTCATGTATTACCACAAATTTTGTTTAATATTTTGATAGCTATACTTCTGAATGAATGTTTATCCCAATGGAAAATTTAAAATAAATCACCTATGGCATTCTAGGGGGTGTTTATTAGGTAACTCAATAATGTGAAATTCCACAATGCAAATGCAACAGATGACTTCTATGTAAAACTTTGAGCCTTGGGAGTTAATTGAGTTAGAAACAAAACAAAACAAAACAAACAAACAAACAGAAAACAACAACAACAACAAAAAAGAATTGGACTTAGTTTAGTTTTTCAGAAACAGTAGGACTCCAGTAATACAAGTAGTGAGTGCTGCATAGCCAGAAAAAGGGATGCTAGGCTACTGGGAAGTACAGCCAAAATGATTAAGTGAATGAAATACAGAGGCATGAATGGATTGATTGGCCTACACTCAGGACACTGGCCACTTGTGATGGAATGGATGGAATCTCTGAGCATCCTTAGTAGAAAAGGGAAAAGGCATTTTCCCTAACAATATAACTACATGTAGGAGAGCCATATTTAGTACTGCTTAATGAGGAAACCTTGTTATGACTGTTTTGTTTTACACATTTGTGTGTGTGTGTGTGTGTGTGTGTGTGTGTGTGTGTACATGTGTATATAAATTCACATATTTATAGTGTTTGTTTTAAAAAGTGTAGCATTATCCCTACCCAGCTGCTATCTCATCTCAGTTATGTAGTACACTTTGTAAATAGCAGGAGTTTTGGAACGCAGAAGCCTTGGAACGAAGCTCTGAGAAAATGAGACACAGAGGAGCACAAAGCACAGGACTCAAAGGACATATTTTAATACCCATTTGTTCACATGCATGTGAGTTTTTGCTGGTTTCTGGCTGCTAAAATCTCTATCTCCTTCTTTGGATAATCCTGAACTGATATTCTGCTTTCCCATTTAAGTAGCCCACAGTAAGTGATAGAGTTGTGTTTGCAGTAGGTTAGGATGGGGAAGCCTTTGTCTATGGGCTAAAGTGCCTTATGGTTAAAAGCACATCAGACCAATGTTTTGTTTTGTTTTCTGGGGTGGGGGTTGTTTTGATTTATTTCTCAGCCCTAATCCTCTTCATTATAAATTTACTTAGAAGAGAATCTATAAAATTTTCTCTTCTGCAACTCTGTGTTTTGTTTGACTTTTGACATGTGGTCATTTGTTATTCTCTACTATTTTAATAGACCTTTCCCCCCCAAAATTCCACATTAAACTACTAAACACATCTGCCTTGTTAGAAAACAGGCCCTGCATGTCTGTTTGTTATGTTTGTCCCCTGAAGTAATCAGTGAGTTGAGTAGAAAAGGCAGCCTCTTCTGTCTGTCTTGGATTTAGTCTGGAGGTAAAGCAGTAGACACATGTGATGGCCACTCTCAAACATGGAATAGTTTGCATTGCTCTTTCTTAGATTTTTAACCATTTATTAAACTTCTCATCTAGTAACTATTTCTGCTCTGCTCATTTCCATAACATATTCTATTCAAAATCCTCCTCCCAAAAAGAAACACTAACAAACTGAGTGCTTATTATTATTAGCACTACTAGCAGCGACTAGTAGTGCAAACACATGAATCAAGGTGGCTAAGTAACATTTGGGAAGTGGTCCTAGAGAGATATTGGTGGATCTTGCTCGTTATCACCCCTCATTTTTTAATCACATCATCCAAGACTGACTGTTTTTTATATTAGAATGAGTTTTGAGGAAAAGACGACTTTCCAAATCCTACTGACTTGTCATTTTTCTACTCAGTCTCATGTGATTTTACAGGCCACAGTATCATCTAATTATGGCCATCACTCATTCATGCCTCTCTGCAGCACCTACTTAAAAATTGCCAATCTCTTTCATATTCTTCTATCTTCAGTTCAAACAATATGGCTTTTTCTGAGTCAGGACAATTGGGTTCACTTAAAGGTAAATAGCTTACTATATTCTTAAATCTCTCTTTCTTCATCAGTTTCAGCCATAAAGAAAGCAACATTCAAATTCCAAGGAGAACTTGTATCAGTGATTCCGCATGTAGAAGGTATAAGATTACCCCAGTATTTTACTTTATGATATAGTTCAGGGACCCATTATGAATTCATAATTATACCTTGGAATTCACTATTTCTTGAGTCTATATTGAGTATCAAACATGAGTTTAACTCTGGACCTCCATGTTATAGAGTGGAAATAAGGAAGGAAAATGTATTTGCCGAGACATATTTCTACTCAAGTGGGCTGTTAGGAGGACACACATAAAGTATATGTTCTCATGATATGTGAGAGTGATTAATCTAGCATGATATACTAAGAAGGTTTAAGAGATTGTGGGGTTCTATAAATACCAAAGATTGTGGGGTATTTTCTTAGTAGTGCATATCAAAAGAGTAATACAAACACAGTATATCATAATAATTATATACTGTTATTTTATATAATATAAAATATTATATAATATATATATTTGTTATATATAATAATTCAAGTAAATATGAGAGATGAGTGAATGTTATACATTTCTGAAATATGCTAGTCCAACTATGGGCATGTAAATTTAGTCTAGCCTGCAAATTCAGATTAGGCCTTTGGAGAATCCAGAGGTTCAAATTCCATGTCTACTACTTGCTAAATTTTTGCTTCTTTTCACCTCTAAACCTCCATCTTATAGTTACAATGATGATACCACTACACTTAACTCACCCATAGTTGTAATAAGATAATTGAGGTAATGTCCAGAAAATAATGTCCAGCATCTAGTGCAGATTTATGAATGACAGCTATTGTTAAGTGACATTTTATTCAGTGAGATAGTTGCTTACACAATGTTTCTGTAATCATCATATCCATTCTCTAGTGACCCAAAATAAACATTGTTTCATCAAAATAGATTTGGATGAAGCAATTTCTTTGATCTGTGACTGGTAAACTATAAGAAGTGAATAGATATTTGACTCCAGAAAATTCTATATAATAGTAAACATTTTAAGAGCCCCTCTTCTATACTATCTACTTTCTGACAGCTCATACTGTGGATGCAAGTTCCTGTCCCACTCAGGTCCACAGCAATTTAGTCCCAAATAAGCACACAGAGGTTGTATTAATTATAAACTGTGTGACTGATGACTCACACTTCTTATTGGCTACCTTGCTCTTAATTATTAACCCATTTCTATTAATTTATGCATCTCCATGTGGTCTTGGCTTACTGGAGAATGCCTGGGTGTCCTACATTTCTGGCATCTACATGTAGTATCTTTGTCTTTCTTTTCCCTGCCTCTTTGTTCAGAATTCTTGCATAGCTAAATCCAGCCTGTCCATTGGCCAAAAAAGCAATAAAAGCAACACATATTTGCAGCATACAGATGGACCTCCCACATCATCAGAGAGCATACTTTCTGCTCTCTCTCTCTCTCTCTCTCCTCTGTGTGTGTGTGTGTGTGTGTGTGTGTGCATTTTTGTGTGGCTGCACATACATGTACAAGTAGAAGTCAGAGGTAATCCTTGAGAGACATCACCTTGCTTTGTGAAACAGGGTTTCTCATTGGCCTGAAGCTCAAGCTCACCACTTAGGCCCTGCTGGCTGGCCATGAGTCCCAGAGATGACTTGTAACTGGTTTTCCAGGGCAGTGATATATGCACACTATTACATCCACATTTTTACATAAGTTTTTAGGATCAAACTTTAAACTCAGCTTTACAATTTCTCTGCAAGCACTTTACAGGTAGATGTCTCTCCCAGGATCATTCATGCTATCTCCACGTGGGACTTTTGTCGTTTCATCAAATTCTGCTGATGATAGAGTGAATTTGAAAATGATAGTAGGCCACAACCGAGGCAATTTCTCTCCTCTTATACTCACAGCCTCACTAAATCTGTTCTCGATTTTTGCATGAAAGAGTAAAGGTGGCCTGAAGGCAAGTCCTTCAAAGAAAGAAAACAGAATAAACAGTTGAAGAGCATATAGTCTGGGATCCAATCATAAGAAATGCTGTTTATAACAATAAAGTTCTTAATTCTAAAACTTTATGCACTACAGCTTTAATCCAGTGGCTTCATGACACATAGTTGTACTTTTATAAAGATCCACTGACATTCAAATAAGCATAAATAAGAATTTTGTTATTACAATGAAACAGACTTCAACCCTATTACAATGTCTATATCTGAAATATTGTTTTGCTTCAAGCCTAATACATTTATTCACCACCAACTCAAAATCCTACCTCTTCTTTCTTGGAAGCTTATTCATTTGGTAGACATATTTTGGCCTCAAATTCTAAATTGTACTTTATTTCTTTATTAATTCATTCCTTAAGCCAACATAGTTTATTGTTGACCAATATTGTGCCAAAGATGTCAAGCTAAACCAAACTAAGTTCTTGTCATTAAAATATTCACAAGCTTTTGCAGAAGACACCTATAACATTAGCATGATATAGGTTGATGTGTAAGAATTCTGCTTTATAGAGGAATACATGATCTATTTTTATACAGGAGTTAATTTCACATTACTCTACCTCTTCTTCAATGGTATAAGTAAATAGAGCCACGGTGAGTATCATTTTTGTAGCTAATAGTAACTTTAACTATACTGTATCCTGTATACAGGATAGTATCTTACTTAGACATGTAACGGGCACAACCAGGACATAGAAATTCATAAGCAAATTATTGGGCAATTATTGAGCAATATTCTTGGTAACAAGTCTTTAATGAATCTAAGAATAGTGAAGGAAGAAAGTAAGGCCAAGTAGAAAATAACCAAACAAACACTGAATTAAAATACAATTATAGTGGATGTCATATTCATTTCACAGTGAGCTACAGAGAGAAACTAGGTTATCAAAATTGTAGCATTCAATGGAGTAGGTTACACTGCAACCAATACTGCCCAAAAATTGAAGGGCTCACAAATTTGGGCAAAGCCATTTCTATCAAGTGAGAAATTTCTAGACTTGTGAGTAGCTATGGTTTATGAGTAGAACTCACTGACAGTAGCTGAGAAGAAGTGCCTCTGGGCTAAATACATAGATATTGATCATATCACAGCATCCATCACAGTATCTGTCACATGGAATATATTTGTATATAAATGCTCTCTGTTTCAAAATTCTATTTTTCAGTATAGGCATGTATGTATAGTCCTACCTGAGTATTGTGGTGCATATTCTTCTATTCCAAGCTTCAGTTCTGAGTTCATTTGACATTTGTTATTGTGAGGAAGTAAGTTCCCTAAGATTAGGAGATGTTTTCTAGTGACATATTGCCTCTTACTAGTCACTAGACAAGGCCTTCTTGCCCATATCTCTCAGCAAGTGAGCTTTTAAGTAAATTATGAGTTCAAGAAGTCAATAATGATCAAGGCAACTGTGATGACTGTCAAGGGGAAATGACATTACATACTAATGAGCTGGGAGTTCCTTGGAATTGGGCCCACATTAGAGGAAATAATAACTCTTTTCAAAAAATATAAATCAAAGAGATTTCTTCTTTAGTAAAATCAGCTTAATCAAAATGAAGAAAGACAAGAAGTTAGTGAAATATATGTGTATATATTTCTTTGTCAGAACAGCCCACTTAACTGATTTTACTTAAAAATATCTAGATCTTCTGTTGTCATAAGAGAATTCAATGTCACTGAATCAATGTCTTTTTTCAGACCATGCAGGTATAAATTGCATGTTTGGCAAAAGCACAATGACATGCTTTCCCATTTCTCCACAGTCTGCTGCCTGACTAGAATCTCAACTGCATCTGAACAAATGTTCTCAAAGCTGTGCTGCTTTTCCAACTCTGAAATCCCAGAAATCTACATGGGAAAACAACCTTCCCCATGGAGGTGGAATATGTGGCAAAAAGAACTGAGATGGTGGGGTTTTGGTTTTCACTGGATTAGCACATGTGTCAACAGAGTCTGTGAAGAGTAACAAAACGTCATTAAGTATACATTTAGAGTGATTATGGAAGGCTGGCCTATTTCTACCCATGCCTTAGCCTTTTCTTTTGTAAATTATGGGCATGTTGACCAGGTATCACCTTTGCAGATAGGATGATTATGACTCTCGACCTTCCTAATGCTGAGACCCTTTAACACGTGTCATCCTGACTTTCAACCATAAAATTATGTTGTTGCTACTTCATAACTTCAAATTTTCTACTGTTATGGATCATAAGTACATACCTGCTATGTATGATATTGGATCCATGACCCCCAAAGGGATTGTGACCCAACTTGGAAGCCACTGATCTATGAGATTTCTCTTGATTCCTTATAGGTCTTTTGTGAAAATAAAAATAAATTAGATCCAGTAATTAACTCCTTCCTATCCTTCTCTCCTCATCTCTGTCAGTACATGCGCACATATAAACATGCACATGCATACATATACACACAGAGTTTTCATATTTGCTTCAAAAATATTTAGGAAGCCATGTAATAATATAATAATTAAGACATGGGATTGATGACACTAACAGATGCTCCCTTAAATTGTAATCTGTGTTGTGGTCTCCTCTAACTCCTTTAAAAATGTTTTTTTTGTCATAAGTACACAGAGTTAAAACGTTATAAAGACAGAACCTTGCTACATGTGGAGTCAGCCTGCTCCATTCAATCAGTGTTATTTTTTGGTGTGTGTGTGTGGGGGGGGGCTGTCTATCCCATCTAGGGTAGAGTGAGATGCTCTAGGATGGCTCAAATCCTTAAAAACATATATGTTTGCTAAAATGAAGAAGTCATCTCCTGAAAGTTTCAGGTCTTGACCTTTATTCTAAGAGTTATGATTAAACAGTACATGTGCTGATAATTTGCCTAAAGATCAGACTGCATAGATGACCACTAGTAAGCCATAGATCCAGACAGTGGTGGCACACACCTTTAATTCCAGCACTCAGAAAAAAGAGGCAGGCAGATCTCCATGAGTTCAAGGCCATTCTGAGCTATAAGAGATTGACCCAGTCTATAAAAGAAACAGAGAGCCAAGCAGTGGTGGCTCATACCTTTAATTTGAGCACTAGGGAGGTAGAGACAAGAAGTAAGTGTTCATTTTATGTCCCTAAAATTTCTTAGGAAGTTCCAGAACACTTCAAAAATTATACCTTTTTCTTAAATAATAGTGAAAATTTCACATGAAATGAATGAAAAATATTTTATAAAAAGTCTCAACACATTAAAGACTTAAAAGTGTTTCCAAAATAACTTTTGCTTGTGCCTGTTTGGTTGCTTGGTTAAGAGAATAACTTTGAATCAGTTTTTTTTAATGGCTAAGTGTTCTACTCCCTAAATATGGGAATTATAGTTCCCCTCATTTTATCTCCCTAACGGAAGCAATGTGTGTGTGCTGACAAGTGAAGCAGATTGTTTTGCTTTGGGATAAAGAATGGCTACAACCCAGGCAAGGGAAGATTACAGGACTCCTATTTATTCCCATTTAATATTTTCATGCAAACCCACAAAATGTCTTATGAAAGATGCAAAATAAGTCTTTTATTTTCTACTGAAAGGGCTCCTAAGGGGCTCAGATCAATAAAAGTCAGGCCCCGGAGCCAGACTTCCTTGGAAGAAAGCTTTGAAGGTATTGTTTGCAGTGGCTCTAAGTGTGCCCTGCCTGGCTTTGCCTCTTGTCCAGACAGGTTTTAATCACTTGTTAAGTGGAGACATTTGAAAGGCAGGCATTTCCAGATTGATACTTTCTCTCAAATCTCACTTGTGTCCTTCTAGTTCTCACAAGGGTGTCCCAACACACTTAGTATCTTAGTACATCAAGACATCCCCACTGCATTCTTAGGCCAGAGAGATAAACACATGATTATTTAAAGTCTTTTGGTACAAACCATTAATAATTAGACTCACTATAAATAAAAGCAAATAATATTGCATAAGGCACAAAATGATATATTTTATATTAAAAAGAAATTAAATAACTTCTAGCCATGCTTTCACATTGTGGAATATGAGCTTTTGATTAGCACTAAGGAAAAGAGCCAAAAGGGTAGACTTGATCTTTCTATAGAACAGAGAAGCAGTTTCATTGAGTGCAGGGAACCAAGAAGATCCAATGCATCTCAGTGCCACCTTCAAGAGAGAAGAATTAGGATTAAAAATTGATAGACTGAAGATTAGCAGAAGACTGAAGAACAAATGAGTAGGACACAAAAGAGATCCATAAAGAAGTAGCTACGAGCATTTGACACTGTGCAAAAGCACAGAAAACAAAAGTAAATAAATGGGACTTCATTAGGCTCAAAGCATTCTTCTCAACAAACAAAACAATAAAGAGAAAGGGTAGAAAAGTCTATTCTTGGACAAAACTATTATGAAACTTTATGTCTGAGAGGGTTCTAACACCCTTAATGTACAAGGGGCTTAGATTGACAGTGATGAAATTATAAACCAAAGGAGCGGGTGAGGGATGTGATCAGTTCCTGATGCAAAGTACCGCAGATGGTCACCAGGTGGATAAACAAATGCCCAATATGGCTAGCCATCAGGAAGATATGGATTAAAACCATAACATTGGTTCACAGCCATCAGAAGGACTTTTATACAAGAGATGAAGCAAAAGTGTGTTGAGGCTGAGGATAAATGGAAAGACTCGGACATTGTTGGTGGAACTGTGGATCAATGTAGTCTCATGAAAGAAAATATGAAGGAGTTACCTTAAGAAACAACAACTGAAGTAATCACATGATCCCAGAATACCACTGATGTGACATGCAAAGGAATTTCAACTGGGATGTTGACAGGATATTTGTACTCCTGTATTCACAGCAGCTAAAATATGGCAGCAATTCTAGTGGCCATCAATAGATGAATGAATTAAGAAAAAGTGGCTTATAGACACAATGGACTGTGAGCCTCTCTTTGAAGACTAAGAAATTCTTTCTTTCATTTGTGATGATAAGATGGATGAACAAAGGGTGAAATATTCCAAAGCAAGAGTAAGTTTTGTTGATCTATGGCACCAAATGGCAACTATAAACCAGAATGCTCTGATTCATTCAAATGAACTCATCACAAATTAATCTATGAATATGTGAAATAATAGGTATGTTCATTAGCATTATTTAAGCACTATATCAAGATGTAACATTACCCTATAAATGTATATAACTACTGTTAAAGTTTAAATACCATTAGCCTAAACAGAAGACCCAATGACTGTAAGTGGAATCAGTAGATAAAAGTAAGAAAACTGAGGGTTGTCCCAAGTTATTGTGCACATAAAAGGCAATACTAGCTGTAAAGAGAGTAGAGAAAGAAAATTATTTAGTAAAAATATGTGTAGAAATGCTCATTTGTCATACTTCATTCAATCAAAGATATCTTCCAATTGTAAAATATAATCTAATGCTTTTGTAATTATTGTAATAGTAGTAATCTAATAGTACTTTTTGACAGAAAATGAAGATAGAAAAACTATGAAAAATATATGAATTACAATTTGTAAACAAATTTAAAATATTATTCTGGAAAATTTTAGTTTGCTTTTGCATAACTCCTACTTCTCGTGTTTCTGCTTTTCTAAAGTATTTGTAGATATTTCTTTCTCTTTAATTCACTTTAATTTTTTCCAAGTTAAGTTATTAAAATAAATTGTAACCCATTAATATCAGTTGTCTATTCCACTTAAAACTTTCTATTCCCTTGAATATGACTTCAGAATTTATTATAATTTAATAGTTTTAATAATCTTGTACTCTAAAGTTTCTCCAAAAGTTAACTTGCTGTTAAACATTCCAAATAAAATAAAATTCATATTTTGAAAATATTTTTGCACATTGACAAATAAAGGAAGTAAATTAGTAACTTGTATATTTAAAAAATGGTTCATTGTATCAAGTCAAAATTCACAAATCATATATTAAAGTTTTAAGGGATATAAAATGGTCCTTAAGAGATCAGTAAGGTTATTTAATTATTCAACATAAAGTTATTAATAAAATAAAATCTAGTATGTGTTCTTGGGACTTTTCTTTAAAATTTGTACTTATTGGCCTGGGAAATGGGCCATCAGACAACGGTTCTTACTGCCATTCTTCCAACCTGAATTCCCAGGACCCCATAGTGGAAGGAGAGCACCTACTCCTATGATGTGTCCTCTGACTTCTACACAGATCTTAAGTCATGCATACCGTACACACCACACACACACACACACACACACACACACACACACACACACACACATACACACACACACACACATACACACACAGGTAAAAACCTTATTGGTGTTTTGTGCCTTGTTTTTCATGCATATTGTTCAATTAATTCAGAAAAATATACTGATAACTGGCATTGTGTCATTGTTCTGTTAAGAGATTTCACCTACTTTCTGACCATAATGATGTCTGTATTAATTATGTTATGACAAAATTTAGCAGAAAGGCTTGGAAAATGAGACTTGACAAGAACAAATATGGTAACCTAGAGTCAAGGAAATACATGATGCTCCAACTAGAGATAAGAACTTAGAAGTTTGGATAACAGGTCTTATAACACTGTGATCCACTGAGATAAGATTTAATCCACTGAGATCTCAGGTACAGGTGGGCCCATCTAGCACTGCTCTCATCTGAGTGTTCCGTGAGATCAGGTTCTGAAAGCTATACAAACAGACTATGGAAACTGGAAAACCAAATATTTTTACCAGGGTGTATATCCTATCATCATACATTTTAACTATGAGAATTTCTTATAAAGACAAAACATCCATAACCATTCTATAATTAAGCCTGCCAATTCTGTTCTACTTTACTAAGCTTTACATGTTTAAAGCCGTTTGCTTCGTTTACAACCTACTGCTTTTTGCATGCTGAAATATATGCCTACTAATATTTCTGACTAGAACGATCTAGGTTTAGGACTATATTACTAAAACCCTTTTAACCATTTATTGTGAGGGAGAAGCTTAACAAGGAAGGCCTCTAAATCTCATATGAAAGCATTTAAATGAAATAGCGGTTGTTACTTACCTTTGGAATCAGATTGTATGGACAAAATCCAGTTTCTATTGTATATCCATTTTATGTGTTTCCAAAAGGCATTCATTTCATGTAGTTTTAAATGATATCTGTTGCAAAAATGAATTAAAGTGTTTAAAGCAAGTGATGACTATAGAGTTGTTGGTAAAGCCTGATACTAATCTGTCTATTTGTTTCTTTTGTTGTCCTGGAACATTAAGTCAGTCAGTCAATACTTCATATAAGCTCTTGTCATAGGAAAAAATATACCTCTACCATTTCTTGAACTTCAATTCTGCTGAAGTTTTAACCTCAAGTGAAGTATTCTGTAACCCAGGCAGCTTTCTTTCTCTTTGTTTCCTAAGTAAATTAAACATATGCAAAAGAAATGAACAAGTGAACCAACAATGATGCCATTGAGACTCTGAGTTATTCAAAGACTGAATTCAGGGGTTTATCTGTCAATATTTTCTAATAAATTGCAAGGGCTTTACAGGCTGGGTTATAATTTATTCTGTGTTGCTTCTGAGGGACGAAGCCCTTGGCCAGTCAGTTTCAATAGCCACTTATTTATATGGACATGTTCATAATGGATTCATTTATAATTACAAAGAATCAAAGTAATATAAGAAAAACTGCATAGCAATGAGGAGAGTGGTTGACTAAGGTTGAAATACATACCTATTAAACAGTCTGGTATCATAATTAAATTATTTTATAGCTCATGTAACAACAAGAGAGTGTGACTGACATATAACTATTTTAGAAAATTATCTGTACTGGCACGAGGGAGTATTTTACTAATGAAAACTTACAAACTTATAATGTGGAAGTGATCAAGTTTCAAATTGGACAAATGTTAGTATTCACAGGAAGAATCAGAAACAAACACAACAATCTAAAGTTGTCATTGAATAAGGCACTGTGGGAATTTTATTGTTCTTCATCTCCATATTCTATCAGGGTTAAATTTAAAACACTAATGGACAAGTATTTTGACAGTTCTAACTGTAGTAGTCTTTTGATGTGCCCTAATTGATGTTAATGACTTCATAACCTTTGAAGTTGCTGAAAAACAAAACAAAACAAACCATCTGAACTCAGAAGGAATGATGAAATCCATGGTTTTTTCCAAGGGCAACCATCTTATATTTCACCAGCCATTCTAAGGAAGCCATTAATCATTCCCCCATTCATTCCCTTCTGAGAACGTAACAAGATGAGAGTCACGTATAGAAGGATATGTTCTTGAAATTTAGACAGAAGTACATAATTCCATATATTAATTCACAAGAATTTTCTCAGAGATTTCTTTTTTATCCATTGATATAGAGAGTAGAGGATACAGGGCTCCAGAAGAATACAGAGCACAGAGCTTCCAAACCATATCATTAAATTTGGAGTATATAATGAAAATCATGATACCAAAGGCAAAACCTATACATATGGCATAGGATAAATACTAAACATAGACATGGAATGGGAAAAACCATAAATGGTAAAATTGCATGTAACTGTGCAGTATAATTAATTTTCATGTAATTATACAGTGAAATTAATATTGAATAACACTCTAGATTGTAGGTAGTTTCTGCTTTTTTATAGTTTTTACAAAAACCTTCATATGTACTTTATGAAGGCCAAATCATTTAAATGTTCATTTTCAAGATAAGGACACTGAACTAGGTATATGATTTATATATCATTTATAAGACAAAACAACAACAACCACAATCACAAAACACCAAGAGGCCTATGAACTAAGTCAGTGAGGATCTGATCCATTCTTCATTACCCATGTATCGCTGTACAAGCTTCCCATGTACCTAAAATCAAGGAGAATCACTCTGCTCTCTAAGAAACAGTTACTGAAAAGCTATTAACTTCCTTAATTTCCCAAAATTCCCTTAGCACATTTCTCTGGCAAATATACAACATAAATGTACAAACTCAGAGCTTTACCATCAGACACTCCCAAGCTAAAACAGCTACCCTGTCACACAGTTGGTAAAGTGGTAAAGACTTTTGTAAAGCCTGGCTTGGGGATTCTTTTGTCTTTTTACTTTATCTTTAATAAAGATAAAATACATTCCTATTTTCCGAGGAATGGTAGAGAAAGTTCTTGACAAGTGTTTAATGTAAAGACAGCACACAAAAACATTCAACAAAATTAGGACATTAATTGTTCTAGATATCTTTAGAAATAACCTACAGTGTTTGAGAAAACAAAATAATAAATGCCTTGTGATTTCAAAGTATCTAGAGTATTATTTAACATGTGAAAGTCCTAAAATATTTTTAGAAATAAACCAAGGGATGTTTAACAGTTAGAAGTGAATTTATAATTTTAAAACAGAAGAACAAGGCCTTTTATCTTTGCTCATCAGAATGCATGACAATGCTTGTAAAATCAGCTATGAGAAACACAATTCTCCCATATTCAATCAATTCTTTTAAATTAACTTTTATTTAAATTAAAACAATCTTATTTTACATACCAATCCCAGTTCCCTCTCCTTCCATTCCTCCCATTCCCCTACCAATCCCCCATCCTACCCTCCATCCACTCCTCTGGGAGGATGAGACATTCCATGGGTGATCATCAAAGTCTATCACATCATTTGTGTCAGGACCCAGGCCTCCCCCCCTGTATCTAGGCTGAGAGAGTTTCCCTCCCTGGGGAATGCGCTCCCAAAGCTCATTCGTGCACTAGGGATAAATATTGGTTCTACTGGCAACGGCTTCATAGACTGCTCAGGCCTCCTAACTGTCACCCAAATTCAGGGGGCCTGGTTTGATCCTATGCTGGTTCCCCAGTTGTCAGACTGGGGTCCATGAACTCCCACTTCTTCAGGTCAGCTGTTTCTGTGGGTTTCCCCAGCATGGTCTTGACCCCTTTGCTCATTGCTCCTCTCTCTCTACAAGTGGATTCCAGTGATTGCATTAAAGGAAGATCCGGAGATTCCACATCCTGCTGCTCCAAAGGATGCTTTGCTGAAGGTTCTTTTCTCTTGTTTTTACCAGCTTACTGGCACATTCATGCAACACTGACTTGAATCATGGAGTGATTGTCCAAAGTGTGGTTAATATCCCCACTGGAGTCTCCATAGGAAACTGAAAAGAATTGAATGAATCTGTTGCTGTAACTCATGAGCTCCCTGGAGAAATGCTGAGATGACCCAATACAGCTTGCAGTTTCTATGATTGCTAAACAAAAACAAAACATTCTCTCAGGAGAAGTGTCAGAAAGGGTGTTTTCTGAGAAATGTATTGCTGTCCTGGATAGTCCCTCTTTAGTGGCCCTGTTCATAAAGACAGTAGCGTGGATGGCATACTTCATCCCTTATTGGCAATATAGTCAAATACGTAGTAGAGGTAAGAACTGGGGTAGAAAAACAATTTCCTTTTTATTCAGTTTCTCTCATAAAATAGGATACATCAGGGACTCATCTTAAAATGGTGTAAGATATATTCATTTTCTCTCTCATCACATTGTATATATTAGAGGGAACAGTTGGAGCAGAATGGGGATGATGACAAAATATGAGACCATGGATTGCCAATGGGTTGAAGGACGTTGGCTTATGAGGTCATCTGAGCTGCACAAATTGACAAAATGACTGGGAAGAACCTCACAGAACTTTTGCTCTTGAACTTTGCAAATTGGGAAACTGAAGTCCAGAGAGATGTCCTGCCCCCTGAGCTCATTCTGCAGGGTTTGGCTCAGAATCTCCTCCTTGTGAAAGCTGCATCTGCCCTCTAGTTAGCAGAGTTCACCATGCTTTTGCATGGTCCACCCTGTGATGAATACATTCTTCTAACGTTACCAATGCATCTTTGTGCAGCTCTCTTTTTCATTCCTTTGAGTAGATGAGCTATCCCTACAAGGACTTTCAGTTCCCTGGGTGGGTGGGGTGCTGTGGATTCCTTTTACTTGGGAAGGTAGTGCAATCTGTGCATCCTTGGCCTTGTAAAAAGAATTCCATAGTCGTGTAGTACATATAGGTCTGCAGTTATCTCAGACATATGCCAAAGCTTTCAATAGGTTCCTGGAAGGAATCTGTGACTGACAGCTAAAAGGTCCATAGAAATCAGCTACTGATGCCTCAAAAATCAAGTAATATCCTTAAAACACTTCTTCCTTTCTTCATGTCGCTTCTCAGCATAATATAAAACAGTCAATTATTTTAGTGACTAAAACAAGATTTGTACTACATTTATTTCATTAGTTGATGGCAAAATTTACACACCATTAAGGCCTTATATTCTTTATAAAATACATTTTATTGTACCAATTACCTTTCTTAAACAATATCCCATTAAAACTGAAATTAAACAAATAGATATCTAACTTTTCTTTTTATCATCTTTACCATTTATGACACAAAAATATTTAGCAGTATCTTTAAAATATGAAGAGTCGTTAGTATTTAAACAAATTGTTAGAAAGAAACTAGAATTTCGAGTCTCCAAACAGAGATCTCACTCCCCATCCACCTTAACTCTGGGCTACCTATCAATACTGTTATGCATTTCATCTCCAGTGACTATGGGCACTTTAGTGCTTTAATATTGATTTCCAAACACTGACTGATGTGAACACACATGAAAATAACATTCATAAACTTAAGATCTGTGGCAGTCTATCGTACCCAACTGGCCATTATTTTGAAAAGAGGTGACATGTAGCAGGGATTGAGCTTTTTATTTGCCAGTCTGTGTCACTGGGAGAGGCATTGCCCCCCTCTTATGGGATAACTTGTTTTTAAAACTCGTTTACATGTATGTGTATTTGTTACAGGGAACTTCTATAGTGGGTGTTATTATCATCCTTAACTCAATTGGATGAGCAGGAAAAACTCTGGCCCTGGAATTACCTTCATGTGACTATAATTCAGCTGTCTTGTCCTGCTTAGTTTGTATTGTCCACTTCACAAAAGCTCAGGCCATCTGGGAAGAAAGGTCGGCAGAACTGCTTCCAGTTGACCTGTGGCCATAGCTGTGAGACACTGATTTGATTGGCTGGTTCATGTGGGAGGGTCCTGGTACACTATAGGGGCGCCATGCTGGGTAGGTTGGTCTGGGCTCTGTAAGAAAGCTAAGTCAACATGGCAGGGGAGGGGGCAGAAAGTTGCTCTCCTCTTTTATGGTTTCTGGTTCAAATCCTGTTTGAGTTCTGCCTTAATGTCCTCAGTAATGAATTGTGACCTGGAAGTGTAAGGAAAAGGAAAGACTTTTCTCCCTAAGTTGCTTTTGGTCTTGGTATTTATATCAGCAATAAGAAAACAAAGTATACCAAACCTACATGCTTATTTCATGACACTTTTTAAAAATTTAAAAATATTTTATTTATGTTTTATATCAAGTCTCTCTCTCTCTCTCTCTCTCTCTCTCTCTCTCTCTCTCTCTCTCTCTCTCTCTCCCTCCCAACCCCTTCTCTGTCTAAAGGATATGTGGCTTTTGTAAATTGCCAAAAAGGCAATACTATAAGATTTTCCAAAAAGTCCAGTAAATTCACAAAATATTGTGAAAGTTTTTAAATTATGACTAAGAAACTACCCAGAACTAACTCAGAACTAGTGTTTATTTATTTAAAAGGTTTTCTTTTTTCATTTTATGTAACTATTCTTTCCTCCCCCCCCCTCTCATTTCCCCCTACCTTCCCCCAACTCAATCTTGCATCCACTCTTTGGTAAGGATAAGGATTCCCATGGGGCGTCAGCAAAGGATGGCATATCAGGTTGAGGCAGGACCAATCCCCTCCTCCCTGTATCTAGACTGAGCAAGGTATCATTCCATAAATAATGGGCTCCAAAAGCCAGTTCATGTGCTGGGGATAAATCCTGGTTCCGCAGCCAGTGGCCCCATAGTCTTCCCAAGCCACGCAACTATCACCCACATTCAGAGTTCAATCAGTCTTATGCAGATTTGTCAGCTGTCATTCAGAATCAGGGAGCTCCCTCTAACTTGGGTCAGCTGTTTCAGTAGGTTTCCCCATGATGATTTTCACCTGTTGCTCATGTAATCACTCCTCTCTCTCTTGACTGGAGTTTAGCTTAGGGCTTAGCTGTTGGTCTCTGAATCTGCTTCCAATTCACTGATTCCTCCTCTGGCTACTTCTCTGTGGTTTAATAACTTCACCAGCATGTTATACTATTAAATAAATTATTTTAATTTGTTGTTTTTTCTATGAATTTTCCTATAATATCAGATATTCAATGTTAAGTTTCTTTAACATACAAACCCATAAGAAATAATCATTAGTAGGTTTTCTGATTAAGTAATGACTTTTTAGTGAACTTAACATGTTCCAGTCTGCTTTACCTTTAGTGAAAGTACATGCTTTCATGTACTTTATTCCATCATCCTGTCTAAAGATGTTGCATGGCACAGGAATTTCAATATTGAGTACTGTCACCCAGAACTTGATTTCTTAAGGAAAACAATTTTATTCTTTTAAATCATAGTATAATTATTATCTGCTCTGGCAAGTTACAGCTTTTTTTCCCTGCTACATAGTTCTTTGAAGGTCACATCATTGTCTACTGTGACCATTTCCACATTTCCTAGTCCCTGGCACATGTTGAAACACAAGTCTCTGAATGCATCAATTGTAACTTCAGCAAGATAGCCAAGGCTTCTGGCTACAAGCTAATCTTTATTCTTTTTTGGTAGTCTTTATTGTTCTTTGTTCCTATTAGTGTCTTCTTTTTTTAACTTAATAGCATAGCTATATATTTTGCCTTTTATCATTTTCTACCACAGTATGTTTTTATTCCTTTTAATCTGAAAAGTCCCAAGCTTGTGTTTACTTTACCTGAATAGCATTTTCTTGATACTATGGCATTCAGCTTTGATTCACCTTCTACTTTAGACAAAGTTAACATGTTGCTGATTGAAGACAAGCACATGAAAACGGTGATGATGCTATCTCTGAGTCACTAGGTTGCAGTTGCTGTTAGTTCTTCCCTCTCTCTGTTTCTTCCTTCTTTCCTTTCTTCCTCCCTCTATTCTCCCCCCTCTCTTTTTCTTTTTTCCTTTATTTTGTTTTTTGTGTTCTTGTTTTTTGAGACAGTGTTTCTCTGTGTAGTGCTGGCTGTCTTGGAACTCACTATTTAGACCAGGCTGGCTCTGAACTCACAGAGAACCACCTGCCTCTACCTCCCAAGTACTGGGATTAAATGCATGCACCACCACTGCCCAGAAGAAAAGCATTTTCAAAACCTTGACTTACTGATATGATATAGAATTTAAATGTGTTAGTTTATTTAAATTCCTTCTCAACATTATAATGTATGTATATATATATATATATATATATATATATATATATATATCTTTGCCATTGTTTGAAACTTGAAAGAAATAAAATTGCCTACCTTCTTTGATATCATTACAAGGGAATTTTAGAGTTGGCAATGGCATAGGATGATCTCTACAGAGGCTGAAAAATAAAGAGGAGGGGAACTCCCCTTTGTGAGTTGGTAATAAGTGATATGTTCACAACTGTGAGACTTACTTCACATGCATAGTTGAACACTCTCCATTAGGGCTGGATAGTACTTAGCAAACATTCCCGAATAGACTACCCCATAACTCCTACTACATTTTGTATAAATCTTTAGGAAAGCAATAGAATGAGAATGATATTTTCTTACAATTTGCTTAATTTTTGAATTATGTGTACATGTATTTGATTATAAGTGGTAGACTGGGACAAAGAAAATGGAGAAACAGGTTTTACTGATTATCATAAATGAATGGAGCATTAACAACATTTCAGTGAAGAACAGTGATCAGTTGACAGTCATGTCACCTTCCCTGACTGACAGATCTTTGTTTTTCTGATCTCTCATTGGGAAAAAGTTGGTGAATGCTCTCCATTCATTAGAATAGGATCAGTAAACCACTCAGAAAAATGCCTGTCTACTTTTGTTACAGCTGATCCTCACTAAACAGAGCAAAACCTGTCTTCCACAAATATAAATTCTGGCTCTTTATTCTTTATTCTTCATAGCAATTGAGTATAAAGTGAGGATGGATTTTAGGAGAAGACCCTTCTGTAATTTATTTAAAACACTGATTATAATGAGCTCTTTATTAAAGGAAAATCTAATAATAATCCTAGTTTTAAAACACTAGCTAGAAAGAGGCTAAGAAAATCTTAATAATAATGTAAAGCTTCATTATCAAATAAATATAAACTTGGATCTTTGATGTGGTATTTCCCAATATCTAAGCCATTATGATTGAAAACATATGCATTTGTTATTTCCATCTTTATCTTTCACTTGAGAAGAATGAGTTTCAGAAATGTTAAATAATATATTCATGGTCACAGAGTCAATAATTTTTTGCTGTAGATGTAAGATTCTAAAGATGATAGTATCTTAATAATGTTAATTTTCAGTCCCCAAAGGAGGCCTCAGTCAAGTTTGTTAAATGTATATCAATAGTAAGATTAATGACAATAATGGCAAGGATAGTAATAAGATGATAATTATTTGGATATGCATTGATAGGTTGATATGGATGTGAACATGGTAGATACATTTTAAATATCCAATTTGATCTCATCTCCAGTATTGTTGGCACTACTATTCAACTTCTACTAGGAGTAAATAAATATACCAACATTGTTAAATGATTTGCTATAATTCAATGAGCTGGAGACTGGTGAATCCCTAATTTTAGTCAATACTGACTGCACAATATATAAACTTTCTGAAAACTATTTTCTAAGCAATATATGGTTATCTGTCATTATTATCTATTCTTGTATTTATATACAAATTTCAGAAACATTCAGTTCATTGTTTTCCCAAATTTATTATCACATTTGCAACCTTGTTTGCCTACTGGTACTTTTTTTCCTGTTATGAACAATTGCATTGTCTACTACCTTCCAATCCCACTTATTTTATACAATTATTTAGTCATAAAAGTAAGTATTTAAAATAGGTCTTCTTACTCAACAGGAAGACATTTTACTGTTCATAATCCCATAAAAGTGTTGTGGAACTCCAATAATTATGCCTTCTAATAATATTACGAAATCATTAGAAACACATAAGTGCTCACCATATATTCTTTAAAAATTAATAACATTGGATTAATAAATTAAGTGTAAGAATATAAGAAATAAATTAGGAGTGAACTCTTCATTATTTTGTCTAATATACCACTTTTCCATTTCCTCTCTTTTCTTTAATAAATATAATTTTGAAGGACTTTGTTTCCAATGAGCTATTACACTATGGCCAAAAGATGTTTTACAAAATAGAAGTAATGATATTCTTTTGGTGTTTCAAATTTTTTATTGTGTTAAAGCTTAGATAGTATAATTGCAAAGGGTAATGGGACTGATCCTGATTACCAAGAATGAAGGTATTGGTGACACACAGAAGGGGAATATAGGACTATGCAAAACATGCATCCAATTTACTGTAGCACCATTCAAGATGATAGTTTCCTGAAAGTGTTATCAATGTACTAGAAATTGGATCTCTGAGAATTTAGATTTTTTTTTTGAAATCTGGTAAAGAAACTCAATAATCTGAGATAATATGAGGGAAGGTAGAATATGAAGTAAATAGTACAAGAATGAAGTTAAATTTATCAGGTCTAAGTAGCTATAAAAGGTGAATGAGATGCAGTCAATGACTGACCTTAATGTAAAGTTATTAAAATCCCACATGGTTTGATCGTAATTCATGAAAAATAACAGTATTGCTAATGGTGCAACTTGCGTTACAGGTGCAATTGTGAGCATACAGACATCACTTCATAAGACTAGAGCACCAGATGGGGCTTTATTTTATTTCTTTTCAAGTTCTGATTTGTGGCATTCTAGTGTATGCAATTATAATCCTTTTTATACATTTATATGTGAAACAAACATCACTTAGATTCCATAATCTCTTTAACTTTTAATTTCCTTTATATCTGAAATATTTATCATTTATATTCATTTAGAGATGCATTTATCAATAATTATAGGATATTCTCTAAGATAAAGTATAATTCAGATTTATTGTTTGCAACCAATATTATGAGTAGTTTGTATTTGTTATGCTTTTGTTCTGTTCTTCTAAAGACTATGCCTCCCCAAATTTTGTCTGTTAAAGCACAAATTGCTAATGTGACAGTGTTCAGAAAACAATTACTTTAATGAAGTCTTTTATTGGTTGGAACCTCATGATAATAATGGCTATGATAGATAATAATACCATTAAAGTGCTTGATCTATTTCTGCTGGTGACCCTTGCAAGAGCCTCATTCAATAGTAGTTACAATGGCATCATATAATTTCTGAATAATAGGTAGAAAAGTTAAGGAAATGGACCATTTATGCTCTAAGCATCCATGTGCTTCTCTGAACTCTCATAATGGAGAGAATATGTAGTCAACCTTCTTGGTCTGTTTTATGCTGTTACAACAGAATATCTGACATTGAGTAACATAAAGGATAACCATGTTTCTCAGTTCTGGAAGCTAAAAAGTCTACTATGAAAATGTAGAATTCTGGTGTGGTACCTGCTATATTCATCCAAGTTTGGAAGCCAGAGGGCAAGAGATGTTAGGAGAGGGAAAAGGCTATGATAGAATGATGGAGGAACAAACATAAAGGCAAGAGGAAAAGCAAGAAGCAAGGAGAGATTTCAAGTGAGAAGGAGGGAAATCTGACTCACTACCACAGTCAAGGCTCCATTCCCATAGAAGCATCAATAGTCTGCTCATCAAGTGAGTCTCCATTCTCTAACAACTTCAGTTTATCTTTTCTCTCCCAACAGTATTTGATTTCATAAATGAGTTTATAAGAAACTGTTTTAGAGGATGATTTATTTCTATTTTGATAAAAAAATACCTAACCACATAAACCAATTTATGGGAGAAAGGGTTTATTTTAATGCACAATTATAAGGCACAGTTCAAGATAGCACAAAATTCCATGTAGCATGTTTCATACAGCTATTTGTTCACATCCAGAGTCAAGAGAAGGCAGAAATGAATACATGCATGATTGCTGTTCAGATTACTTTCCCTACTCTTAAACAGTTCTGGATCCAAACCCAGAGAATAGTAAGGTCTACTTTTGGGCTGGATGTTCCTATATCAGTTAACACAATCAAGACACTTTCTCATTAGACATGCCCACAATTCAAACTGAGCTAGGCAAATCTTTATCAAGACCCTTCTTTGGTGAGCTCAGATTAAGTAAAGTTGACAATTAAACGAAACTACCACAGAGAGATACTTTCAAACCACAGCACAGACCAAAGTTCTTAGGTAAAATCATGTCCAACAAAAACATGTTTTGGCTCTCAGATGTCTACCCCTACATATGCAAAGAACAAGGACTCAAATGATCTTAGCTTCTCTCATTTTTGACTGCTATTATGTAAGATATCTGAAGGACCTAGTAGCTGATCCCAGTTAAGTCCTAGAAACAAGAAACATAATGAAGTAATAACCTTTGTTTGAAGCCACATGTTTGAGATGTTTTCTTGTGTAGCTATAGAGAAACAAAATATTTATTTTCAGTGCAAACTAATCAATAATGTTGGCTTTAGCAATAATACCAATGCCTCATTTTTAAAACAGTGTTTATGTGTAACCCAATACATAAAACATATGAAAGAAAATAAATCCACTCTAATTGAACAATCATTCCTTCTTAGATGCAATGAAATACAGAGGGAAAGTCTGTAAAGCACTCTGTACACAAATTCATTTCAGATGTTCTTATCCCTGAGTTGTTTGTGAAAGACTCGCATAAAGTGGAATGTTGGACTACATCATGCATTGACCACATTTGAGCAGCATAAGACTGATCTGTATGCTAAGAACAATTATAAAAATGAATAAAGCCTAAAAATTAAAAAAAACAAAGTAAACATATCAGAGAAATCCAGAAGAAGCCAATGACAGCATAAGAAAGCAATTGCCTGAATCAAATGAAAGTGGCTAAAAAATTACTTAGGACACAGGATTTTGATATGGCATTGCAACAGTACTTTAAGAAGGCAACAGTGCTTTCAATGGAGGCTATTGAGTATGATATCTAAGGTCTGTATCTCTCATTTTTTATAACTGTTTACAATTATATAATTTCCTTAAATATATTTCTCTTATTTTTGATATTGTAATAAAATTACATTTCTCCCTTTACTTACCTCCCTTGTTATCTTTTAATATACACCTCCTTATTCTCTTTTAAATTTATACCAAGTGTTTTTATTAATAGTCATTACATGTATATATTCATGTACATAAATATTTCTAAATATAAGCTACTCAGTTTTTATAACGTTACCTATATGTATGTTTTGGGATTGATCATTTGGGATTAGATAACCAATTGGTGTACTCTTAACTGAAGAAGACTATTTCTCATACTCTTCACATTCCTTAGTTGCCTATAGTACTTCGCGTTGGATTGGGGACTTGTAGAGTTTCCCACTCTACTTTGGCAGGTCTATGGGTGTCAACCTTGTTTAGCTCATGTTTAGGTAGTCATGGAGGTATTTTATAACTTTTATTTTGTTTATGTATTTACTGGGGAGTGTCTCCTGCCAAGGCATGTAAGTGGAGGTCAGATGACAAATGGTCGATCTTTCTTGTCACCATTTGGAACTCTAGTACCAAAATCATATTCTTGGGCATGGCAACTATCACAGGCCAACCTTAATATAAAATTTTAGGTCTAAAAAATCAGTAAACCCAGAAAAATAAACAAATCTTTGGCTTTATCAGGAATAAAGTCACAAATTACCTGTGCCAAATTTAAAAAAATAATATTAGCACATATCCCACAAGTTGAAACATGCACAAGACAAAGAGAAGACATCACTGTAATGTGTTTGGAATTGAGATTAAAACACAAATAGCAAAAATTAATTATATTGAATTCGGATATAAAAGTCATTTAAGTATCCAATTATCTTTATTGGTAAATTCCATCAAATATTATGAAGTGCCCAAACTTAAGTTTTTCCAAAGAATAGAAAATAAGAAACACTTGCCAATGTTTTTATGGTTTCAACATGACCTTAATATGAAAATCATGCTGGAATGAAAAAATGAATTATAGAGCAATATCTCATTAACAAATATATATCAAAATTTAAACTGTATACCCAAAGTAAATTCAGACATATGCCCCAAAATAGGAAGGAAGTGTAGAAAAATAATGTTGGAAATGTAAGCTATTACCTCTAAAATCCAAGAGGTAAGTTAATTTAAAACAACAACTTTGCCACAATTACAAGAAAACATTATCAAAGAAAAAGTACCAATAAAATACTTAGAAATTGACTCAGTTAGGGTATTCACCAGTCTGATTATCTGATTGTAAGACAAGGCTAGTCCAGGCCTGTTGGAGCCTATTCCCTATGATGGGATGCCATGCTCAGCCTTAATGTGTGGGAGAGGGCTTGGTACTGCTCCAACTTAATGGGCCAGGCTTTGTGGACCCTTCATAGGAGCCCTTACCCTGTGAGAGGAGTGGGTGGGGGATGGCGTGGGAGGTGAGGAAGAGTAGGAGGAGGGGTGGCAAGAACTGTAGTTGGAATGTAAAATGAAATTAAAAATAAAATAGACTCAGCATTTTTTGTTAACTTAGCAAAAAGTGCCACAGTTGTTACAGTATAAGAAATATTTCTGACAAGTGTCCTAAGATTAGTTGTATAAATTTACATAGTTACCTAACAGATTGCACAGCATACATCAGAATTAATTTAGGATGTGTATAGTCCTAATCAAAATTGCACACTCTAACAGAAAGCATGAAAACTTTCATTTTCTCAGATAAGCAAAGATTTTTGAAGCCTGTCTCCCCATACACATAACTGCTAGTAGCAGAATAAAATGCAGGTGAATTAGAGTTAATCAAAATTATTTTCTCTACACACCAAGAGGGATCATAATGTGTTAAAAGTCAAATAATGTGGCATGGGGATATTTCAATTGTATGTTTGACAAGGAAGTTGTATCCCATATGTACAAATTATTTCTATAAATCAATCAGGCAAATGAAAGAAGCATAACTTATGCGAGTGTCAAAAGCCTTCAATAAGCATTTCACAAATACGGTTTTCCATGTGATCTGAAAGCACAACAAAGGGTGTTGACAATATTAATTATTAATGAAATGCTAATTAAAATCATGCTAAGGTACTACCCTCAATTATCTAAATTACTCCAGATTTCTTGTCTGACAATATTAAATATTAGAAGAAAAGTGGTGTTAGTTTGAGTACAAGTTATTGCAGCTGCTTTGAAATTACCAAGTAAGTGTCTGGTGCCCATTCTCAGGGACCTCAATGTTTCAGTGTGTTCTAAATTCATAATGGAATATGTGCATGATCCCCAACAGTTAGTCAGAGGAATATGCAAGGGTCCTTATTGATCATTTCTCAGAAGTAAAATAGTTCAGCAGTCTTCATCATTATGCAGACTTACTACAATGATATTATATAGGACAGGAGAACAAATGTCTGTTAAAAAGTAACCAATGGCAAACAATGAAAAATCAGAATAATAAAAACAAAATTAATGTAAAACAAAGAAACAGACACAAAAGTTAAAATCACATTATTCCATTCATGCAACCATTGAAAAAACATGTTTTAACATCATGAAAATCAGCTTAGCAACTGTTTAAGAACTTGGATACAGGAGAAAGGGAGGAAGGTGTTCCTGCTAAGTCAGTGTTGTAACATCCAAGTTCTAGCAGTAGATAAGGCTGCTTGCTTATTTATTTATTTGTTTGTTTGTTTGTTTGTTTGTTTTTACTTCCAGTAATGTGCATAGATTCTTCTGGAACCATGAAATCTTGACAGCAAGGAAAAGGATTCCACTCAATTTGAGGTTGATTTTTCTTTGTTATATAACCAAAATGTGTGGTGTCTTCAGCAATAGGGTCAAACCATATATTTTATGGTAGGCAACCAAGAACAATAGCAACAGTGTGAGGTGTTTTAGAGACCTCTGAGGTCTCAATGACCAATAATTCATAGGAAGGAACTCCAAACCTGACACCGAGATTGTTTTTCTGTAACCCATGTCATCCGAGGATCCCATTGTCTACCCATACAAAGTTCCTCTATTCAAACTCATTTAAAAGTGTTTTAATAGCTTCCAACTAGTTCATCTCCTAAAGGTTTTGTCATGCATCCTTGCTTTTGGTATTCTACCCATTTTCTACACTCATTATGTTGCCTCCATCTCTGCTTAAACTTTAAAAAAAATTAATTAACATTTTCACTTATTTTACACACTGATCAGAGTTTCCCCTCCATTCTCTTCTCCCATCCCCTACCTGCTGCCATCAATCTAGCCCCTTCCCCATTTTCTCCTCCTCCATCTCCATTCATAAAGGGATAGGCTTTCCATAGGCTTGAACAAAGCAAAGAGTTAGGTCCTCCCTCCCCAACATGATATGTCATACTTCGTTCTGCCTAAACCGTTAAGCCTAACTATTCTACACTTCTTTCACATCTCATGTGTTCCACTATGTCCTCTAGTTATAATTTCAGTTGGATGAGAAAATGGTAGGTTTCCATGTGTTTTATTATTATTATTATTATTATTATTATTATTATTATTATTATTATTTTGGTTAATGCATTCCTAATTTCCCTTATCCCCTAGCCACCTTCCACATTCCTATTCACTTCATGTTTGCATTTCTTCTTTTGGGACTCCTCTGTTCTGTTCCATTGATCATAAATAATTGAGTTGCTCATTTTTTGGTTGTTTAGCTTTTCTAATCTTTTTATATTTATGGTTGTGAGCCTAGCCTTTAACAGCTGAACATTAGTTCACTGCTAACTTTATAGTTGCCAAAGAATTTCTCACATCCTGTGAGCTACTTGTGCAATTAATTGTCAGTTGTCATTTTGTCCAGAAGCCTTTCAGATTTGTGTGATGATATTTGTTATTATTGATCTAGTTTTTGTGTTCTACTGGAGTATTATTTTTAAAGTCCTTACCTATGCATGTACTTGACAGATAGTCCTTACTCTATCTGTTAGCAGTCTCTGGGTATTCTATCATATGCCAGGGCCTTGAGTCATTTAAAGTTTTTGTTTTTTTTGAAGCTGAGAGATAAGTGTCTAGTTTCTTTTTCCTCCTTTCTTTCTTTTCTTTCTTTCTTTCTTTCTTTCTTTCTTTCTTTCTTTCTTTCTTTCTTTCTTTCTTTCTTTCTTTCTTCCAAAGTTGTAATTTAGTTTTTCCAGCAATATTTGTTGTAGGTACTATTTTTCCTCTTGTGTATATTTTGCTATCTTTATCAAAAATCATATACTGTTGTATAGACTTATATATGGTCTCTTTTTTTCTTTTTCAATGACATGTATGGTGTGTGTGTGTGTGTGTGTGTGTATGCAATTTGGAATGGTGGTATCTGCTGCATTAATTGTTTTGTTTATCATTGCTTTGGCTGTCCTTAGTCTTTTGCTTCCACATATATTTGAGATTGTTCTGTATATGTCCATGGAGAATAGTGCATGGGATTTTGACTGTGAGTGTGTTTACTCTGTGTAAGGCTTTTGGGAGGATGGCCATTCACATAAAATTAGTTCTTTGATGCTTGAATATGAGAGAATTTTCTATCTTTTAGTGTTTTTTCTCTCATTGTTTCCTTCAGAATCTTATATTTTTCAATGTAGAGACCTTGCTTTTCCTCAGTCTTCATTGACAATGTATAGATTTTGATTATATTAGTTGTCATTTCATGGCTTTAGGTAAAATAAGCTGCATGTTAGGGGCCATGTTGGGAAAGGAACAAACTTTCCACAGTGGTAAACTTAGGAAATGATAGCCTATCTTTCTCTTAGAATAATTTGTATGACAAGTTTGATGGTTTCTTAAGTGTTGTTACAAGGAAACATAGATGACAGTAATTTATAGCATTTTCATTAGTTTGTGGAGGGCTAGGCAATCTAAGCTATGGATTTGATGTTATAGTGGCTAGAAACTGACAGCTTTAGACATAGAAAAACCACATTAAGGCAGCAGTTCTGCCAGCTAACAGAATATATCTCTAAGAATCTAGTGAATAAATCTGGGATACAAATGGTAATTGATGGTGTGTACAAGTGTGTGTGTGTGTGTGTGTGTGTGAGTATGTGTGAGTGTGTGTGTGAGTGTGTGTGTGTGTGTATGTGTGTGTGTGTGTGTGTGTGTGTGTGTGAGTGTGTATGCGGGAGAGAGAGACAAAGAGAGACAGAGAGAGAGACACACACACACACACAGAGTGTATATATGCATGTTCTCTTTCATCAGAAATTCAAAGGAAATGGTGGTTAGCAATAAAAGTGAGAATGCCTTAGAGTCAGTTTTGCAGATGTTAAAACCAGGCTCACTTTTGGGTCTAGTCTTCCAGGATACTTAACCCTGGCAGTGAAGGGGAATCCCTTCTAAGAAAGGGGCCACATCTGCATAACATGAACAGATTTACGTACACACCTCACCAAGGCAACAGGGTGTGAGCCAAATTTTCCTGGAAATAGGTTTCAGCACATGTGACTTTCCCTGCTAAAGCTAAGATTCAGGGTGTGGAACAATATAAAAATGTTGTTGGGCAAGTGAGAGTTGAAGGAGACCCTGCTTTATATGTCTTCTTTATGATTTCACCTGATTTTATGGCTGCCGCATGTCTCATGGAACTGAGTTTAGGAATTGTGTCTCAGGACATCTTTCTCATAGTAGTTGTTTTAAAAAATTCTTGGAAGATGATTTCAGTTCTCAGCACACCATGAGCCCTGGGCAATGAGCCCAAGCTGTTTTAAGTCTCAGTTCAGCATTCTGCTTCTCCCCCATCACTATTTGCCAGGAAGAAGTCTAATAACTCAGCGAGTGGAGATGGCTCCTGAAAACCAGGAGCAGGAATTTTGGAGAACGATTAAGGGGGCAAAGGGGCAAAGTTATTAATCTTTGACATAGCTATCATCCTAGTAGTGCTCTTAATTGTACTGGGTAAATTGAGTATTTTGTTTCAGTTTTTAGACAATTGCCACCAATGTCTGTCCTGAGACCGGTTTCTTCATTGCAACTTTTTAATTAATTGTATCCAGAACCAAATACAATTACCAATGTGTTGCTCATTTTTTTCCTATAGAAAACATAGATTACATATGTATAGGACATTAATGTGTCCCTAGAGGGAAATTTTGTAAAAGGGCATGAAATGAATCCAGTAGGGTAAATTTCTGAGTGCTTCTTATATACGGAGTAACAGTCATGAGAAATTCAATAAGTTTTTAAGACATGATTTCTAGTTCCTTGTATGTAGGATGTGACCTGCAAAGCACAATATGCTAAACTCTACATGAGTTGATGTAGTGGACATCCCCATATTCACTCATATTTCTGGCTCTACTTCATTTGTTTGTAGGACAGAAGCACTCATCCTTCAGATGGTAAAAGTATTGACCACAGGACCACCTTCTTCTTCCCCAACTCCACCCCTTATGGACAAGACATTAACCCTAAATCCATGTTTTCTGGAACCGATGGACAGAGGGATGTAAAAGCACAGTCCCACTTACAAAATTGCAGCACAGTTCAAAGGTCCTCAGGGCATCAGAGCCCACCCAGCTTCTCTGTGGCCCACGTAGAAGAAACATTGCAACTGAACTCTCCCTTTGTTGAAATTCTGCTTCCTTAGTCTCTTCCAGAGCTGTTGATGATTGGACAATTCCACCACTACAATTTCTTCATGCAGATCTCTATATTAGTCTCTGTCTCAGGATCTCTGACTTATGCTGAGTTATAAGAAAAGAAAATGCTTGAAAAAATTTTAGAGGAGATTGGCAGAAGTCCTGTTCTGTGGGGATAAAATGAGGAAAGCTGTATGAGGGACATGTGACCACTAATTCAGCATGATAGATGTGGAAAATTTAGGTGAAACAAGGAGGTAAATAAGTTTCTGTTATGATATTAGGACACAATAGGTGTCCTAATGTAATGTCCAAAATGTAATGGCTAAGAGATGAGAAAGTAAGATATGTACATCAGAATTGAAAACCTCAGAGAGGATAGCCCATTATTTAAAGAATACTAAAAAGAATCTATTTGTATATACATACGCATGTATATAAGCACACACACACACACACACACACATACACACACACACAACACACACACACACACACACACACACACATCCTAAAACTCAGGCTTTGAGGAACTAGAAGCACATCAACTCAGATAGAAGAAGAAAAAGATATTGAAGATTTAGTAGAGATATATTCATACATATACATATATGTATATATGTGTGTGTATGTGTGTGTGTGTATAGTCAAGAGTAAGACAAGAAAGCACTCCAAAAAGCAGGATATTTTAATAGCATTTCATGATCTCAGTTCCAAATGAATGAAAACAAAACAAATGAAGGCATGTGTGTAAAGATTTCTCTAGAACCAAGATAAATGATAAATGGGTATTTATTGGGGAACAATTACACAGAAAAATGGAAAGAACCACCGGAGCATTTCTCTGCCCATCCTAACAGATAGGCTGATCCAAGAGAAAATTCAAGCCTTATAAATAAATAATAAAATAAAATAAAAAGGCACAGCTCGTGCTTCCCTCTTTCTGGTTCCATCCACCTGAAGCCACATCAAAAGGGGTGTAGCCACCATTACAGGTTCACTGGCAGTACTGCTACAAACAAATGCTTCTGCTCTATTAAATCAGGTTTAAAACAATAAAATTTCAATACCCATGGTATACAATTTTGAATTTTTTTTCTTTTTCAATTGTTAATTATCTAGACAAGCTGAATTAAAAATTCTTGGTGGGGAAGATAAGTAAATAATAGAAAGAAAACAGTTAGGTATGGGAAGAGCAAAGAAGGAACTACAAGTTGGCTTCTGAACTCCACTTTCCCATACATCACTTCAAATGTTACTCATCTTTCTAGTATAATAAACTCTATCCAGGTCTACAAGACCAGCCAATCCCTAGTGAAGAAAGGCAGAGCAATGTACATATCCCTAAAATCTGTATTTCGTAATCTTCTTCCTTAGTGTACCAAGTTTTGAAAACCAAATTGTTTCTAAGACATTGTTGAAAACAAAGAGCAGTGGTTCTCAGAGTGTTAATGCTGCTACTCTTCAAATAAAAGTTCCTCATATTGTGGTGACTCTGAGCTATAAAATTGTAATTTTGCTACCATTAGAATCATGATGTAAATATCTGATATGCAGGATATCTAATATGCAACCCCAGTGAAAGGGTCTTTGGGTAACACCGGGAGCTATTTATTTAACAGGTACTTATCTATCAAAAATATAATCTAGAAGGATGATAAGGATGTTATGAAAAGTTTTTAGAAGGTCTTGACAAGAAAGTCTCATAGCAGACTTGCAGTATTCAGAACAATGAGATACCTTCGATGGTAAGCAGTAACTTTCCCCTTGCACCATGGCTTGCTAATGTTCTTGGAGAAACTGAACACCTGATTATGGATTACCTAATTACTGTATGACCTAAGCTATTCATCAAGACCTCATGCTGATTATTAAGTCCTTACACAGAGCATGCTCAGTAGAAGACCCCTTGGTATTTAGAAGTGAACTTGATATAGCATTTAAATAGGTTTGGATGTATTTCCCACATGACCAATGACCTTAAAATGCTTCACTACTATTATTATATTCTAACCCCAGTTCCCCACTTCCTTTTTGCTTGCTTTCCCACCTTCCCCATACCACCCCCATCTACTCCTCAGAGGGTATAAGACACCCCTTGGGGAATCACCAAAATCAGAGATACCAAGATGAGTCAGGACCAAGCCCATCTCTGAATCAGGTTGGGAAAGGTATCCCACCAGAGTTAATGGGCTGCAAAAAGCCAGTTTATATACAAGGGATACATTCTGGTTCCATTTCTAAACCCCCCAACCACGCCTCAATTCCCCCAAACAGATCAAGCTATATAATCACCATTACACACATTCAAATGGCCTCGTTTTATCCCATGCAGGATCCCTAGCTGTCAGTCTATGTCTATGAGCTATTGCTAGTTCTGGTCAGATGTCTCTAGTTTTCCCATCATGATCTTGACCAACCCCTGCTCTATGATCTTTCCTTCCTCTCTTCAACTGAGCTTCAGAAGCTAAACCCAGTGCTTGGCTGTGGATCACTGCATCTTCTTCCATCAGTTACTAGATGTTGATTCTATGATAGGAGTTAGGCTAGTCATCTGATTACAGGGGCCTTCAACAAAATTCAACACCCCTTCATGACAAAAAATTTGGCTAGATCAAGTATCCAAACATAACAAAAGCAATATACAGCCAGACAGCAGTCAGCATCAAATTAAATGGAAAGAAACTCAAAACAATTCCACTAAAATCAGGAACAAGATAAGATTGTTCACTCTCCATATCTATTCAATGTAGTACTCAAAGTTCTATCTAGAACAATAAGAAAACAAAAGGAGATCAATGGGATACAAATTGGAAAGGATAGCAAATTGTCATCTGCCAATTGTAGATGATGCATTAGTATACATAAGTAACCCCAAAAACTCTACTAGGAAGCTCCTATAGCTGATAAACACCTTCAGTAAAGTGGCAGGATACAAGATTAACTAAAAAATCAGTATCCCTACATGCAAATGATAAAAGGGTTGAGAAAGAAATCAGAGAAACACTACCCTTTACAATAGCCACAAATAACATAAAAAAATATCTTGGGGTAATTATAACCAAACAAGTGAAAGACCAATATGACAAGAACTTTAAGTCTTTGAAGAAAGAAATTGAATAATATATCAGAAAATTGAAAGATCTCCCATGCTCTTGGATAGGTAGGATCAACATAGCAAAAATGACAACCTTACCAAAAACAATACACAGAGTCAATGCAATCCCTATCAAAATCTCAACAGAGTTCTTCATATACCTCGAAAGAACAATACTCAACCTTATATGGAAAAAATAAAAACAAGAATCCCAGGATTGCCAGAGCAATCTTGTACAATAAGGGAACTTCTGGAGGCATCACCATTCTTGATGTTAAACTCTACTATAGAGTTATAGTAATAAAAACGTTTGGTATTAGCATAAAAACAGACAAGTGGATCAATGTAATGAAACTGAAGACACTGATATTAATCCACACACCTAACAACACCTGATTTTTTATGAAGAAGCAGAAGCCTAAATAAGAAAAAGCGCATCTTCAACAAACGTTGCTAGCACTATGCAGTTCTTACTTTGGAAACAGCAGCCCTCACAAATATTCCTCAGAAGACGAAGCCATCAATGTGATGGCTTTACACCTCACATCTGTATTTCCTTTTAGAGGATTAAAGTCATACTTCAAATATTGGATCATTTTATAAAATGTTTACTCATGATGACACTGCCGGTGTAACATTATTCAAATAATATACTGTTAATAGCAAAGAGAATCCATGGTGAGAACCTGTCCCTCATCATGCAGAAACAGATTCTGAGGGAAGGATAACATGGTCTGTTGATGGTTCACATAATACAGAAGAAAGGCCATGCAGCTCTTAGATCACTTTCCCAACGTGCTGCCTAAAATCAAGAAGGATTCAGAGTAGGCAGAAGAGGAACATAAATAAATGCCAATTGAAGTTGTATACGATCTTGGCACAGACACTGTAGCCTTTGTTAACCTCTCATTCCCTCAGGCCCCCAGGAGATGACAACAAAGTGCAATATTCATTGTGGTTCCGTACGTGATTACAGTGGGGTTTTCCAAGTTTGAAAGTTAAATAAGTTATTTATTCACCCAGAAAAAAATCAATAAAAAATTCTCATACTACAGAATAATAGCAGGAATTTTGTAGAGCATAGGATGTGGTAACCCAAAGCATCTCCATTGCTCAACACAAAACTTTTGCTCTTTGCCTACCTCATTTTTCTTCCATGCCACTCTTTATCTCCTAGTTTCCTAAAACCACCTTTGTTCATGCACCCTAAAAAGTACCAGGCTGAGCTCTATTCACCTTTAAACTCTGAGAGAATGTGGATGGGCATCATTAATTGGCCCCCAAGGGATCAGAGAGCATACCATGTAGATTAAAAAGATTCCCACTTCCTAAGGAAAACCCTGACCAATTTGAGGCTGGAGGCTAGGAGGAATCAGGTATCTACCTCATCCCCTTTCTTTTTCACTTCTCTGGGTTTCCTGAGAGGCAGTTTTGTGCATAGATGCACTAGATAAATTACGATGTGTGAGGAAGCATTTCTGCCAAGCATTCTAAGATTTCCCCTTGTGACTTACAGTCAAGAATGGGAGCATGCCAGTGCAATCACACTCAGAAGCAGCATCTCAGTCATTGGTCAGCAGAACAACTTGCAACTCAGTGAGCTGTCTCACCTTTCTTGTTTAAGGCCTACTTTCTTTATGTTCCTTCATTAGCATTGGTTTCCACATGTCATTTAATGTATTCCTTTTCTATTCCCCTGAACTTTTCTTTTACAGACTCTATAATAAGAGCACACGGCCCTAATTCTACCATACTTACAGCAGTGGTATACCCAGTGTAGTCTTCAACCAACTTGAAAATGCTAAGATAAATTAAAACATTGAAACTGAATAACAAAACCACTACCAGGTATGTCAGCGTTTGCATATTGTTTCTTATTGGGAGATAAAAGGTGAGGATTAGCATCAGGAAAGGAAGTGCTGAGAGCATGCTTGCTTTTCTCTACGTGGGAATCAGAGTCCCAGGATCAGTTATTCTCATGTAGCCTGAGCTACACACAGCCCTGCATACATTCAGAGATAGAAAACTGCTCCAAACGAAGCCCCTCTGTGGGAAAAGCATCCATTCAGCTATGTGGTGAAGCCTTCTGGAAAGTTCCCTCATTGCTTTTCTTTCCCCTATGCCAGTCCTAAGCAGTTTTTTACTTTTCTCTAGATTAGTGATCTGGTTCAGTATTTATATTCCTAAGCTTTCATAAAGACTCAAATGCCTTCATATGAGTTGAACTATAATGTCTCTATCCCAGCTAACTAAGGAACTGAGTGTTTGTCACTTGAGCCCACCACAAAGGAGATGTGTGGAAGAATCAGTCAACATGTGTAGTGGTGGGGGAAGGGAGTCTTGTTACTCAGTTCAATGTCTTTCCCTAGTCTGTCTGGTCTGCTAAAGCAAACTGTGGACACAGGTGACATCTCCTCTATGAAGTGAGATCTTTATTGAAAATATGACACCAATTAGTTCTTCATAATTAGTGTGAAACGCCATCATGTTTTAAACATACCACTCTAATGATCCTCATTTTCATCTCTGCTTGTATGATTAGCCCAATGGAAAACTGCCATGTGTGCCATCTGTCCTTTGATGCTATCATTTATGATTGGCTAATTACTTCTTTAGGTATTTAATAATCAGGGACTGCTCAGGACAGGCTAGGAAACTCATTAGTTGAATTGCTTTTCTTAGTTTTTGTTGATCTATAAAGCAGTTTGTAAGGTTCCCTATCAGCATTAGTACTGTTTTTAAAAATATACATTATTTTCTATATTGCTTTTATGATCTTATATATGTATGTATAAACATGTACACACATATGTATTTACACATATATAAACCTATTTTGTTCTTTTCCCACACAATTTCTATCACTCCTTATTTTCTTGTTTTTATTGAAAATAGATTCTTTTCTCATACAATACACAGTTTCCCTCCCTCCACTCCTCCTAGCTCCCCTCATCTCCCAATCCCCCCAAATCCACTCCTCACTCAGTTTACTCTTCAGAAAAGACCACACCTTCAAGAGACAACAGCCAAACAGGACAAAGCAAGACACAATAAGACAAGGCAGAAGCCCTCATATCAAGGCTGGATAAGGCAACCCAATAGCAGGAAAAGGGTCTCAAGAGCAGGCGAAAGACTCAGAAGAGACACTCCTACTCCCACTGAGAGGAGTCCCACAAAAATACACAGTTCACAGTCATAACGTAAACACAGAGGATCTGCTGCAAATCTATGCAGACCCTATGCCTGTTTGGTCTGTCTCTGTGAGCCCAGGTGACCCCGCTTAGTTTGCTCTGTGGGCCATGTTCTCCTGATGTCTTCTATCTCCTCTGATTTCTACAGTCTTTCCTCCCCTTTTCCTTGGAGTTCCCCAATATCCAAAGGAAGAGACCCATGGAGACCTCTGATTTACACTCTCTCTCTGTATAATGTCTGTCTGTGGGTCTCGGTGCTCACTGCTGGTGTATTCTTAAATTTTGTATATGATTGATTCAATGATCACAATGAAAATTGTTACCTGCAATCATAACATAGCTGTTACTAAGGCAGCCAAAAGACCACCTATAGTTTTGAGTCCTCATCCTGCCCATGGATCCCGGGCCGGAACATGGCTCTCCCATACTGTATCCTGATGCCTTATGCTCTAGCTTTTCTATTCTGTTGAGCCTTATCTGAGGTTTCATACATTTTTACAAACCTCTAAGCCAGGAGCTTCCTTTTAGCCATTTCACACATCTACATCCACTTCATTCTTCAGCTACACTCACATATTCATTTCTCAGGAATGTATTCTTCCCTTCTGAAGTCTGGTGCCTACCTATGTACTTCCCATACCACTTATATTTATTCAGTCTTATTTGGTATTACAAATTAAAATAATTATCTCACAAGACCTATTAGCATTTCATAAATATGAGGTTTAATAATTTCATCAATAATCATCAAGCTATTTATCTCATATAGTTATTGGTAATAATAATCTAAATACTTTACTTAGTTTCTCATAGCACAGCCAGCCCATGCTGAATGTATATACCATGATTTCTCCACTAGCTATTCATGACTGGTATTCCTTTTTCTTTTGATGATAAATGTAAGGAGGATTTCTTTGTTTTGGCTAAAATGGGAAGTAGAAGAAATCTTCAGGACTTTAAGACGGATAATATTCCATCTTCTCAACCGACCAGGACCTAGTGTAAGGGAGTGAATATTTGGAAGATGATTTTCTAACTCTTGATCCTTCTGCCTCTGCCTCCTTCAGCAAATCCTACTGGCATGTGCCACCACAGCAGGGTGGAAGATTATTTTCAAGGATCATTCCTTGAGGGTATTTTTGGGAGAAATGAGGAAGACCCAACAAAGAAAATTGCTGTAACTAGTCACCAATACAGTGACTAGATAAGGAGTGAGTCAATCTAAGAAATATTACTCAAACAAGGATTAGTTCCAACTCAAGTTACAGGACCCAAAGGGGTCACTGAGCTTCAGTAGAGATTCTAAGGCTATACATTCATACCTGAGGAAAGAGGTGTTACCTCAACAATGGTATAGGACCTTTGAGATAGAACTCTAAAGAGCCCAAACTATCCAAAGGGTTGACCAATTTTCTTACAGCAGAATGGAGACTTAGAGACAAAAAAAAACTATATTTCTTAAACAGCTATAGAATGAGATGTATGGGTACCACAACTATTTAATATCTTTCCATTAAGTTTATGAAAGCAGAGTCAAGAGTTAGCATGGCATACTCTTCCAATTCAGCAAATACTTCTGTCAGGGGTTACTGATGTTCTTATCCAAAGTAGAGTTCCACACCAAAAATAAGTGCTTAAGACAGGTACAAAGCAAAGATTTCTTTTTAAACTTTCTTTTATTCTCAGGGGTGAAGAAGAATAAAGAGATTAGCTGGATATATTTAAAGTTCTTCATTGTTTAATTCTAAATTCTAACTTTCTTGGAATTGAATCCAGATTTTAGCATGACAATTATAACCATCTTCAATTTATTTGAAAACAATGTAGTTAATGTTTGTCTGACTTCACTACCTCAATGCAAATCTGTCTAGAAACACCTCCACAGAACTTACAGTTTGGGTAGTAAGCACAGTCAGTAAGAAATATCTGGGGTAAGATGCCACGATCATTTGTATTGAATCAACATATGGAATGCCTCTGGTTTCTATTCCAAAATATTAGGGCTTTGGAAAGTTTTACTGCCTCTTCCTAGAATAAACTTGATTAACAAGCCCAAATAACATGTATTGACTGACAAGTAAAAATTATAGGGTCTTTTGTTATGAAAATTCTAATATAAGCATAAATAAAAATTGTAAAATGTATGCACATATAGGTAGATGAATAAAATATGGCCTAGGGCAAGGAATTCTTAATATGAATATAGAACTGTACAATCAGACAATTAACAATTAAAATCATGAAGCAAGCATTTCAGACATATTAAATTTGCAGAAAGGTGGACCTATACTATATTGCATGCTAAAGAATATCTGAGCCATAAGGAAAATTATCCAAGGTCAGCAGAATGTAAATTGGTATAAAGGCTTTAGATAAAAATAAAATTCCTATATTTCTTGCTGTCACACAAACTCCTAGATTATTGCATATTCTAGATAATCTTTAACATGACCTGTGGGTCAGTAGACTGTCACCACGGAGATTCTGGGGGCAGTGGTCAGTGGTAACGTTGCTAAGAAGCTGGAAAGACCCTACATCCTCATCATAGATAAAGCTTCATTCCAAAGGGAGACAGGAGGTTCAGTGAAGTTGCCTACTCTGATGATCACAATCTACATTATACTTGTTGAGGATGTGCATTTGAATATATATTTAAGGCTATCAAAATACCTTTAACGGGTAGTTTATCAACATATATGAATTAGATCAATAATACATTCAACATGTATATAATAATAATCTACACACATGATGTTATTTATTATAAGAAAACATTCAAACCCACATACTCCATTCATTATCTGTCACAATGAAATGATGTTTTAAAGAATCTAAGTATCTGCCACATTTATAATCATCCAGTTTCATACATACTTAGAAAAATGCATGCATGCACACACACAAAGCACACACATATACCATGCACCACACACACACATTATTCCAAAGAATGGTTTTATTACTTATACTGGACTGATTAAATTTCAAAGTCTTAATTTTTAAGCTTTCAAAAGTTTTCTACATGGTTTGTGTGTGTGTGTGTGTGTGTGTGTGTGTGTGTGTGTGTGTGTGTCAGTGACCATATTAAAAAAGAAGTATAAGACACATACAGTAACAACAATTTCAAATGTTTGAGCACTAAGACTCTAACCCTGTGAACCTTTTCTCTTGTGTATACCCTGTTACATTTATGTCTCATTTGTTTGAGGGATGGCATAGCTCTTGTCATAAATTAGACTGTATAGAAAAAGTGCATAGAATTCTCAGTCCTTTAGTTTGAATTTATACAAGGTTCAATTTTTTGTTTGTCTTTTAAAAGCTTGGAAAATTTGTTTGGAATTCACTAAGTTTCAGGAGTACCCCTGTAGCTTCAGTACACTCAGCAGCATGCCTGCTGCCAGCTGCTCATCCCCGGAGGCTTGCAATGACTCGCATTCTGCTGCAGGGTTCTTCTCCTCTTCCATTTGCAATACATTTTCATCCCCTAACAATAACTTCTTTGTTTTACTATTGAGTAACAATGGCCACTTGAGGTTTACATCCATTTATTTTGGCAAGAAGAAATCTAAGAGATAAACCAGTTACAGAGATGTGTGGTTCAGTCTGCACGCCTACAGAAAACTTAGTATTTTACCTGTAAATATTTTCATAACGATACTAGTAGAATAAAAGCAAGGACAGCTCAGAATGAGCTGGAAAAGAAAATATGAAAAATATAAGTAAAGTCTTTGAGCTCTTCTGAACGTATCTCTCCTGTGTACACAGGATGTGGCTTATGGTGCATTGCAAAGCTGCTATTCAACGAGCTTTGAGTGATTCAATGAGTGAGTGAATTGAATGAATGAGTGAATGAATGAATGAACAAAACTGGCAATTTGGAAGAGTTAGATGACACTTTTTCTTCTAAGCCTTGACTTGATTCTGAAAGCTGTCTATTATTAAGAAAGTGTGTGTCCTGAGGAACAAATGTAAATATAATCTCCTAGTTAGACATCTCAGTTTAGAGTCATTTTCAATTTATGCAGAATATGAAAAGATAGTCCAGAGTGCTCTGTACACACTCAGTCTCTCTATTGTCACAATCTTACTTTAGTTGTACCTCTGTCACAAGAAGTGAACCAGCATTGATGCATCCCTATTAACTAAACTCTTAATTTGGTTCCTATTTTCTAGCCATGACACAGCAAGCTTCATGCTCTACTTTATTGTAAAAAGACAAAGAATCACAGAACTACAAAATACGAGAAGAGCAATAATCTAAAACACATCTTGACCAGCACTGCCATCCTGAAGACAGAGTTTCTGTCCTTCCTTGTCCCGCTGCTGTTTAGTCCCTAAAACAATACACAGAAGATTCTATTAACTATAAACTGTTTGGCCAATGACAAGCTTCTTATTGGTCTCCCTCTTATTTATTAACCCATTTCTATTAAACTATGTGTTATCATGAGGCTGTGGCTTACCCATAATGCTCAGGCATGTGACTCCTTTGGCAGCTACATGGCATCTCTCTTGCAGCTCCTCTCTGCCCTCCTCTTCCCAGCATTATCCTAGTCTGGTAGAACCACCTATACTTTCTGCCTAGCTACCAGTCAATCATCATTTATTTATCAAGCAGTAAGAGAAATATATATTCACAGCATACAGAAGGATATCCCCCATCACCATCCAGTTACTAAAACCAATAATAACTACACTGGACAATGATCATTGTCTTCTACTAGTCTTTAAATCTGAATTAGTCTGAGAGGAGCGCTAACCTTGACTATTTCCAATAAAAGGCATCGGCTACTGTAAAGGTTTCTACCATGTTCTGATAAATAGAGCAAAGATATTTTTCTCTTTCTATACTCTAGAAGATAAGCCATTTTATTTATGCAAGTAAACTTTAAAGCAAAATGTGTGTGTTTTTTTATTCTTTATAAGAACACAATTATGTGATCTAACACTGAATAAAAAAATATTAGATTATCTGTATTGAAAGGTATCATTTACTTGAGTCTTGTTCAGTAAAGGCATATATAGTTGGCAGACATAATTCAAGAAGAAAATACAAAATTATCAACAACAATTAAGCATAAATATGATTGTCTGGAGTAGGAGCCTATGCCCCAGTACTCAGCATGTGGGTCTCACATCCACAGATGTTCCTGACACTATCCCTCACAAGATCTACTGAAATACCTGAATCATTCCAAGTGGTCTTCAAGGCTTCGTGATATATCACTGAGAGGGGAATAGCACAAGAATATGTCAGAAAACTACTAAACACATTCAGCCTCTAGATTAAGAATTGGAGAAAAGTTGAATTTGTAGTAATACATTTTTAAAATTGAGTCATGTGGGTATTTATATGTGAGTAGAGCATAAATGATATTGGGAATTATATACCTAGGAATTATGAAATGTCATATCTATATGAAAGGCCATATTATACATGCTTGTGCATAATGCATGTTTATTTAAATTACCTTTGATACAACTACTTTGATTGTTATAATTACTGACTAATGGACAAATATATTTCCCTCTTTTGTTTTATTACATGAATATATTTTTTATCTGTCAATCAGAAAAGACAGCTACTAAATCTAAAAAGGAATTCACTTCAAAAATTTTAATTAAAAATATTTTGCTATATAATAAACACAAATGCAAAATTAAATGACAATACACTAAGTGAGAATTTTTTCAACTTATGTCTCAACATTCTATCATAAGTTTTATTTATTTTCCTAAAATAATAGGTAAAATTCAAAGACCCAATTAAATGGGAAAAATTATGACTGAAGACACAATCAAATTAGTAGTCAAGAAGAACTTACATTTGAAAGAAATGGCATTATATATATATATATATATATATATATATATTGAGTAAAGCTAATTTGTTCATGGTTCAGTGTATTTGTCTCTCTTTGATTGTGGTACAATATGACAGCGGAGACAGAATGGTTATGTCACAGCATATGCAAGTCCATTTTACTAGACCAAAGCCCCTAAAGACATTACTGGTTAGCACAACAAATTAAAAAGTCATTCTGGAAAGTTTTGTATGTCACGGAACTATGGGCAGTCTGTAGTGACTGAAGATATGCTATAGTTTACTGCCAGGAATAGGTGAGGGCAATTAGCTGCATAACAACTTGTGTGATCTTGGAGAGCAAGTCTTCTCAAGCCATCCCTGCAGCTGAGCATGCAGCCCGGTAGAAACCCTGGTTATAGACTTACAGAAAACCCAGAGAAGCTGTGCTCAGAGTCCTGATCATGAAAACTGTGGATTGATAAAGTTGTGTCATCAGTGGTTTAAGTTTGTGTCTATTTGTTAGATAAAAATTTAGCATTATAATTTCATATTAAAGACAATACATTAATAATAATAAACTTGGCAGCAGACACCCATTCTAGCCGAACTGGAATCCAGATGCAGAGAGGGAGGACAAGATCAGGCTACAGAAACCCACAAAGACAGCTGATCTGAACAAGGAGGAGCTAATGGATCCCCAGAATGATAGCTGGGAATCCAGCATTGGACCAACTCAGACCCCCTGAACATGGGTCTCTGTTAGAAGGCCTGGGCAGTCTAAGGGACCTCAGGATATAACCCTGGTGCACAAAAGGACTTTGGGAGCACATTCCCCATGGAGGGATACTCCCTTAACCTAGAGGCAGGCGGGAGAGCCTACCTAGTGTTACATCATGTTGTTCCTGCGGGCCTCCTGGTCCTGCCGCCATTGTCCTGCAACCACATGTGCCCCAAATAACACTCAGAGACTCTGTATTTGATACAATCCTGTTGGCCAGTTACCATTATTGTTAATGGGCTAGCTCTGCCTTAATCATTAACCCATTTCTACTTATCTAAGTATTTCCACGTGGTCGTCTTATCAGGGAGCCGCGCGGCAGGCTTCCTGCTTCTTCCCGGGCTACATCTTGACTCCTACTACTTCCTCTCTCCTCCTCCTGGTCTCCTAGCCTCGCCTATCTTGTTATCTCATTGGCCACAGTGCTTTATTAACAAGTATGAGAAACATATATACAGAATAACATCTCCCATCATCTCCTCTTTTCTGTCTAAAGTAAAAGAAGGGGTTTAACCTTAACATAGCAAAATATACCATATAACAGTTATCAAATAAGAATCACAGTTAACAATATTTAGTCCATTAACATTTTGTAAGAAATAAAGAAAATATCATCAATCCTATCTTTGTGAGTCTAAAGTCCTATATGTAACTTATCTTTAATCCTAACTAAGGAAAACTATAAGCATAACTACCTGTCTTCAAATCCATCAAAGACCACAGAAGGATAATATATAAACTCTAGAAATGACAGAGACAACTCATTGCCTGGTCAGTCACCCGAAGTTCTTCTGTAATGTTCCATCTTCAGCCCATAGGCCATAGTGTGTGTCCATACTCCTCAACAAGGCAGGAAACTTTTCTCTGTGTCCTGTAGACTGTCTGGCTGTCTGGCAGCCTCTTCCATGAAGCAGGAATCCTGTAGCAATGTCCATCTTGCATCAGCAGTCACCTTTTTTGTGGGTCCTGCATGTCCAGTTTCTACAACAGAAAGTCAAACAGTCCAGAAGAGCAGTACCTTGCCCAAATGGCTAGTCTTGCCATATTAGAAGCAAACTTCATAACGAGTTTCTTCAATGTCCATCTTCCTTTTTGATGCAGGTAGCTTGCTGTTTCTGTCCTCACTGCACCTTTTGGAAGTTGCCCATCTGCACTTCCCGTCTACCCTAGTATTGTAATTTTCCTTCTCAGGTCTTGGTGAGGTTGTAGATTAAACTATCTTAGTATTATTCTCTCTTCCTAGTTAGATATTAAGTACTAGACTTAAGCTTTTCAGCTTAGGACAACTCTATTGTAAACTCCCTTATGCCTTCACCCTAGGACTAGGTATGTTTGTGGTTTTGGTCTCGATTTTCCTTTTCTTAGAGCACACTTGTTATTCACTGTTTTGTATATAGTTTTGTATCAAGCTTAAATCTTTTCTTTAGACTAAAATGGGAATTGTAGTGGGATATTCACCGTGTCTGCTTCTGTGGCACTGACCACACCCATTGACGGGTGGAGCCAGGGGCGGAAGTGACCCATGGAGCTTAGTTTTGGGAGGAGGCGGAGAAAAGCTCTCTTCTGGCGGGACACGGAGAGAGGAGCATCCAGTTTTAACTGCTGTGTTCATCTGTCTGTGTTGTGAGTTGTTTCTCCCTTAATAAACATCTATTCGACCTATTTGTTTATCCTGACCCTTATTGAACCGCAATATACCTAGTGCCTACTCCACATAACTTGACAGATTTAGATGACCCCTCCTGGAAGGCATCATCCTACATGTGGAGTGTGGGAGGAAATGGGAGGGGAGGGTGGTCAGGGAGCATGGGATGGTGGGAAAAAGAGAGGGAAGGAGGGAGAAAAATAATTAAATAAAAACAAGTAATATTATTAATAATAATAAACTTGGTAGAGGTGATTTTTAAATTCATATTTTCCAACTCAGTAACCAACAGCTTGAGTAATTTACCTGTGTTGTGGTCTTGCACCATGGTTTGGCAACTTAGACTCACTTTATTGGAATACCCTTCAGCAAGAGATTTCAGTACCTTTGTTTGCACTGCCAAAAATCTTGCCTTCTGGATAATATTTCCAGAAATAGGGTCTTTCTGTCAACCTAACTGCCTTTTCCTTATTGTCATAGATCCCATGCCAAAACCAAGGTTAATAAAATCCCCTAAATGCTTTGATCAGTTTTAATTACAATAAATTTATTGATGTGAAACTAAATACCATTTCTAACAGCAAGCATACTGCCAGGAATCAGCAAATCTAGAGGAAGTGCCTTCCAAAATGAAGCCCATAGGCAGCTTTGTCAAGTCAGCCTCTGCATAGGGTGCCTCATCCTGTGTCATATGTCCTGTGGATTCTTTCACATCCCAGCTCTGCCCATTCCAATCAGACTGGTATCACTCTGGTATTGAATGATTTTCTTAGTTGTGAAGTTCTGAACTTTCAAGGAAATTGAAAGAATTTAATTGCAACACTACTACCGCATCAGAAAACTACAAAGAGAAATTTATAAGAAGGAAGAAAAAAAGAAGGAACAAGTTGAAGACTGATTATTCACATAGCTATTCATTTGGCTCTAGAGTGTCATCAAGTGCTCATCATCCAAGGGTTTGGTCTCAGGTGGTGGCACTATTAGAAGTGGTAGAAAGGATATGAGAGCCCAGATGGAGAAGCAGGTTACTAGGGGTCTGATAGTCAATGGGATGGTCCTCTGTGTGTGTGTGTGTGTGTGTGTGTGTGTGTTCTGTCTCTCTCTGTCTCTCCCCCTTCTCTCTCTCTCTCTCTCTCTCTCTCTCTCTCTCTCTCTGTGTGTGTGTGTGTGTGTGTGTTTGTCTCTGTCTCTGTCTTCATCCTCTCTCTTCCCATCTGTTTCTCCATTTCCCCTCTTTCTATCTCTTTCAGCTGCCATGATATAAGCAGGCCTCCTTTGTTATATGCTGGCACCGGTGTTAGTTAGGAAAACTGGGGCCTCTGGTAGTGGATGAATATTTATCCCTAGTATACAAGTGGACTTTGAGAGCCCATTCCATATAGAGGGATACTCTTTCAGCCTAGACATAGGGGAGATGCTCCAAATGATATGACAGAATGTGAAGATTTCCCCCACAGAATGCCTCACCCTCCCTGGGGAGCAGAAAGGGGATGGGATGGGGGTTTGTGGGGAGCTCAAGGGAGGAAGGGACATGTAAAACATGACATGTAAAACAAGCTTCTTTCAAATGTAAATACAAGTTATCAAATAGAATAAAACAAAATGCTTTGTTACCAGCCCAGAGGTGAGAAAAGACTAAGGAGAACTCAGGCTGAAAGACTGTGGTAAAAACAAGCATTTCCCCTTTTAAGATGATTTTCTGAAATATTTTGTGGAAGCAGTGGAAACTGATCACAGAGAGTTGGCAGTGCCAGAATTGATGTGATTATCTGGGTATAAGGTACAGAAGCATTTGAAAACAGTGTATGGAAGTAATTTCAACAAGTATTGGAAGATGAGTGGAAGAAAGCTTGTATATTATTTTGGATATTATTAATGGTGTGAAGTGAGTAAGACTTAGAGTCTGACGGTCACATGCCTCATAAAGGTTACATTCATGAGAGTTTAGTTGGAAGCAAAAAAACAAAAAACAAAATAAAAAAACCAAAAAACAAAAAACAAAAACAAAACAAGGCCATTCTGCTTCCTTCTGGCAAAGGTCCTATGTTCATTCTGTCTCTTCCTGGGATAGCTTATCTTGCAGGTAAATCATTTCAGGTGATACAACATTCAGGTTGTGATGTGGGGATTTTATTTAGACAATTATCAAGAAATCAATGACAACATCTATAGTGGAAATATTGAGAAACTATCATCTTGGCTAGAGAAGTATGTGACAGTTTTGCTGGTGGCATACATGGTAACTACAGCATGCCTGCTGTCTCTACACCCAGGAAAGAAAGGAAGGAAGCTCGTGAGGATGAGGATGTGACCATCATCATATTATTTTCCCTAGACGTACATTTCTATTCACCCAGATGTAGAGGACTATGCAAGCCAAAGGAAATCATTCCATCCAAGTTTAGCTTTTGCAATCTACTGAGTTTATATGGGTTTTCTTACAGGAACTTGGAAGAGATAAGTAGATACTTATAGGAACATGGGGAAATCGTAATAGTTACACCACCAAAGTGCACCCCTCACCCTGCAGCAATTGTTAACCTCTTTTGATGGGAGATGTTATTCTGTATATATGTTTCTCATACTGGTTAATAAAGCACTGTGGCCAATGAGATAGCAAGATAGGCGGGGCTAGGAGACAAGGAGGAAAGAGGAAGTAGGAGGGAGGAGTCTAGATGTAGACCTGAAAGAAAGAAGATGCCGGCTGCAGCTCCCAGATAAGACGACCACGTGGAAATACTTAGCTAAGTAGAAATGGGTTAATAATTAAGGCAGAGCTAGACCATTAACAATGATAGTCATTGGCCAACAAGATTGTATCAAATACAGAGTCTCTGAATGTTATTTGGGGCTCACTTGGCGGCGGGACCATGGTGGCAGGACCAGCAGCAGCCGGCGGGTAGGAACAACCTGCCGTAACACTCTTTTATAAATTTGGGGAATGGAAGGAGCCCCCGTGAATCACCTCATGAACACTATCCCCTTTCCATGTGGGTAACAGACCCAACCTTGTGAGGGTCCCCTTTGGGTAATCATGGCTATTCTAATTTCCAAACTTCAGTCAATACTCACATGGCACTGAGAAGATGTCATTCTACAAGAACTTTAATGGACTACCTCAGGAGTTCAAAGCCACCCAAGGCAAAATAGTAAGGCCCTGTTTAAAAAATTAATGGGACAAAAAGCAAAGAGAGACAGAACAATACTTTGAGCTGCAATAATAGAGACTGCAGAGAGAGCACCTCAGGAATTGACTGTCTGGTATTCTAGATGAACCAATGGAAGAAAGGAAACCTTCAGACCTGAGTTTCAGCTAACCCTCAACCCAAAATTAGTTGTACCACAATAGCACACGACTTAAGACTGTTGAGATCCCAGTCTGTAGACAGGGGTTCCTATCAATCTGAAGCTTTTATGTTTTTGTGAGGCTGTGGCCAGATTATTCTGATCACAGATGATTATATATTTATTTACTTAACATTAATTTATTTCTAGTACAAGGACTGCTTAACTCCTTTCAAAGAACTGTTTAAGATAAGGAAAAAAATAAGTGAAGTTATAATATGTTGACCTATAATCTCAGGCTTACTTACTTCATATATCACAGTAATCTTGTGACTAAAAGTTGCAGTCCTCATTTTATAGATAAGCAAAGGAAGACTAGGGAAAGATTATTAGGAACGCCAGGGGAGGGAAGAGAATTATACCCAGGCACGTTTACCACAAACAAAAATTTCCCTACTGAGAATGCTGCTGTGTTTCCTGAGCATAATTTAAATGATAATTTAAAATTCACTGAGGCAGATACCTCTCTTTTTGCTTCATTGCATGCATACTAGGATGTGCTGAAAGAAAGCAGATGAGGGAGAACAAGTAAGAAAAGAAAAATAAAGAGAGAAAAGGCCAGTAGGTTCGTTGTTAGTTTTCTTGGGTTATTTAGTTAGTGCCCTTATCCAACGAGGGGAAAAGTTAAAGGAACATGAAGGAGGGAAGAAAGGAAGGGAGAGAAGAAAGGAGGAAGGAGGAAAGAGAGAGGGAGGGAAGGAAGGAGGGAGGCATGAAGGGAGGGAGGAGAGATTGCAGAGAAAAGACAATAATGATTCAGTAATTTTTTTTCCCAGGAGATGGATGTATAAAGTGAGGCTGAATGAGCTCCCATTGTTCAACATTTTCCCACACAGATTTCATGTTAGACTCTTTCCTTTTACTAATGGGGTCTTTGGGGGAAGTCCGAGGGAAGACTGGCAATTGTATTTAATTATGTTCAAAGAAAGTTACAGAATACCCAGCAGATGTCAAGCTTGCAGCTGGGAATCCTGTAACAAGCTCCACTCCACTATCTTGACTTCCATATTATTTCACCAAAACGAGGCCCAGAAAATGCCCAGGAGACACACTGGCTGGGACTGAGTGAGAAAAGATAACAAATCTTAAGGAAACATGTTGCCTATTACTCCTCATAATAAGGACCGCCAGAGTGTACACTGAGCAGGCCTCTGGCTGATATGGGACACAAAGGATCTTAATGCATCCCACACCAGGATGTCATTTGCAATCTTGAGCTGCAAAAAAGAGATGGAAGCCTTGGAAGGTAGTCCTTGCTTCTTCATGCATTGGTTTCCAGAAAGGACAAATAACAACCACACCGTTTGCTTTCCTCAGCCGCATAAGCATTCAAAGAAAACCCATTCACTGCAATTAGGATCCCCCAGCTTTTAAAAGCCTGCCCTTTCGGGAGGCAGCAGGACCCCATCATGGCTCATGTGATCCCGGCATGTTTCAGATTTACCACGGAGGCAGGCTTACTGAAGGAGATGACAAGGAGCAAAACCCTAATGACTTAAAATTCATGGCACCTTCCAGGGGGTCTCCAGTGAAGCCTCCCAGAAAGAACAGGCTGGTTTACATTTTCTGAGAAGAAAAACGATCCCTCGTCTATCAATTTGGCCCACCTAAGAGCTTGCCTGTACATGGATCCCTCCCCAAGCTAAATTTGCTTCAGTTCTCTGTCTGATGAGGTGCTGTGGAAGGTCTAGGTCTAAGCTGCAAAGGGTAAAGCTTAGTGTTTTTTTTAGGGCTGAAGGTAGACTAGATGAATAAAAGAGTGTGGGCAGCAAAGCCTTAGCATCCTCCTACCTGGGCGGACCCTCTGGTGCTGCCTGAAGATTCCCAACTTGACCATGATGGATGTCACCACATGCATTTGGCACCCACAATGACATCTCTCTTTCTGTGTCCCCCTTCTCGGTTCCCTCACATTTTGATTCTTGATATTGAGACCCAAGTAAATTACTTCAGTCAAATACTTAATCTCAGGATTCACAGTTTTGATACCTAGTTTAGGAAGACTGGATGTCAGATTTCAGGAAGTCTTTTCATATTCTGACTTGCACTTCTTGGAAAGTTGCCTACTTTACATCCTCTCCGTTGGAATAAGTAGAAAGATCTCAGGATGATGACTTTGATGCCCCACACCGCAGTCCTCATATAGCTTCCACAGCCATCACAATACTCCCTGTAGATACATGTTTTAAGCTTTCTTTCCAGCTAAAGCCTTCACTTAGCAAATACCTATTTTTTTTCCTGCAGTCCCTATTTATACAACGTTTGGTTCCACAAAGCATTTGATGACTGCATCAGTAGTGTGGCTTTTCCCCTCTCTAAAACACACAATACTTAGAACTGGCTGAAAGCACTACGAGAGGGTGAGCTGCACAGGTGTGAGCCTCTCCTTCAGCTACTCTGCATTTCTAGTGACTCTGTATTTCCGAGTCCTGTGACAGTACCACTTACTGCAGAGCTGTTCGGTGCAACTGTTATACCTCAGTTAACAAACAAAGAAAGTAGCCAGGCATGCTCCATTTTCAAATATGGAGATATAATGATATTTCTGCTACTCCTCCCCCAGTTCTGGTAAAGGGAAATAATACAAAGTTCCTTCCCACATTATCTGCGGAGACAATAGTATTTTTGAATGATATGTGAAAGGCAAAACATTATAATTTACTGTGTGGGAGGCCTTGGTGGAGCTTCGGCTTGTGTCATTCATTTAAGCATGTATGTTAACTATAACATACTCTGTATTTATGAATAACATGGAAAAGAAATGGTGACTAAAATCTGAGCTTGGAGGGAGAGATCTCTGGAAATAACAGCGAGGTGAGAGACAAACTCGGTATCTGGTACTCTTCTTGTCAGTGTGTACCCACCAAGTCACTTTCAATTCCCCCTTCTGTGTTAAAAGGGGCGCAGAGAAATGTTAGTTGCAAAACCACACTGTAAAATGGATAAAATATAAATGTGAAACATATAGCCACAACTATACATAAGTTCACATATGCAAATACACTAACTCTTTTTAATATTTTTATTATTTTTAAATTAAAATTAGAAACAATCTTATTTTACATATCAATCATAGTTCCGTTTCTCTCCAATCCTTCCATGCTTCCCATCGATTCCCCATCCCATTCCCTTTTTGTTCCCCCGGAGGGAGGGTGAGGCATTCCATGGGGGATCATCAAAGTCAAATGTCATTTGGGGCAGGGCCTAGGCCCTCTGCAGTGTGTCTAGGCTGAGAGAGTAACCCTCTGTGGGAAGTGTGCTCTCAAGGTCCATTTTTAAACTAGGTATATATACTGATCCACTACCAGAGGCCCCATAGACGGTACAGGCCTCCTTACTGACACCAATGTTCAGAGAACCTGATTCGGTCCAATGCTGGTTTACCAGCTGTCAGTCTGGGGTCCATGAGGCTCCCTTGTTGAGGTCAGCAGTTTCTGTGAGTTCCTCAGCCTGATCTTGACTGCTTTGCTCATCACTCCCCCCTCTCTGCAACTGGATTCCAGGAGTTTGGCTCAGTGATTAGCTGTGGATATCTGCTTCTGCTTCCATCAGCTACTGCATGAAGGCTCTAGGATGGTATATCAATCTCATTATCAGGGAAGGGCATTTAATGCTTAGATTCCTAGTCTGGGTCATCCTTATGTATCTCTGGGCATTTCCCTAGTACCAAATTTCTCTTTAAGACTATTAAGGTATCTTCTTTCTTGTTCTCCTCTATTCTTCCCCTGACTTAATCTTCCTACTCTCCCATGTCCTCCCCCCCACTCTTCTTTGTCCTTTCTCTTTCTCCTAACTGCCTCTCCCCGCCCCCATGCTCCTAATTTGCTCAGAAGATCTTGTCCCTTTCTGCTTCTCATGGAGTCCATGTATGTCTCTCTTGGGTTCCTCCTTGTTTTCTAGCTTCTTTGGCAGTGTGGACTGTAGGCCAGTAATCTTTTGTTCTTTGCCTAATATCCATATGAGAGTGAGTACACTGTCACAAATACAATAATTCTTAACTCTTAAGTTAATGTTGAATGTTTTATGCAAAACGAGTTTTCAGAAGCTAGGATGAACACAACAAAATGCAGCCTCCAGTTCTGGAATTGCAGAGGGTCTTAAAAGCAGAATTAAAGAATTGATTTGCCTTGAGATGTATTCTGCTATTACAGAAGCATAGTGAGTAAGCATAGCACTGGTCTTCACAATTTGGGGGAGAAATATAAATAGGACATCTCTAAATGTCTAATACAACTCAAGAATATGCCTCTTCATAAATATAGGGGAAGAAAATGCTGTGATGAAGACAATACAAAGGTGATTTTTTTTTTGTATTTGTCAAACAAGAGCTGTTTTCAGGGCTGATACTTGATAGCTGCCTCACTCTCACAGAATAATTCAAGTGGTTTCCCAGTGTGTTGCAAAATGTAATACTTCTGTTTGTGATTATTTCCAGGAAGAAGAAGCATTCCTGAAGAGAGTGTGCCAGCGGTGCTCTTGGCATGTGGGATTGTGCAACCACACACACTGACCAGAGTTCAATATCTGTCTGCATATTCAGCAGTGAGGATTTATGGGGTCCTATGTGTGATTTGTCTGCTTGAGGTCCAGTGATGAAATAGCATGAGGTAAGCAGAACTCTCAGGGAGAGCTGGGTGCGGGAAAGACATCAGGCCTAGGTGGAAATCCATTTAGTCTGACATAACCTCAAATGAAACTGACACAATGGTGGTTTAAAGTATTCTCTATAAGAAGGATGCCAGTGGACGTGTCTAGAGAAGGTTACTCAGGGCAGAGAAATCTAGACAAAGTGATAGCAATCCAAGCAGCTGGAATGTATTAAACAGAATCTGTGATTGGATAGAAACTGCCTCAAGCATTAGGCAAATAGCCAGGTTAGGACTTTAGTTCCCATCAACTTGTCTAAGGATCACAAAGCTAGGTCTCTGTTTTAAAGAACTAGGGTTCTGGTAAGGTTTTGCTCTGAAGTGTTCTACTGAAAGGTTTATTGGTTAAAACCTAGTCCCCTTCTGCTGGATCCAATCACTGAGATCGTATTGTTCAGGGATTCACAATATGAATCGTTGGCAAGAAGGGGACACGAATCCTAAGCTCCAGGACATTGGTTATATGTTTTGTATCTTCAGCTAAAAAGTCCTCTAATTAAGCTAGGTTTGGACAAGCAGTGGTATTCTAGCAAGTAGATAGAGTCTTATATTGTACACATTGAAGTATTAAAATAATAATTGCCTGTTTATGTCTGGAGAGGTATTAATTGTGTTTCATTGATTAAACCTTCAGAATCCCTTTTAAAACATCAGTCTGCATCAGTAAGCAGCATCCTGTATCTTCTCTTAGCAGAAGCATTTTCTCTTTCTAAGGCTTTAGGATTAGATCTCTATCATATTTTGTCATGAAAGCTACAGTGATGACTTACTCAAGTTTCATGGTGGAAATTATCCTTTCCCCAATCCAACTGCAATCCAGCTGGCAAGGACCACTCGCTGTCTCTAACATCTGGAAGAAGGATACAACTGACAATTTCCTGTGTCTCATATCTTGAAATCTTTCTTAGACAGAAAGTTAAAAAAGTTATCTTTGGCCTACAAGACAAATATATGTATTATTTTTACCTACCAAATCTCTAAACAGATCAAGTAATTTATAGGCAACATCAAAAATTTTTTAGTATTAATTTACTTTAATTTCTCTATAAATTAAAATGTTAAGACCAAGAAAGTGAGAGAAGTGTTATGGGAGATGTTATTCTGTAAATATGTTTTTCATACTGGTTAATGAATAAAGCACTGTGTCCAATGGGAAAGCAAGATAGGTGGGGCTAGGGGACAAGGAGGAAAGAGGAAGTAGTTAGGAGGAGTCAACATGGAGAGCCCAGAGAGGAAGCACACCAGCCAGCTGCTCTGGCAGGTAAGATAAGCCATGTGGAAATACTTAGAATAGTAGAAAGGGTTAATCATTAAGACAGAGCTACTCCATAAGCAAAGATAGTAACTGGCCAACAGGGTTTATATCAAATACAGAGTCTCTGCGTGTTATTGGGGGCTGGTGTGGTGGTGGGACCAGACCGGCAGCGGGGGAAAAACGTGCTCATAACAGAAGTGTTGTCAGTAAACTGTAGTTTGAGCCTACAAAGATCAAACTGACCACTTGTTTGTGATCAAGTACTCTTTTGTCAGTAAAAGAATAGTTCAGCTGCATAAACACAATCACCTATGTAAATAGAGCTGCTGCTGGATATTGTGTAAACCCTGGTACTGTAAAGAGAAACTAGCATTGTGTTCATACTTAATCTTCACTCTAAGGGTTTCTTTCTAGGGTGGAACAGGAAGAATAGCCGCAAGGGAACTCAGCGTGTAGTCGCTAGTCTCTAATTTTTAACTCTAGTCTTGTTATACTTCTTGGTCTCCGTATTGCCTTTTCATCTGTAAAATATGGGTAGTACCCACTCTTTATAGGTTTGATCGAGAACCTGAATAATGTGCATGAAGTCATGTCTCGGAGCAAGTATTCCTTTCATTGATGTTACTGCTGTTATTATTATTTTTTGCTGTCAGCTACGCAGCAGTGATCAGAGGGGCAATACAGGTCTGCCAGGGCCACTGCTTAATAGGACTTCGCTTCACAATACCGAGTATGTTATAACTGGTGAAAGGGCTCATGAATGGGCAATAAGAAGAACAAAATATGCTCCTTAGAATAGATCCGGGGTCTCAGCCATGTACATATTTATTCTCTTTCTCTCCTTTATTGCCGGCCACATATGTCAAGTATTGTCCCCTTTTCTGGTCTTTATTTAACAGCAAATCTTTACTTAAGGTTCCCCACTGAATTTACCAAGTCTGTTTGCCTGTTTCCTGCTGTTAAAATAGATGTGATAATATTCATCACTATCTGAAATTCTCTGTCTTATCCCAAGCATTCTGAGATTTGGTTTTTTGAAAGACGGGAAGATTAATTATAGTTTATTTCTACCTTTTATTTATTGGAAAATAAAACATGCTTGAACACCTTAAGAAAACTAAAAAGAAATTCAGTTAAAATTTAGAGTCTGACGAAGAAGATTTGATTAAGCTCTGGTAAATAATTACCAGAAAAATCTAACAGTTCTCTTTTTTTAAAGTAGTATTTGGAAATGTTTTCTCTATTGTTAGGTTCTGGGACCTTTTATTATGATGCCTCAAAATGAAGAAACTATTGAATCAAGATTTCCCTTCATGAACTAAACAACAGGCCAATTTTTGTTTCTTACTAGAGCAAAAACATGACAAATCACTTTGAAATAATGAAGTAAGAGATATAAACATAGAGTAAGTGGATAAGAAGATAGAACCCAACGAAGGACAGAAAACAGAAACAAGCAGCACTAACAAACAGTAGAAGCAGAGGGGAACCCTGAGCCTTTTTCTAGTTTTTTTATCTGGTCCTCACAATAAAGCAACTTCAGATTTGGATACGATGGCTTAACACTGTGACATTAATCTTAAGCAAAGCTCTACTATAGCATATTTGCTCTCATTGGCAAGAACACCGTGTTGGGAGCTGTACTGTTTGACCTATGAATCACCAAATGGCCTACATCTGATTCCATGTCTATGAAGCAACCTTCTGATTAAGATTTGGCATTGCCTGTACATCTGCCTACTGGGACACAAGGGCCTGATTTTATAGACTTTGAGTATGTCAAGTTCTCATGAAACTGTGCAGTAGCTTCTCATTATGTTCTGGCATCCTGTTTATCTTGACTACATGGAGAAAATAAATTGCTTACATGAAATTTTGGTTGTGTGACAATATACTCATTGCGAATTCAAATACCGTGGTTTACAACATTAGTCTCAGAATCTTGATTTGAATTCATTCTAAGGAAGAGCTGCTCTTGGGTGATGTTAACTTTATATATATAAACCTGAAATATTGAGATACCACACTACCTACAACAGAATGTACAGTTAACTCTCACAAAAATGATGCTTTAAAAGAACTGTCATCATGAAAAGACATGATCTTTCTTTTTAGTGTTTTTCTTTCTTCTGCAGCTATTGTTTAGTTTTTGCTTGCTTCTACATAACATATTGACCAAACTCATAATACTACATAGATGCTATTTCAGGGTTGATGTATTTGTTAGAACAACAGGCAACATCCTGAAACAATTTGGCACAAACTATAAAGGCTTAAGTAAGATGTTAAAAATCTTCCTATCAGAAATATGTACATGAAATTAGATGGTGGGTCAATCATGAGATGGTTTTTCTGCTTCATAATTTGAATTAAGGCTTCTGGACACCATATATTTCCATACTCATGGAAATTGGCTATCATATTTGCATCTTCCCACTTCCATGAAAGTGGGAAGTGAATAAAGAGGTAATATATGGTAGCATTGTGAGATATTAGTCTAAATTCATTTATTTTGGGCTTGGTGCCTTCTTTAGGATAGTAAGAAATATTTTCACATAATAATTTTGTAAATATTGATGAATTAATACATGTACATATTTTAGCAAATGTACATGCTCATATACTAAGGACTGCATGTGTCATTGTTAGACTCATTTTATTATATTGAGTTGATAATTATAGTAACCTTACATATGTGATGTGTTTCAAATTAAAGAATGAGCATTAATCTCTGAATACAAAATAACATAGATATCACTATGCATTGCTATGATTTTGTTCTTAGAAATTTCATAGGATCATATTTATATCAAAATTTATACAGGGTCATGTGTGGGTGAGAATGACTATTATCCAAGTGGTCACCATGCTTTACATTTCAATGCTTTAATACTTGACTTCATCAGGGCTTATGTTTGTTTTCTCTTTTCATGACTTCCTTTCCTTCTTTCATATTTTCAACAACTTAATCAATGCTTTATGGTGATTCTCCCTCTCTCTTTCTCTGACATGTATATACACGGTTATTTGGTGATAAGTACATAAAAATTCAGGAAAACTTACATTTGGGAAAGAGCTGAAGATTGCATTGTCTTTTAAGGCCATGAACTTGACACCCATAGTCAGAGGCATTGTTCTGGAGACTATCAGAGGTTTTTGATATTTCCAATATGTGATTTTTCAAATGGCATGTCATTTATGACTGTTTCAATAACATCCCTTATGAATCAAAAATTGCATTTGGCACCAGAGTAATAAACATCTGTCTGTGCCTTGCTTTTTAGGAGAATAGAATTTGGTGGAGATACAATCATACAAGCAACGGCCATACACACAGCAATGAATATATTTAAATATTAAGTTGCAAACATGAAAAATGGAACTAAAGATATTCTACATGGAATCTTCTCTATATGTTTGCATATTAAATGAGGGTATCAAATACAGACCTGAGATTTGAAGATACTTTTCCCAGTTAGGAAAACTGAGCAGAAATCTCAAAAGAAAGTGTTAGTTTGCTTAAAGAATGCAAGGAAGGGCTGGAGGAAAGTTCCTACTGGTCTTGTGAACAATTACTATGTTGTATGCCATCTCCTAAATTATCTATGATTATGTCCACTTTTCTACTATATATTAAATATCATTTATTCCATATAGGATTACTACAAAATGATTTTATAGGTCTCTGTCATATTTGAAAATCTAATTCATGGATTACCAAGTCTTGTAGGTCATAGAAAAATGTGTTCCACAAAAAGAACAAAATTTTATCCAAGATTTATACTTAATAGAAACTTTATGAGTGTTGTCACCTCTCTGAGTATCAAACTAAAACCATTTTCCAAAAACATCCATATGTCCTGTCTCATAAATGTACACAAGTGCCTAGTAGATATTCAGATGTTTGCTAATACAGTAACGTGCAAAGAATTAAACATAGTTCTTAAAAATATAAAATAACCACACAATTTTTAAAATGTCTATCAAAAGCACTTAATATTAACAAAATTAATTTCTCAATTTCTGGAGAAACTACGAAGACAGATTATGTGTTTAAGGTAGTTAAACAATAATTTGTTAAAGGCAAATTTTTTGTAGTACCTCATTTGTTACCTATAATTCAAAAAGGTGTGTATTATTATTCATGTTAAAGACCTAGAGTTTTTCATCCTTGTAGATCTAATGTGGCAATATTGATTGTCAACTTGACAAGGTCTAGATTTCCATAGGAGACAAACTTCTGGATTTGGCCATGAAGGATTTTCTATATTGAGTAAATTGAGGTGGGAAGACTTACTTTAAGTGTAGGTATATCATTTCCTGACTCAGAATCCATCACTGATTTAATTTTAATTAATAAATGAATTAATTAAGCCAGCTGATCACCAGAATTCTCTCTGCTTTCTGAATGTAGATGTAGGGGCTATCTTCCAACATGGTTTCCATTCCAAGCTCCCACTGTTAGCCAAAATAAACACTTCATACCTCGCATTGATTTTATAGGTGTTTGTTTCCATAGCAATGAGGAAATTGCTATATACCCCCATATGAACTATTAGAATCAGGGATTCAAACCCTCTTGAATTTGTGAATATGTTGAGTCTCATATGATTTAAATATCTTCTTCCTGCTAAATTCTTATTTGCTGTCCTAGTTTATATTCTGAAAGTTCTGACTCTCTTCTTATTTCAATTAATTTCCTTTCCACTAAGGGTTTCAATGTCTATCAAAACTGTTTTCAGAGAAGGAGCAAAGGGCCATTATGAAAATCTAACTTCTATAATCAGGATATCTGGCTATCTTTGAAATAACACCTTTACTTAAAACGTGAAGTTTACATTAAAATCCTAATGCTATCATTTCAGAAGACCAGAAAACTGTCTGCTGGACATGACTTCAGGTTGGTGTATGTGAAACCATCTTCCAAATTCAGTTGCTTTCTTTTTTTTTCCCCAAATATTTCTGTTCATTTCCTTGATATTAAGACATAGAAATATCTAGATTCATAACACTTTGTTAAGTATCATAAAGGATATAGGAGAATTCTAGACACTTTGCAAAATGTCTAGTATGTTTATACCAGAATGATAATAAGAATTGTGATAAGCCCCTTCTATCTTGAACATAGACAACATCCAGCTTTTGGTACTGATTTTTAAAAACTAACAATCATCATATTCTAGTGTGCCATAAAAATAAAAGATCCCCAAGTTAACTCTGTTGTTATTATACAGACAATTACACAATTTGAAACTGAATTTACTGGAGGAGAGAACACTATGGCAGAGGTATGTTTGCGATGGGGATGGGAAAACTAAGAGTAAACCCTGATGTGAATATTTAGATTAGTGTCAGTTGCTTTCTTTACTCCGGTGTTATTGCTGAATATTAAATGGAACCCATTATCCATCTGGTATTTCTTTGGTCCTCAGATGGTTACACTAATTTTGAAAAGTTATAAAAACTCCAGGAAACTGGGCCTAACTAGTGGGATAAAGTCACTTTTCTGGGTCGTTGGTTATAACTATGCCCACTTCCTTTCTCTCTGCTTCCTGCCCTATAGTAATGTGAATTCAACTGCCCATTATTCTTTCCTCATAATGATTGACTAGGATTTCTGAGACTGTGAGCCAAATAAATCTTGCATATTTCACTTCTGAATTTAATCCTGAGATTTAAATCCAAGTTTAATTTTAAAATTATCCTGAACTACTCAGAAAAAAAATTTAAAGTGAGAAATGGAAAGTACTATGAATGCAAAATATACATCTTGGTCCCTAGGGATGAAGTTTGACTAAAGATTAAGGTGAGATTAACACCAAATGAATGCCAGGAGGAACCATTTTGTTTATAAAGCACATCCGTGTGTTTTGTTTTGTTTTGTTTTGTTTTATCTTTTTAGTTTTTTGTTTTTCTCCTTACCCATAAGGTCGACTGTGCAATATTTCTAATTTACAAGGGAAGAATTTTTCCCCACACATTTTCAAAGTTTCTTGGTTTCTTCTCCTTTTGCTGTGATAAAACACTCTGTCACAAGCAACTGAAGAGAGAAATGGGATGTTTTGGTTCTCAGTTCAAGGAACAATCTGTCATGCAGGGAAGGTCAAGGGAACAGGCCATACCACATCTACAGCCATAAAATAAAAAGACAAATGTATACCTTCCATCTTGTCCCTCCATTTTGTCCAGGGCCCACTCCATGCAATGATCCCATGCAAAATTAAGGTAAGTCATCACACATCAATTAATATAATCAAGATGCCCCTATACAGGATACTCAGAGACCCATCATCTACATGATTACATATTTTGTTATGTTGAAGATTAATAATAATTGTAAATACCAAGTGTGTGTGCCTTTGTTTATTTATTTATGAAATTATTTATCTACTAAATAATATTTTAATGGCTTCCATGCTTTAGAATTTTGTGGTTATTTATTTAAATTTATTTGATTTTTATTTGTATGTATGTGTGCATGTCTATGTGTGAATAGGTATCTTTGCCCATGAAGGCCAGATGAGGGCATTAGATCCCCAGGAGCTAGACGCTAGAGTTACTGGTGTTTATGAGCACATGATATGGTTTCTAGCTACCAAATTCTAATTCTTTGCAAGAACCACAAGTGCTCTTCAGTGCTAAGTTGTCTTTCCATTCACTATTTTAGAAATTTGAACAAAGCTTTTATAAACATTTGTTTCCAAGACACTTTGTGTGTGTGTGTGTGTGTATGTGTGTGTGTGTATGTGTGTGTGTGTGTGTGTGTGTGTGTGTAAAGAAATTAGCAAACTGCATTCCAATGAAGCTGTAATCTTTATTCTATTCCTTCCAACAACGAACAAGTTTCTGTGTCCCACGTCTTTGATGTCATTTGTCGTCAATGTTCTGAACTTACACCATTCTAGTAGGTAGACCTATATAGGTAGCAGATGTTGTCTTGATTTGCATGCCACTGATCACACACAAGATGGGCATCTAAGTGTTTGTCATTGTTATATCTTATTTAGTGAAACATTCTTAAAATTATTTTTGTATAATTTTAATTATTTATTTTTATTGTTGTGTTTTACAAATTACATATTTTGGAAGTACTTTCACACATACAAATGCCATTTTCAAATATTTTCTAGAAATAAATACAGTTTTTTTTTTGCAGTAGTCATTCAAAAGAAAAGAGGAACACAGTACATTTTAATAAACCCATTAACATATTTTTCATGGACAAAACATTTGTTAATATCTAAAAAGTTATCAGAAGCTAAGGTCACCCAGTAATTTTCTTTATATCCTCTAGCAATTTTAGAGTTTTGAATTTTAGAGATGGGCCCATGATCCATTTTAGTTAATGATTAAGAATGGTGTGAGGTCTCTAGATTTGTTTTTGAATGTGAATGCATACTTATTACGTCATTACTGGAAAGATTCTTATTTTGCCATTAATTCCCTTTGGTTATATGGTAATGCTAAATTGTGTGTGTGTGTGTGTGTGTGTGATCTCAGGATTCTGTCTTCTGTTCGTAATTCATTTGACTATTCACTAATCATTGTTACACTGCAAATTACTGTAGTTTTGCATTAAGTCATGACATGATATAGGTTCAGTCTTCCAACTTTATTATATTGCTGTATTCTATTGGCTACTGTCATTTTTAATGAAAAAAACCCTTTATAATAATTTTGCTAGTATCTGAAAAATTATTAGTATTTTGAATTATCCTTAGGAAGATCTGACAAATGAAGAGTATTGGGTCTTCATTCCACAAGGAGTGGATAGTTCTGTTTAGTATTTATTTCTAGCATCAGAATGTGATAGTTTCCCTTGTGAAGATTTTTACATTTTTAGTATACTCTGTTTTTATTATCATTTGGATAAGATCCAAAATGGGAATCCAAACTACAATTTTAAATGTTTTGCTACTTAATACAGTTATATTAACATTTTTCAAAGTAAAACTACAAAGGCATTTAATATAGTATCTCCATTTTTGTTCCAGAAGCAAATCAGTGTATTTGGAATAAAACAAAATACTAAGGACACAAATTTTAAGAACCAGTGAAGATTAGAGGACCACATACTGCATTGGATGATATAATGACTATAATATTTTAATTTCTACAAAAGTATCTTAATATTTCTATAATATTGTCTGAATTTTTGCCAAGGTAGAAATGGTGAGACTGATTAATGTAATTTTATCAAAACTGATTTAAATTGAGAGTTTGAATTTTAGGGCTTTTATTGGTTTAACTAGCTGAAGGCACAATATTTTTATTGGACACTATATAGTAACCAAAAACCTCATATTAGATGGTAAATTTATGATGTCTATAGTTACTAAGATTCAAAATAAGAAATAGGAATAGCACCGGCTCCAGTTGTGCCAAAGTTAATTCAAATTATTGTCAAATGTAATTTCACTTTGTCTAGTTCTAAGATGTTTCACAGATTATAATTGATACAGAGTTCATCTTTTAAATAAATTCACTCAAGAAAATCTGCTGCCTCAATGATAATTCAGTACCAAGGAAGACAGCAATAATAAATAAATAAACAAACAAACAAATAAATAAATAAACAAACAAATAAAAAGTAACAGCCAAAATTTTACCAAAGATAGTTGTGGAACACTCTCTCCTCGTTGGCATGAACAATTGATGATTACCTTTGTGTTATAACAAAAGCAGGACTTCATAAACCAGATCATTTGAAAGCCCTGGATAAGAGCATTATTTTGGGCATGAAACACACAGGGGAGAAATGCTCTGGCATCATGACCACATGTGGTCACAATAACATGAGTGGGTAAAGTCCAAAAGAACTTTATTATGCAAAATAAAATTTTGCATTGAAATTGTGGCTTTCTGAAACAATTGTATTATTTGAAAAATAACAGAACTGTATTCCTCTGTTTTCAATGGGAAATTTTGCCTCAGTATTCTTTTATTTTGAAGACTTTTCTTGTTCCCTCTTATTTCGAAAACTGAAGAATACCAAAAGAGAGGTTGCTTTGTCACACTAAGAAATCACAATATGATACTGTTTATTGGATTCTCTTTATACCAGAAAAACAGAAACAGATTTAGTTTCTGCTCAGATAGCCAAAGCGGCTGGAATCACTCTTGCCAAATGACAATCAAAGTTTCTTTTTGATGGAACAAAGTCCAGCATTAGAAACTGCAGTAAGCATAACATATTCAGATTATGTCAAAGAACTATAATTTATGTAGAAAGAAAATAGTGCAGGTTGTACAATGAAAGTGCCTCAAGGTATGTTCATTTTTTTTTTCATTTTTGTTTAATCAAAACTGAGCAACAAAAAGCAGCTTATATTTACCAAGAATTTTTTCTGTAATAACAAGTCTGGGCAGTAGTTAATTGGGTTCTGGTAAAGGTCTCACTAGGATAAAATGAAGAGGTTACCTGGGGTTGCTTCCTGCCTGAAGAATACTCTTTAAAGTGCTCAGCTGATTAGGTCATGAGCAGCTAGGAAAATTGACACGGGACTAATTCATAGTCAATTGAATACGAACTTTAATTTTGATTTGCAGCAAATAGCATTTTCGGTACTACTGCATCTACAAGTCTGACTGAGCTCAAAGAGAAGGTAACATATGCATCATTGTACATCATCTTGGCACAATGAGTAAGCACATGGCCTTTGGTAGGTAGTCACAGAAGACATCTCTGAAAAGTAATATTTTAACTGAAACTTGAACTTTAAGGACTATTTAGTTATATGATAATTGTAGAAAAATCATTGCAACAAAATAAATAATCTGCATAGTGTAACACACATACACACACAAATGCACACACACACACACACACACACACACACACACACACACACACAAGAAAAGAGCCAAGTGCTGGTACTGAAGTTCAAACTTCAAGCTGAAGACAGACGAGCAAAGTAGCGAGCGGGCCACCAGCTCTTACCACTACCTCAGGCTGAATGGCCTGATCCTGCTGCCTCTCCTCCATGTGGCTAAAGAATCCTCCTCAATATGACTGGAAAATAAATGCCCTACTAAATATTGAAGACCCTGCTTTATTTTTTATACCCATTTGGTGCTGAGATTAAAGGTATGTGATCTGTTACTCTTTTAGACTGATTCAATCTTGTGTGTCACTGAGTGGTCTTGAACTCAGAAAGATTCATCTACCTCTTAATCCTAGAATTAAAGGTGTGCACCACTACCTCCTGGCTTCTGGCTGCTGGGATTAAAGGTGTGTGCCTGGCTTCAATGGCTTGTGGCTGATGTTGCTTTCTGAATCATTAGGAAAACTTTAACAAATCATAAATAATATATCACCACAGTATGGAAATAGTTTACTGCATTCAAACATCAATAACTGAGGCTGGATATGAAGAATTTAATGATAGAAACTTATAGGGTATTCAGATGTTACATTTTTAAAATAAGCAACAGAGTTATATAATTCATGGTAAATATTAGTTCCAAGTTTAGTGGTAATAATCAGAATTGTTTAAGCATAAACTAGTCATGAGCAAGGGTCATTTCATTTTACATTTTCAGATAACAGTTAATCATTAAAGAATGTTGAGGCAGGAACTCAAGGCAAAAGCTTGAAACAAAAACCACAAGGGAATACTACTTGCTTGTCCCATATCAGCTAGAATTCTTCTACAGTGCAGGTCCCCCACATCCAGAAATGATATAATAAATGATGGGCTGGGCTCACTTAATAGTCATTTCTTCTTTATAAATAATTAAAATTGGGGTTATTTTCATAATTTATAGGTAGTTGTTAAAACTTTTCATGAAAGACAAATGACTAGAGAAACACTATCAATTTGTTGAGGACTTTATTTTAGATTGTAGACTACCCTTGTTTTGTGCTTGGGAAATACAAATGGAAAAGAAGTGAATGGCTATACACATAAAGCCTAATTACAAATTAAACTTTCAATACCACATTTTCTTTATAATTTTCTGATTGAACTTTCTAGTTAGAGTGTATGCCAATTGACTCTAATATTTTTAATTTAAAAGGAAAAAAAGAGGGGAAATCAGATATTTAACCTCTTTTTGTACTGATAAAATCATAATCTCATGACATTGAAATAATTAGGTGATATCAAAGGCATTTAGGAAGATGCTAAGCTGATGGGAGTTGTTATTCTGTAAATATGTTTCTCATACTGGTTAATGAATGAAGCACTGTTGGCCAATAGGAAAGCAAGATAGGCGGGGCTAGGAGACAAGGAGGAAAGAGGAAGGAGGAGTCAACATGGAGAGACTGGAGAGAGCAACACACTGGCTGCTCAGATAAGATGACCATGTGGAAATACTTAGATAAGTAGAAATGGGTTAGTCATTAAGACAGAGCTAGCTGGTAAGAAACTAATACCTGGCCAACAGCATTATATCAAATACAGTCTCAGTGTGTTATTTGGGGCTGGCGTGGTGGTGGGACCAGACCGGCAGCAGGGAAACCATACTCGATACACTAAGCAATTTAACAAATATGAGATTTGATTCCTATTTTTCCTGACTACTACAGAAGGTTGTTTAGCAAATATTTCCATATGAAAATATACATGAATTTAGTCCATGACTAACAAACCCTTTGGGGAGCTAGGCAGTTTTTCCTGCTAAACAGCCATTGTTTAAATGCTTCCCAAGGATTCTAACATGATGGTCCTCTTTCGCCTTATGAACTCCATCCTGATGTTATTCTAGTGCCCACAAGTTGCCAACTCCACACTTCCATCAACTTCAAGAGTCATAAATTGGTCAAAGCCCCTGGGTAGTCTTTGGACATGTCTCTTGTCATTTGACTTCAATGATATCCTCTTGTCCACAGAGTCACCAGCCACTTGGCTTCCTTTCTAATTGCCTTGAAAGTTTTATTTTATAACATATTCTATCATAGAGTTTTGAGCTAAAAAAGTAGAGGAAGGAACATCTGTCTTTAGCATTTTGGCACTTTTGCTTCAGATTTTCCATTTTTAAGAAAACATATTAACTTTTTTATAACATAGAAATAGATGTTTCGTAGACAAGAATTAGAAATCTGATTTGTATGCCAAAGAATATGTACTGGGTTTAGTGCATGTATATACACTTCACACACATGTAATAAACTTTTTTTCTTATAGGACTCATTGCCATTATCTTAACTCCTCTTGAATCAATTTAACAGAAAAGTTTCAAGTGAGAGTCAAAGAAAATTACTCAGGTAAGTAGTGATGCTGAAATTTAAATTAAAATCTCTTGGGCTCAAAAAGTCTTTACTTCCAAGTAATGTTTCTCTAAACCTCAAAGTTCTCACTTTTATGATGATAAGCATCAAGGCAATTATGCTAAAAAGCTCTTTAGAAACTAATTTAGAGTGCACTGGAAAGTAGACCTTTTCCTGTATGATGGTGTTCTACTTGAACATTTTATCACTGTAATAAATACCTAAGAGAAACTGCATAAAGTGGGGACATTCATTTTGACTTACTGGTTGAGAACTCTCAGTTTCCAACCATCTGGTGTGTTGCTTTGGCCATGAACCAACAGAAAACATTGTGCAGAGACAGTGATGGAACAGAGCTGTTTCTCTCTCATGAAAATCAAGAAACAGACTGGAAGGAAGGGAAAGAGAAAGATACATGGTTCACTTCCAGCCCCACAAGTGTTTCTCTACTTCTTCCATCCCAGCCATACTTTCTACTTCTCAGCACTCCCTAACAGCAATGTCAAAAGGTCAACAATGGATGGTATCTTTGTACTTTACCTGTTGCTGTGATGAAATAATAAAGCTAAAACAACTTCAGGAAAGTATTTTGGGGTGCTCAAAGTTCAAGGGTGCAGCATACCATGGTAGGGAAATCAAAGTGGCAAGAGCATGAATCCATTGGTCCCACTATTTCTCTGACCAAGAAGTAAACAGTGACTACTGATGCTCAGCTACATTTATTCTTTTTATACCCTAGATCAAAGCCCAGGGAATGGTTCCACTCACTTTTTAGGGTAAGTCTTCCCACTCGAAATATACCCAACAAAACCATCAGACATGGTCAGGTCAAAGCCTAAACAAGGTAATTCCTTACATTTGTGCTATAGAGACAAGCCTCATAGATGATCTTGTCAAGTTGATAATCCATGTTAAGGAAGAAAACTGATTAGTCTGTTAAGTCAGATCTCTGGTGATCCACCAGCTTCCCAAGCAGACTAGCAGGGAACCAAGTCTTGAAGAAGTGAGACTTTTGAGTGACACTTTATAATCAAGCCATAACAGCTTATACTAAAAAATTCTGGGGTTGGGAATAATTAAGGAAGACTAGCCCAGGACATGTGTATTGAGCCCACAACTGAAGCATAAGATGAAGTCAACTATACAACAGAGGAAACAATGACCAGTCTCCCTTGGGAGTTCTCACTAGAAAATACTGAGTTAGATATTGCCCCTTTGATCATTCATTACTCCTCCTTCTCTACAACTGGATTCCAGGAGTTCTTCTCAGTGTTCAGCTGTGGATCTGTTTTTGGGGAGACAAGTCCCTATGGAGGGATACTCTCACAATGCACATACAGGGGGAGGGCCTAGGCCCTGCCCCAAATGATGTGACATACTTTGATAATCCCCCATGGGATAGGGGGGTGGGATGGGGAAATGGTGGGGGTAGTGGGAGGATGTAAGGGAGGCAGGGGGATGAAATTGAGATTGTCATGTAAAATAAGATTGTTTTTTAATTTAAATTTTAAAAAAAATTAGGCAGTGGTGGTGTACACCTTTAATCCTAGCATTCAGGAGGCAGAGGCAGGCAGATCTCTGTGAGCTCAAGATGAGCCTGATGTACAAGAGCTGGTTCCAGGACAGGCTCCAAAACCACACAGAGAAACCCTGTCTTGAAAAATAAGAAAAAAAACCAAAACAAACATATTAAACAACAACAGTGACAACATTTGTGGTGCTTAAAGTGTTTACTTTTGTGTATAAAGAGCATTGATTCACCAGACAAGAATAAACTGGGATAAGCAGCTAAGAGTCAGTCTTGTGGTGCACAGCAGTGGAGGGCAGAGCACATGGGGTGACACACGGTTTACTTGTAACTAGATGAAGCATTCATTAAATATTTAGACTCTCCGGTTCCAGATGTGTAGGATGTTTAACAACTAAGTTCCATTTGGGTCATAAAATAAACTTTCTTTTTGCATCACCTAATAGGAAGTTGTAATGATAATCACACTGCTGCTGAAGTGACAGTAAATAAAATAATGAAGGCTTCTCTCTTGCACTTCAAACATAAACTCTGACCCAAAGGTCTTGCACTGCTGATGCCATCAGAAGTTGTGTGTTTCTGAGGATGGGAATTAAGAAAGTAAAGTTAAAAATAAAGTAAAGCAAAGCTACGAATGGGAAGGGGAAAAGTCGCAAATTGGGACCTAGGACATCGCCAGTGACAAACAGTGACCTATAATCTCTGACCCTTGATCTCTCTGAAACTATTTCCTTATGTGGAAAATATTCTGGACTCAAGAGGACAATTTAAAGATACTAGTAATCTTCATTGAGTGTTCCTTAAAGCTTTTGCCCTGTAGTTCCTTTTCATGCTACCATTCTAATGGGATTAGGAAAGGTAAAGCCTGTAGCTAGCACAGCAAGCATGCCTAAACCCAGGGCTCAGTGCTATGACATGGCAGTGAAAAGAATGGCGTTACTTACGTTGGGCCACTACAGAATGAGAAGGTGTTCAGTACTTTTGAAGGGACGGTGGAGCCACCAGGGAGGAGTGTTTGTTTGTGAGGTTGTGGGGAAAGTTTGGGTGGGGTAGAGCAGGTCTCACTCCTGGTGTGTGTGGACAGACACTCTAGCACATCTCCGCATAGCTACTTTTCCTTTTCCATTAGCTCCTCTATCCCCTATGTCTACTCTCTGCTTCACCTCCTTGTGTGTGTCCACAGCCCTTTCCTTTTCATTGTATTTGTATTTCTTTCCTTACCTTACATTATTTGCTGTTACAGCATTGACTTAGTGCAGTGCATAATAAATGGATAGGCAAATGACAAGGCCATTGATGCATGGATTAACTGGGAAGGCGCAATGGTAATTGTGGAATTGGTAATCGCAGAACCGTATCTACCCATGGATCTGATAAATTTACATTTTTATCAGAGTAGGCCATCACTCATTCTCTTATTGGTACATTGACTTCTTCATTCATTTGACAGGCATTAAGGATTATTTGCAATGAACCAAATGAAGTGCTGGGAGCTTAAAATGAAACTTCAAGAGGAAATGGGGAGGGGGGCACAGACAGGATAAGCATGGCTTACATGCACTACTTCTTCCTCTCATGGTTGTGTTGCCATTCTTGACTGGCTAGCATTGCCCCGATCTAAGAAACTGTCTCAGTTTAGTGTAACGATTTCCAGGTTTAAGTGTTGGCATGAATAGTGAATCCTTCTGTCTAGTGTCACTGTAAAAGTATGTGTGAGTATATTTCTGTTTCTGCACTGAATTTGGCATCCATTAGATACCAACATTTTTACTCTCTAGATGGGCATATTAGGAAAGGATAAGATATGGTATCAACATTAGACACTGTGCTTTCAGCAGAATCTGACCCTGATACCATTTCTGACAAGTCTTGTGATCTTCACATTGAGGTGTGTGTGTGTGTGTGTGTGTGTGTGTGTGTGTGTGTGTGTGTGTGGGTGTGGTGTGGTGTGGTGTGTGTGTGTTTATGATTTTGAGAAGAGCTGGATGTCTATGGATGTTTCCCATGAGAAAACTGCAATACACTTTTCATTCTGCAATGTTTTTGTGAGAATTTATGGAGCTTACCCTGTGTTAACCACTCTATTTGGTACTATGCTTCAGAGCAAGGAAAAGAACATATTTTGCTTTAGTTTACCAGATGAAGTCTATATGAAATATACACACATTACATAACCGATGATAGGAGTCTGCGTAGAATTTCAGGACGTCCAGAGGAAAAGCTGATCAGTTTACCTGCAAACACGAGACAGTGTATTAAGAATAAAGAATGTGGGACTTGTATTTCTGTGGGAAGCTGGGTGCGTAGGACTTTGAGGATGAAAAACAGGTTCTCAGAAAAGGAAGCGCGCAGTGTAGAATACACTTTGAGATCTGAAAAGGTAAAACACAGTTACTAAAGCTAGGACCCAGGTTATTAAAACAAATGAATGCCAGGGTCCTGGCAACTCTAAGTGAAAGAACAAATGATCTTTCCGATCTGTTTATTGACATGATTTCCATATTGTGTCCTTTCTAGGCTAAGTAAACATCTACAAGCCAAGGAGCTATTGTAGCCTGTCACTCAATCTGGCAGTTCATAAACAGGGTAACTCATGCCATTCCAGAGAACAAAGAAAAGAAAAAGGAGAAAATTGGAGAAAGGAATGAAGAAGAAAGAGAAGATGGGAATAAGGTAGAGAAAGCCATGGTTTAAGGGAAAAAATAAGGAGAAAAAGTAAATGGGAAAATACAAAATAAGAAAATCATTTGCATCGACTGCCAACAAGAGTTAGGAAACCTGATTTCCTAAGATAAACTGAAGTAGGACAAAATACACTCCATATGTTGAAACTATACACTTAGCTTCAGATAAACAAAAACATGTTTGTTGAATAGCTTCCATAATTAAAAAGAAATTAAAATAAGAAAGAAAAACCATATGGGGTTCTACATTTAAATACACATACATGTATACTCTTGCATGGACACACATGCACCCTATACAAAAAAATCACAAAGCTTGAATGTTTTAAACTTTATATAAACTCACTGATTGCTAAAGAAAATTGCAATATGCTTTGTTGAAAACAGCTCACACTTTGGCTCCATGCTACAGTTACACAGGCTACTTGGAGTTATTCAGAAACAAAGACCTTTGCAAACCCTCTCCATTACTCCTACTTTATTCAAGGCTATGAATATTCCAACTCATCCTGCCCTCTGATGACACTCTCTCAGCACTCAACTTGGATTTCACCTGCTCCTAGGGCTATGCTTAGACTCTCAGACAGCTAATAGGGGCTTCTTTTCTTGAGTGTTACACACATGCATTGGTTACTTAAGGATGCCCAAACACAATAGCACAGAGTAGATGACCTTAAATAATAAAAGCTTGTCTCTTCCCATTAAGATAACATTATAACAGAGTAGTATGCTCCCAGCTTGCAACATAACTAAGACTTCATACAAAGGTACGTTATACTAGAGTAGTATGCTCCCAGGCATACTTTCAACATATCTAAGACTTCTTATGGAGATGTTCATAAAAGGACATGGGGACATGTAGAAATGGAAAAAAGGTCAGAACAATACATTGAAAATATAAGCAGAGCTTCTATCCATTATCAGAATCTAGGAGGTGGCACATATTTATCTGCTTATATGAATAGCTAATGCTTTCTGGATATAAGACTGAGAAAAGTAAATTTAGTGTGATTGTGGTTACTGTTTGACAGATTTAATTACTAATGACTTATAGAAATTTTAGGCAGAGCCTTAGTTTCTGAATCAAGCTAGAAAGAAAAGGTCCATTGGAGGTTTAATTTGTCTCCGAGATAAACACCGAATGTTCTTGCCAGACACGCATTTCTTCTCTTGCAGTGGAAACTGAGGCAGAAGATGACTTCCATTAGAAAAACTGAAGCTAAAGATCATTGAGGAATTGGAGACCCAGATTTTATGGAATTCTTTCTGTCTGTTTTTCTGTCTCACAACATGTCTTTCAGATGAAAATTACAGGTGTTAGATAAAAAGTAAAGAAAGGCAGAGCAAAACTAACATTTCCTTTCAAGTAAAAGATTGTCAAAAGCTACAATTGCACAGTATCCATGTGAGTCAGAGGTCAAGAGAGCAGTGTGAGCCTAGAGTCCCATGTGTCATCTTCCCCTGAGAAGTTCCCCAGCAGGAGATCCTGAAGAATTCTGGAAACATGGATGTGGCATTACTTGGCCAGAAGAAAGCTTTTCCTTAGTAGCCACATATAGCATGCTTTTTCTTCCATTCCACAACTAGTAAACATTTCAGGTCACACATCTACACAGTGTTTGTTTTTATTTACATACAAACACAGCCTATGCAACTCCAGATGTTTGGAGCACTTAGGCATATAGTGCATGTTTGAGGACTTGAGGATTAAATGATGGAACATTTAAATGTGATTAGCTAATTTTCAGACATCCATTAACAGGCCCTGATCAGTTTTCATCTACTTACTTAAACCTTTGCCCATCCCCCCGGTGATGCAGGATGTAGAGTGGATACAAACACCTGATCTGTCTATTTTAATATCAATAGCTAACACCTTATCATCTCTTCAGTTGCTACGCAGAAATGGAATGCTGGTCGCATCTACTGTCCATTGCTGTATAAGACTAAATTTTTGTCTCTTAAAATTGACCTTGATCTTACCAATGTATTTTGACGATGGGGATGCTATGTTTTCTTTAAGATTAATATAGTCCACTAGATTCAGACATAATCATAAAAGTGGAGAATTACAGTGTGTTTACATCCTGAGAATACTCAAATGTGATACCTGCAACAGGCAGGCAGGCCCAATCTCAGAGTCTTAACTTAAGATATCTTTTTAAAATTAACTTCCAACCCTTATATGTGAATGTTGAAACTGTGTACTTTATGAAGTACATAGTCCTCTTTCTACTAATTCCAAGAAGAAGTTACTGTTTTATAAGCAGGTAGGTAAGCTCCATGACATGAAAATTGAGCTAATTATACTGTGTTATGGTCCTGGCTAAGGCAGGTGTGACAGATTTTCTAAGCACAGGTCTCATATTTAAGACATAATTCTTATAACTTAGAATGATAAAATTATCAAATGCTGAATGTATACAATGTCTTAGAGATCAGTTAGTTCATCGTGGAATGTCACTTTCCCTCAGTGGCTCAATTAAGCTAAAAGGTAAAGTAGTGTTAATGCAAATGTAGTATTTGCCACAATCTGGACAATTGTTCAAAAGAATCTAAATGCCTACACTGACTGACTTTCTGTTTATGCTATATGCTCTGCTAAAAATTTCAATCATGAATTCACTGTGAATTCTGCAAGTTGGGAAAGTTTTAGCTCAAGTTTGGACATAGCCTATGCCTTGGTTATGTTGGCATGCACAAGTAGAACTTCCTCAACCTTTGTTTGCAAAAGAAGGTCAATTTTGCTAAGCCAGAGGACAGGGTTAAGCGTTTGCTTGTTTCAGGACAGAAAGTCACTTTGCAGGCAGAGAAGAAAATTTATGGATACATTGTTGTATGAGAGGCAGGGACATACAGTAACCTGTATTTGTAAGGTCATGGCATAGACATGGAGCTGTATGAATGCTAAATGTACACAACCAGTTGGTGAACACTCATCTCATAGCACCCCAGTGGTGGTGCACAAAGGCCTTTTGATGGTTGTTTAAACTGTGTTCCCTCAGGGTTGTGTAAAAACTAACTATAGCAGGAGAAAGTGAAGACAAGACATTAATGATTTCTTTTCTTTGCCTGAAACACTGAGCTGGTGGTTCTCCTGAAGAAACAGGTGTGTCCTATACTAAAAACATACCATCACACAAATATCTAAGTCTTCAGAACACTTGAGAATGGTTTGTTTTATGAAATTAGTCATAACAGCAAGTAATTAAATAATCATTGGGGAAATAGTCAAACAATGCTCACATTATGACCAGAACATTTCTTAAGCATTCTCTACATCTAAAAATAAAGTAAAAATAAAATAAGACTATATTCCATTGGCATACAGAATAATCAACTAAATGTTCAACTGTGTGAAATTATTTAATGATGAAGAAATCCTGGAAAAAGAATCAGTAACCCTGGTATTTATGATTCTATAACATGAAAGAGTCATTTAGAATAGCATTCCTAACTTTTTCTTTGTCTTTTCCCACTTCAGTGTTCTCACATCTGATTTATCCATCAGGGGATCCACCAATATAAAACTATAAGGCCCTCTCTTTCCAGTTCTGAAAGAGTCATTTTATCTGTTCCTCAGTTAAGATGTGTATGCTGGAGAATAGTAAAATGCCATGAATTATCTCTCCAGCTTTTACGTGCTGTCTCTCTCACCAGTGTATCTCTAACTCTCTTCCCTATCAGAGAGATGACTGTGAATCCAAACTAATTAGCTTTTATTTTCAACTTGGTCCTACTGAGACATTGAGTAGTCTTGTTTGGAAGTTAAGCAGCATATTACAAAAAAATAGTGAATCTCCATTTTTCCTCCTTGGAATTCTACACTCAGGTATGTTATATAGTCATTCTCTCTTTTTTAACCTAGTTTCTCACATGTGACCATAGTTGTCATGCTTCCGACACCCCTTCCCATCCCACACTCCCACCACTCCACAGGGAGGAATCATCAAAATCTTTCAAGTCATTTGGAGTAGGGTTTATGCCCTCCCTCCTGCCTCTAGATTAAGGGAGTATCTCTCCATGGAGAATGTGCTCCCAAAGTCTTTTCATGCACCAAGAATACATTCTGGTTCCACTCTCAGATGTCCCTTAGACTGCCCAGGCCTTTTAACTGAGGCTCACATTCAGGGGGTCTGAGTCAGTCCAATGCTGGTTTCCCAGTTATCAGTCTGGGGCGTCCATGAGCTCCCCCTTGTTCAAGTCAGCAATCTCTGTGGGTTTCTGTAGCCTAATCTTGACCCACCCCCTTTTTTTTATTACTCCTCCCTCTCTGCAACTGGATTCCAGAAGTTCTGCTCGGTATTTAGCTGTGGGAGTCTGCTTCTGTTTCCATCAGCTACTAGATGAGGGCAATTATCAATCTCATTATCAGGGAAGGGCATTTTTAAAGTAGCATTTCTACTGTTGCTCAGATTGTTAGTTGGGGTCATCCTTGTAGTTCTTTGGATATTTCTCTAGAATCAGTTTTCTCTTCAAACCTATAATAGCTCCCTCTATTATGGTATCTCTTTTTTGCTCTCCTCTATTTGTTCCCCAACTCAGTCTTCTTGATCCCACATGTTCTCTGCTCCCCTTATCTTTCTTCTGACTCCCTCTCAACTCACTACCCCCCCACACTCACAATATTCTCAGGAGATCTTGTTCTTTTCCCCTTCTGTAAGGGACCTCTATGGATCTCTTAGGTTTTTCCTTGTATCCTAGTTTCTCTGGTGGTGTGAATTATAGGCTGGCGATCCTTTGCTCTATGTCTAAAATCCATATAAAAATGAATACATACCATGTTCCTCTTTTTGTGACTGGGTTACCTTATTCAGAATGGTTTCTTCAACTTCCATTCATTTATCTGTGAATTTCAAGATTCCAATTTTTTTTCAATGAGTGGTATTCCGTTGTGTGAATGTGCCACATCTTTATCCATCTAGGTTGCTTCCAGGTTCTTGCTATTACAAATAATGCTGCTATGAACATAGATGAACAGATGTCCTTGTTGCATGGATGTGCATCTTTTGGGTAGATCTTTTGCATCTTTTGCCTAAGAGTGGAATTGCCAGTTCCTGTGGTAGACTGACTCCCATTTTCCTGAGGAACCTCCATACTGATCTTCCAAATGGCTATACAAGTTTGCACACCCACCAGCAGTGGAGGAGTGTTCCCCTTTCTCCACATCCACTCCAGCAAAAGCTGTAATTGATGCTTCTAATTTTAGCTATTATGACAGGAGTAAGATGGTATCTCAGAGTTGTTTTGATCTGCATTTCCCTGATGGCTAGAGATGTTGAGCACTTTCTTAAGTGTATTTCAGCCATTTTGGATTCTTCTATTGGAAATTCTCTATTCAGTTCTGTATCCCATTTTTTAATAAGGGTATTTTGTGTTTTGGTGACTAGTTTCTTGAGTTCTTTGTATATTTTGGAAATCAGCCCTCTGTCAGATGTAGGATTGGTGAAGATCTTTTCACAGTCTGTGGGCTGCTGTTTGGTCTTGTCAACTGTGTCCTTTGCCTTACAGAAGCTTCTAAGTTTGAGGAGGTCCCATTTATTAATTGTTGATCTCAGTGTCTGTGCTACTGTTATTATGTACAGGAAGCAGTCTCCTGTACCAATTTGTTCAAGGGTACCTGATTTCTCTTCTAAGAGGTTCAATGTGGCTGGATTTATGTTGAGGTCTTTGATCCATTTGGACTTAAGTTTTGTGCATGGAGATAGACATGGGTCCATATGCAGTCTTCTACACAACATTATCCAGTTGTGCCAACACCATTTGTTAAAGATGCTTTCCTCCTTCCATATACTTTTAGCTGTTTTGTCAAAAGTCAGGTGTTCATAGGTGTGTGGGTAAATATCGGGATTTATCTTGGTACCCAAGCCACACAAAGATGCAACTAAGAAAGGGAACTATAGACCAATATCACTCATGAACATTGATGCAAAAATACTCAATAAAATACTGGCAAATGGAATCCAAGAAAATATCAGAGAAATCAACCACCATAACCAAGTAGGCTTCATCGCAGGGATACAAGGATGGTTCAACATATGAAAATCTGTCAATGTGATCCACCATATAAACAAACTTAAAAAGAAAAATGGCATGACATCTCACTAGATACTGAAAAAGCCTTTTCCAAAATCCAACACCCTTTCATGATAAAGGTTTTGGAGAGATCAGAGATAACAGGAACATACCTAAACATAATAAAAGCAATATACACTAAACCAACACCCAACATCAAACTGAATGGAGAGAAGTTTAAGGTGATTCCTCTAAAATCAGGAAGAAGACAAGGCTGTCCTCTCTCTTCATATCTCTTCAATGTTGTACTTGAAGTTCTAGCTAAAGCAATAAGACAACAAAAGGAAATCAAGGGGATACAAATTGGAAAGGAAGAAGTCAAACTGTCACTATTTGCAGATGATATGATAGTTTACATAATACCAGAAAAACTACCAGGGAACTCCGATAGCTGATAAACACATTCAGCAAATTAGCAGGGAAAAAGGATAACTAAAAAAAAAAAAAAAAAAAGTTGCCCTACTATATACAGATGATAAAAAGGCTAAGAAAGAAATCAGGGAAACATCAGCCTTTACAATAGCCACAATCAATATAAAGTATTTTGAGGTATCGCTTACCAAACAAGTAAAAGACCTATATTGATGGGAGATGTTATTCTGTAAATATGTTTCTCATACTGGTTAATTAATAAATCACTCTTGGCCAACAGGAAAGCAAGATGGGTAGGGCTAGAAGATGAGGAGGAAAGAGGAAGTAGTTAGGAGGGGAGTCAACATGTAGAGACTGGATAGAACAGAGGTCTGGGCCTGCTCTCGGGTAAGATGAGACCACGTGGAAGTCCTTAGATTAATAGAAATGGGTTAATCATTAAAACAGAGCTAGCCAATAGGAAAATAGTAACTGCCAACAGAATTATATCTAATACAGAGTCTCAGTGTGTTATTGGGGGTTGAACTGACTGGCAGGGAAAAACCTGCTCATTACAAATGGTGTCAGAAGTGGAACTGAGAACTTTCATTTAAAACTTAACAAAAGCTTAAAAAATAGTTTTTAGAAACAAAAGAACAGAAAAAAGCAAGGCTTCTTGGTAGAAGCATTTTTCTCAGTTGGGCTCTGTTTTGCTAGAGACAAACAGAGATTTGCAAGGCTCCTTTAAGGGAGGTTTCCTGACTCAGCATAAGCGGCAAAAAAAAAAAAAAAAAAAAACGCACAGATTTTAAAGAGCTCTATTAACAATTTATTGGTGTGTACTAGAGCTGGCGATTGCAGTGACCACATCTCCAAGCTGGCAGTATGCTTCTGGATGGCAATGAGCACAGCTTTCAGTTCTGGCGGTAAAGGTAGCCGCCGCCATCTTGGACAGACCGCGGCTGAAACAACTGTGGCTGAAACAACTGTGGCTTTCATTTTAGCAATGTTGTTGGTTAACAGATAAAGACTCGTGGCCAGAAAAAAATAAAGATTTACAGTAAAGACAGATTCAGATTAAGCAAAAGCGCTAAAGGTTTACAGTATTTTTAAAATATACATAGGCTTGGGAGAGAAAAAGAAACAGGATACAACGGGTTTACAAAAGAAAAAAGGAAGTAGAGTAACTGGGTGTGGTGGCACACACCTTTAATTCCAGCACTCAGGAGACAGAGACAAGCAGATCTCTGTGATTTCAAAGTAAACCTGGTATGCATAGTGAATTCCAGAACAGATAAAAGTTACAAAGAGAAACCCTGTCTCAAAATACGTAAAAATAAAAGTAAAAGAAATAGAGTAATAAAAAAAAAAGATGAAAAGCACAGAGAAACTTTGGATATTGTAAGCTGTTCTGTTATCTTTAAATTGTTTGACTGCTGAGGAAATAACAACTACTGATAAAAGAAATGCTGCTGGATTAATTAATATATTTTTAAAATGCATTGACTCCAAAATTTAAGTTCAAGGACAAGATAATGGGGAATAGGATTTCTAATTTTGTTTCCACAGAAAATGAAAAGCTATGGATTCCTTCTAGACTAATCAAGCAAGAACCCCTGAAACAGTGTCCAAGGTGATCCATCATTCAAAACAGTTGGGACAAGCCAGCCTTTCAGATTATAGCCAAGATTTCTGCATCTTCTTAGGATTCCCATTACAGTGCCTCCTACCAGCAGAAAGTAGTTTGGAAAGAATGACGCCCAAATTCCCAAATATTGTTTATAAATGTTTGTTTTCATTTAAATGTGGTTGGTTTTAAATAGTTAATGATCACAATCAATCACCTTTTAAAGGTAAAAAGGGAATTATGGTATAGATATGAATACTTTTGTTTTGGAATGGATTTTCATTTATTAATACAATTTAAGATCAATTTTTTGATATGTATATTTCTCCTCTTGTTTAGGTATTGTGTTTATATAGCTCAGTTAGAAAGGTAATGTATAATTTAATACAGATTATAGATAATTACCTATGATAGTGAATACTTAAGTTATTTGGGCTTTCTAGATACACAGAGATGTATTTGTGATGAATAGGCTCAAAGACCTACAGAATATGGCATTTAAAATGGTTTAGGGATTTTCTTGACAGTGAGACATGATTGCTCCTGGCAATACCACCTGCATCAGAAAGAAATATGGACATAGAAGAAGCACATGATAAAGTTTGCTTTCAATATGGCAAGACTAGCCATTTGGATCAGATACTGCTCTTGTCTGGACTGTTTGACTTTATACTATATAAACTGAATATGCAGGATCCACAGAAAAGTGACTGCTGATTCAAGATGAACATTGCTACAGGGTTTCTGCTTCATGGAAGAGTCTGCTAGACAGTCTACAGGACACAGAGAAAAGTTACTGACAAACTGCCAATATAGGTGGACAGTTTAAAGTTTCCTGCTTTGCAGAGGAGTCTGCCAGACACACTATGGCCTATAGGCTGAAAATAGAACTTTACAGAAGAACTTCGGGTGACTGACCAGGCGAATTGTCTCTGTCATTTCTAGAGTTTATATATTATCCTTCTGTGGTCTTTGAAGGAGTTGAAGACAAATAGTTATGGTTATAGTTTTCCTTAGTTAAGATTAAAGATAAGTTACATATAAGACTCTAGACTCACAAAGATAAGATAGATGATAGAATATTTTCTTTAAATCTTACTAAATGTTAATGTACTAAATATTGTTAACTGTGATTCTTATTTGATAACTGTTGTGAGATATATTTTACTATGTTAAGGTTAAAACCCTTCTTTTTATTTTAGACAGAAAAGAGGAGATGATGGGAGATGTTATTCTATAAATATGGTTCTCGTACTGGTTACTGAATAAAGCACTGTTGGCCAATAGGAAAGCAAGATAGGCGGGGCTAGGAGGCTAGGAGGAAAGAGGAAGTAGTTGGGAGGAGTCAGTATGGAGAGCCTAAAGAGAACAGCATGCCGGTCCACCTCTCTCAGGTAAGATGAGCCACATGGAAATACTTAGAATAGTAGAAATTGGTTAATCATTAAGACATAGCTAGCCAATAAGAAACAAGTAACTGGCTAACAGCATTATATTAAATACAGAGTCTCAGTGTGTTATTGGGGACTGGCGTGGTGGCGGCCGGTGGGGAAAACATACTCATTACACTATATAGTAAGAACTTTGTGTGTTTAAGGAAAGAATTTAAGAAGATACTAGAAAATGGAAAGATCTCCCATGCTCTTGGATAGGTAGGATAAACATAGTAAAAATGGCAATCTTGCCAAAAAGCAATCTACAGATTCAATGCAATCCCCATCAAAATCCCAGCACAATTCTTCATTGGCTGTGTAAGGATAATACTCAACAATATGGAAAAACAAAAGACCCAGGATAGCCAAAACAACTCTGTACAATAAAGGAAATTCAGGAGACATCACCATCCTCGACTTCAAGCTCTACTATAGAGCTATAGTCCTGAAAACAGCTTGATATTGGCACAAAAATAGACAGGTAGACCAATGGAATCAATCAAAAATCCTGATATTAACCTACACACCTAGTTGTCATTTATTATCTAAACCCAGGACTCAAAATAACATTCCCTAATACTATCTTGAAGACTTGTGATGAACAAAAGTATCAAGACAAAAGAGATACCATAATAGAGGGAGCCATTATAAGTTTTAAGAAAAATCTGGCACTAGGGAAATGTCCAGAGATCCACAGGATGACCCCACCTAACAATCCAAGCAATAGTGGAGAGGCTACCTTAAATGCCCTTCCTCGAAAATGATGGATGACTACCCTATATGCCAGCCTAGGGCCTTCATCTAGTAACTGATAGAAGCAGAAGCAGACCTCCACAGTTAAACACTGAGCAGAAGTCTTGGTATCCAGTTGCAGAAAGGGAGGAGTAATGAGCAAAGGGGTCAAGATCAGGCAGGAGAAACCCACAGAAACTGCTGACCTGAACAGGTGGGAACTCATGGACTCCAGTCTGATAGTTGGGAAACCAGCATATGACCGACCCAGACCCCTTGAATGTGGTGTTAGTTGGGAGGACTTTGCAGTCTATGGGGGTCACTGGTTGTGGTTCAGTATTTATCCCTAGTATAGGCACATTTTTAAACTCCAGTTTTTATAATTTAAGATTTAATTGCCAATTAGTAATAGTAACTCTCAATTTGTAACTGCTTGTGAATGGTCCTGATCAAAACAAGTTTTATCTTTTATTCTTAAGCTAATAAAATTATTCTAAACCTGTAATTATTTGTAAATTTGTTAGTAATTGCAGGTGGACATTTAGGTAAAGTCTAGAAAGTAATGTCGTAAGCTGCATTTGGATGTATAAGGTTTTAAATGAAGGATTTTAAGATGTTGTGGATTTTCCCCAATTTAAAACCATTTTAGTATGTAATTGTGGACAATATGGAGTCTTTTGGAATTACCTTACTTTAGGAGTAAGTAAATATGTTGTCCATGGCTTCTATACTAATAACCTGTGTCATTTATAAAAACTAATATCACAGATCAATTTTACCTGTCCCCTGTCATTATGATAAGATGAATAGTTTTCATAAAACACCTATTTTTACCCTTTTGTGTCATAGTTATATATCATATTAAATACATCTCCTTTGAAGTGGGCATCATCTGTGAGACTGAAATGATGAAGTGGGAAGCCTCTGGCCTATATCCCATAATGGTTACTCATGTCATAGACAGTGGCTGTAATTAGACAGTATTACTGTAATCTGAGCCACATCAATTAAAATGTCAATCGCAATAAAGACAAAGCATTTTCCAAATCATCATTTCAAATATTCTTGTCTACTATACATGCAAAATGGTAACAGCAAAAAGGATCATATAAAAGGTAATTAAGTTTATTTATGAGTGTAGATTTATTGCTGATTAACTACACACTTAAATCTACTATGTAGCACATTGGTTAGTTTCATTTTAATTAATTGTTAACTTCCAAAGGTCCAGATGATATGTCTGTGGTAAAATTTGAAGTTAATAGAGACTGATATGAGTTTATTGAAGTTTAGAAAACATGTTACAGCAAGGTTGTAAATCAACATACTTAAGAGATACAGTTTTCAGGGAGGGTTAATGAGAACATAGTGTGTGCATAGACTAGGATACTGAGTGAAGTAGCCAGGGAAAACTTCCTGGGATTTATATATACCTTAACGTATAAATAAATATATATGATTCTAAGAGTTTATATGCAATGCTATATGTATATATTAACACATACATTGTCTCTATTATTCACAAGTAGTAGGTTGTAATTACTATAGTGAAAACCTGAAACAGTAAGTCTAAATGATTTTTTTCTGATTCATGCATAATTACACCTATAATTAAGTGTAGTTTCAGTTGGGAACAGTAAGATTCTAGCAACTAATAGAACTGTACTGTGATAAGTATATTTTTTCCTTTCAAAATATCTTAATTTCTTTTTTTCAAAAATATTCTTTATTTAAACTTGAAACAAGCTTGTTTTACATGCCTTAATATTGAAGTAATATTCTTGAGTTCTGCTTTGTTGTAAGTAAATGAAGCCACAGAAAACAAACTTGAATTGAGGCGGACTATTGAACTTGTGCATATATATGTGTGTATATGTGTGTGCATGAGTAATACACATATGTGTATACATATATACATACACATAAATAAGTGTATTATGTATATATGTAGATGAACATCTTCACAATATTCTCTGTGTAAAGGTAAAGTATTGTCAGTTTTCATCAGCTGATAAAAATGATACAAACATCCCTGCCTTCTTAAAATTCCCTGCATTAAATTGTGATTGAGTGCTTATTAAGAAAAACAAAAGGGCTCAGTGCATTATTTTGAAGTATCAGATAATCTTAATGGCTAAGAATACATTTAGCATGTCATGCATGTAATGTGCTTAGAACTCCATTCTCAACATGAATAGGACTGGAAGAGGAAATGTTGAAACTGGATGTTTGCTTTTTTGCTTCTTTCTTTTATTGATGGAGTTTGTTTCCAAACAGAGGGCCAAAAATGCTTTGTGAGTTCCCTTTGACTTGTTTAACTGTGAATAGCTCTTGAAGTTAAGTCTCTCAGCCAACAAGATTTAGAGAACCTGGATACCCAATCCAGCCCTGCAAGTCTTATCTGATATTTGAATCAGTTCATCTATTCAAAGTCAGTCATCGGGAAGTGGACAAGGAGCTCAACTTCTCAAATGCCTACTGTTTACTCATAAACACAGGAAGTTCATGTTTCTCATTCTCGGAATTACGCCTGATGCTTATCTTTGTGAACTGAATTCCACAGGTTCAGAAGAAACCCAGGTGACAAATACTTGAAGGTAACCTGTCTATTCATGAATGTTTTACTGACTCAAGTTCTACTAACTTAGAATCTGGAGTCACTCAGCCAGTATGTGTAAAGTATAACATTTTATCTGTTTAGAGAGAAAAACCCACTAAGCAGATTCACAGAGAGCGCTTGTAAGAGATAGATATCATTCAAGAAATAGCTCTTTCTAGAGTTCCATTTCAAATGCTTTGTTAAATTGTTTTTAATTAATCTGATTTAGCACAATTGTTATCATATCTGAAGTGCCTACTACCTGCAAGTGGTCAAGACACCTCTGGGATGGACAAACCAATGGAATCATTTCCTATACCTATCTATAATGTATTTGTATTGCACTGCCCATCAAATCTCACCCCACAATATAAATGGAAACTTGAGGGACTAACTAGAAAGACAGTTGCTGTATGCAATCCATCCCTTCACTATCAGGATCCAAAGAAACAAATCTTTCTGTTTCTTCATTTATTAGACTTGGAGATTAATCTCCAGGCTGAGCTGAAAAATCCTTTTTGAAAGATAAACAGGCAAGAATAAAAGAGCTATTGGCATGATGGTGTATGTATTATTTTATTTATTTATTATCCTTCCACAAATTCAAGGAATGCACTTTGCAATTTACAGTAAATATATTAATATTCCAAACCTCCAAAATTATGCAAATAATTCAGTGTTGAACAGCTAAGTAGTTGTATATGAAAGCCATCCATAAATCATTGTATTGGATTTTCATACTTTATCATGTTCTGTCAAACATGCTGTTGTTACCCTACTAAGTATTGTGAAGGGAGAACCCTGAACACAGTCCTAGAGCCACATACATTTCACAGATATTCAACTTACTTAAGAATGTTTGTGTGTACAAAGATACAATCTACCTCTGGATAGGGAAGTTTGTCTTCTTTACATTGAGCTCCAAGAAAGCTGGTACATACTGTCACTAAGCATCAGTTTTCTAGTAGAGATTTGGTACACAAACAGTGGCTATACTAACAATTCCTATTCAAAAAAAAAAAAAAAAATGGAAGAACAACCTGAACACTCCAATTCTGGGAGTTCATAAATATGCTGAACTCTCTTCTCATGTCACATTATGCCATGTGACCTACATGTCAAAGGAGTTAACTTTTCAGGAAGTGGATTTTCTCTGTAAAGTTGCAGAAAAATAAAAAAAAAACACTGGAGAAGGAGTCAAAGCTTGAGGACTCCATTCTCTATCAAATTGAGAGGCCTACTTGCAAAGATGGAAGTTCTGTGAACAAAAGAAATACGCCTGGAGGGAACAAGAATGCTGTAAGCCAAGGACTTGATTCAGTCTTGCAACAGAAAACCCAAGCACGCTGTGCCAGGCTTTCTCAATTGCACACTTGTGAGTTGATCACTGAGTATGTGATAATTTGCTCCATAATGATAGAAGAAGGACACACCAGGGGATAAAGCTAATGAGGACTAATTCTAAAACAAATGATATTCAATACCCTTTAAAAAATAAAAGTGAATTCAGACCATTAGAAGGAAGCTTAGAGAACCATCCCCATGGGTTTTGAGGGCTTCAGCAGGGAATAGCTTTGTTACTCAATCATAAGTTTACATTATGCAGTTATAGCTGTTTCCAGGACACAAGAGTGTGCACAGGATTTAATGTATTCTATGGGCTTTCATCCATATTAAAGAGGCAAATGCTTTTATTTTGGGGAAAAGGGCATTTTAATGATCTATGAGATTCCAAGGTCTTTTTTGTGGCCTTATTCAGTTTCCCCCAGAACTTGACTCAAACCCTGTCACACTGAGAGAATCTATGTGACTTTCCTTTATTCTTTCATGTGTTTTCAGTTTAATAACATATGCTGTTTATAATCGGTTTCTATAGAGCTCTTCTTTGTCTTGTAAACAGTTGCAAGGATTTACCTAGAGCTGTGGGGGTTTCTCTTTCTTTATCCACTCGCTCCCCCTCCCCTCCAATACCCCCCCCCAGGCTTTGAAAAGTCTGAGTAGTTGCAGGGATTAGCAGTGGCTTAACTCCAGTCTTGTTTCCTGATAGATAAAGCAGTTATTGTTCAATTTGGACTCCTTGGGATGGTGTGAAATTAACCATTTGTCTCATTCTTTGTGGAGCTGGCTCACAGTTTCAGTCTTAGCAATCATACCTGCTCATGCTTCACTGATTTGTCAGAAATTCCTGCAAATTAATCCTCCACATTTGTGGTGTTATTATTCTCATATTTTGCTAGATGCTGACCTACACGCTCCCACTCTCAGTTGTGTATATACACATTGTCTGATAGGCATCTAAGGAGGCCATGTGCAATGCTGAAGATGTATAAGCCAGCTAAATACTTGAAAGATTCCATGACTCATCTGCTCACTTATGTTAATCACTGATGTTTAATGAATCACTGACCACTAACGGATAATGTAGTCCTTCTTTGCAACTCAGTAAAAATACGGGTTCTAGGAAGTCACACTCAGTTCACTAACAGTGAGGGTGATATCCGGCTCTAGAAATCCCTTTTGATTTACACTCATTTTATTGCAGCAGTTACCAAATTGTTTAGCAATTTCAATATCCGCCAAAGGTCTTTTATCTCTACACTTTAACAACAAATCTCTCAGGAACTCTATGTGTCTTGTTCACCTCTGGATAACTGACTTTTTTAAAGTAATATTTTTATAAATATACAGTGATCTGGTCAGATATACTACCAATTCCTACCCATCAGGATCCCAAACATACCTTCCCTCAAACTTCATGTCTATTGTTGTTGTTGTTGTTGTTATTATTATTATTATTATTATTATTATTCCATGGCTCCTATTAGAGCAGATCATACATGCATGTGAGTCTATTGTGGCATGGGTCACATCCCTCATTTAAAGATATTTCCCCTCCTCTATCAGCTATCAACAGCCAGGTGCTTCTCCACTATGGGTGGGCCTTAGGAATTCCTCCCTTTAATATCTTGGTCTTGTGCAGGTCTTATATAGGCAACTGCAGATTCTGTGAATGCCTGTATGCAATAGCAAAAAGACAGCCTTTTGTTAACACATTTTCCCTGTTCTATAACTCTTTGGTTCTTTCTACCCCCTCTTCTTCCATGTTCTTTGAACCTTGGATGGGGAAAAGTTGATAGAGATCTACCATCTGAAACTTAGCACTCACAGTCACATACTCTCTGGAGTTTGACTAGTTATGATTATCTGTATTAAAAGCAATTTGATGACTTGACCATTTAGTGAAGTAACAGCAGGTTTTCCTCTAGGGCCTAGAATATCTCCTGTCATGGCCATTCAGCCAGATTTTCAGTGCTAGGTATGAATTCCCTCACAAGTAGCAAGCCGCAAAAGCCATGGATACAGGAATACCAGTGATCCAACTCAGGGTCTCCTGCTTGATTGGCCAACACTATCAACTGAGCCATTGCTTCCAGGTGATTTATTTATTTGTTCACTTGTTTATTTTTGTGTTAGAATGTATAATTTTAATAAATCTTTTCTTTTATTAAAAATAGATTCTTAGATTGGGTCACCTTGCCCGGCCTTAATATATGGGGAGGCACAGGGTTGTACTGCAACTCAATATGCCATGTTTTATTGATATTCATGATGGATCTGCCTTCTTATGAATGGAGAAGAAGGAAGAATGGATTGGAGGATGAGAGTAGGGGGATTGTGAGGAGATATACTGGGAGGAGAGAATGGGAGGAGGCTGCAGCATAGATGTAAAATAAGTAGATGAATAAAAATTAAAATAAACCAAAACAAAAAAGAAAACAAAGTAGATTCTTTTCTTAGACAGCATATCCTGTCAAGGTTCCCCTTTCCTCTGCTGCTCCCACTTATAAAATATAAGAAAATAAAACATAACAAAATGAAGAATACGAGAGAACAGATAGAACTCTCTAGAAAAGGAAAATACAATATATAGTTATGGGTAGGTGGGAGAGGGAACTGCACTAGGAGAATCAAGTGGGGAGGTGGAAGGAAGAGGACAATGAGGGGGGATATGAGAAGAGATGGCTAAAATTAAGATGCATTTGAGATGCATTTGAGGGGTAATGAGAAACCTAATAGAGTAGAAGCTTCCTAAAATATACACATATATGAACATAATCTAAATGAAATCAAAAAATAATATGGAAGACAGAGTTCCAATTGGCCATCTCATCACCAAATGAAGCTTCCAGTAACAGGAATATGTTACATCTAAATAAGTTGCAGGTCAAAGGGGTCTCATAGGAATCCCCAAACAACCCAGATCGTTCCCAAGACAATATGTTGCTCTCCACAAATTGTCAGCAAGTCTCCATTGCTGAAGACAACATCTACACAACACATTGAACATGAAGAAGATGTATGGGTACCTACATAGAACCTTCACCCTTACATTCTAATATCCACGGTACAGGAAGGTACTTTGCAAGAAACCAGCAGAGAAATGTAAACACCAACCCAGCCACAAACCCTTTGATCTACAATAGTGTCCTGACTGTAAGATATGCTAGGTACACAAAGCTTGTGAGATTTACCAAAATATAACTGATTTGACTTAAGGCCTACTCCATGATATGAAATCCATATCTTCTGGGACAGTGTCTGACACTTGATACTGATCTTTTCTTTGTTGGTAAATAAACTTTCTTTTTATTTTGAGATTGTAGGTAAGAGTCAGGCTAATTGGAGACACTGATCTTTACATAATATGTTCTGTGCCATATCTACCCCTTACTATATTTTCTCTAATAATAAAAGAAACTGTGGAGGTTAACTTGAGAAAGGCACTACAAGTTATCCATTCTTTTAGTGCATGACGTATAATACTGACCTATTGTCCCCCTCCAGAAAATTTAAAACAGAGTGAGTGAAGTAATATGATAAAATACCAAAACTGGGAACAGAAAAAAGCAATTGAATATTCTTTCTTACTAGCGGTTTTTTTTTTTTTTATCTTGATCTCCAGATCTCACAGGCACTCCAAAGAATTGAACTAAAAAAATACATGAGTGTCAAATACATGTATTACATTTGCATAAATTTAAATGCAGATTTATATAAACTTCAATGCCTTTTGTTTTTCCTCATGATGGTAGTGATGGCTCTCCTTCTTCTCGTGCCCATTATCTCGTTTTCCTTTGCTTTATTTATTTATTTAGTTATTTAGTTATTCGTTTCTTTCAGTGACCTCATTATTTTTTCTTATTCCTACCTTTTCTGTTAGTACATTCATATCCCCTAGTGTTCTACTTGATCATAAACAGAATATAATTATACATTGACTTACAGGAAAAATGAGCATCTGCCTTGCACATTTAGGAGAATGTTGCCTATAATGCTTCATAGTTCATAATTCTAATTTACATTTGAAATGTGTATATAATGTTAGGTCAGTGGGTTAAAATTGTAATATTATTTTGGCAGATAGCATGTTTTCCAAAGACCTCTTCTCTGGGTGCATATTAAATAGTTTCATCATATAGTGAACTGACTTGAGCTCCCTTGACCACACAAATTAGAAACTGACTTAGTTGGCAAAAGTTCATCTACTTTCTGGAAGAAACTTTAAACTCTACATTTCACTTGTATTGTGCTCATGTTGTGTTATGAGTATTTCTGACATGCTTCCCTGCTCTCTCACTCTTCCCTCTCTCTCTCTTCCCTCTCTCTTTCTCTCTCTCTCTCTCTTCCCTCTCTCTCTTTCAGAGGAAACATTGTAGATGTGCCCTTCATTGTTCTTGCTTTCAAACCTGCTAATGCTCTCAAAGATTATGTGCCATTTGCTGATTTATATGCTGTTTGAAAAAAAAAATGGGCCCACCAACATGTGGCTGCCATCTAGCCTTTGAATTTGGTAACTGTGTAACGTGCCCAAAAGAAGTTTTCAGATACCATTAAGAAGCTTATGAAATAGATAGATTGTAAGGCTTAACCTTAAACAAATAAAGCAGGCCAGTTGGAATTTCAGATAGGAAAGGATGGAACAAAATGATACAGGGGCAAGAACTGGGGACCAAAATTTGCAGAAGAAGCTCCAGGAGTGCCTTGATATTAGCCTCATAAAACTTAAGGCTGTAAAGTGATTATGGACTCCTAGATAATATATGTAAAACATTAAGACTTTTGTAATTTATTATGAAGAAATAGAAAGTTAACACAAGGAACTAAAATGAGACATTTTATTACCGATTTTCTACTTGGATTTTATTTTCTTGTTAAGTTTGGTAACACATGCCTACATCCCCAGTACTTAGGAGGTGGAGGCAGGAAAATTATGGCATCTGGGCCAGCTTAGGCTACATAGTATGGTCCTGTCTCAATAATAATAACAAAATAAGAACATAATTAAAAAGAAAAGTTCTGTTCTTCATTTGTAAACTAAAATAGCAAACATAAAATACCAAATGATGCACAATTTAACACCAAAAATATGCTATTGGGGCTGGAAAAATGGCTCAGCAGTTAAGAACCATGGCTGCTTTTCTGGAGGACCCAGTTTTAATTCCCAGCTTCCATGTGATGGGTCACAGCCATCTGTAACTCTGGTTACAGAATGTCTGAGGGCCCTGTCTGGCCACCATGTGCAGCAGACACACACATGATGACCAGAAAAACACCCATACATAATGAAATGGCTGAATCCTCAAGTCTTTAAACACATGTTTTGTTGCCCAAGAGTTTCCCTGGAGGTTGTAAGTTGGAGGAAGCCATTGCTTTTATACAAGAATGAAAATTCAATGTAAATTTGTATAATCATCTAATAACTAACATATTACATCTATACATGTGTTCATTTTTAATTGATCCTGAGTTGTTACACAAAGTTTACCTTTATATCTTGTTAAGATTCAAGGAATTGGTCACTCAGACTTGGGTGACGTTAATACATACATACGATGAGTGATGTTTGTTGGAGGGCCATAGACAGTGCTAAATTTGAGGGCACAACAAAGACAACTGTGTCATTTAAAGTTGTTAAAGAACCCTAGAAAATATTAGAAGTCTACTTTTGGGAGGTAGAATTATTTTCTTCTTTCTTATCATCTTCAGTAGCTTTGCGTGATATTTCCAAGTCAATTCAATCAAACAAAACACAGAAGAGTCTTAGCCTGGATCAGCCTCAGGATCTATGTGGGTTTTCACACACCATGTAATGGTTCAGTGCCTTCCTATTGTGGCTGGTTTGTAGTGGTATCTTGCCTTGCCAGTAAACTTGTCGTAGTGGCCCCATCCTTTGGGTGTGGTTTCAAGTATAGACAGGACCCAATGTAAGGTAGAGGAGGGGCTGGCTCATGTTCTCTTGGATTGCAGATGGCATTGGAAGGGCAGAGATTGCATCTTTTGGAGCAGGAAGACCATGGTGGTTATTTATTCTTATTGCTGTCAGTGCTTCCCTAATAAATATACATATATTATTTATCTTGGGTCTGGTAGACTCATTTAAACCCTGCCTTCATTGGTTTGTTAGAGCTTCTTAATTAAACCTCTCTGAATCTGGGTACTTCCTACAGTAGGTTCCAGAGCCCTCTTCTGTTCGTGTGTTCTCTCATTCCATTTGAAATGTCTCCACTACTGCATTCTTCTCATTAGGTTCTGAGATTCCCATAATACAGACATAGCAAACTTCTCTCTGACATTCATCTTCAAGCATGCAGTATGCACCTCCCTCCTGCCATGTTTGTTAACCATGACCCTTCTCCCCCTATTCCTTTAAGATGCATTTATTTTTTTACTGTAAATAAGAATATGGATTTCTCTTTGTGTCTATCATATCTTCTCCAAGTTAGTTAAATGCTATAAGATTAGAATATTTGCATAAACATTAATTATCTTTAGTAAAAGTTGATCACTATAATCATTATCAGTACAAAATGCAGAAAATATATTCCAGCACAACGCAGCCAGAGGCAAGCAAATCTCTATGATTTCAAAGTAAACCTGGTATGCACTGAATTCCAGGATAGATAAAAGTTACACAGAGAAACCCTGTCTCAAAATATGTAAAAATAAAAGTAAAAGAAATAGAGTAATAAAAAAGCCACGTAAACATGGAAAGCACAGAAAAATTTTGGATACTATAGGCGATTCTGTTATCTTTAAATTATTTGATTGCTGAGAAAATAACAACTACTGATAAAAGAAAAGCTGCTGGATTAATTCAATTTATATATTTTAAAAATGCTTTGACTCCAAAATTTAAGCCTAAGGACAAGTTACTGGGGAAAAGGATTACTATTTTTGTTTCCACAGAAAATGAAAAGTTGTGGATTCTTTCCAGACTTATATGGTTTGATCAAGCCAGACCCCCTGAAACAGTGCCCCAGATGATCCAAAATTCAATGCAGTTGAGACAAAGCCTTGCAGACTACTGCCAAGATTTCTGCATCTTCTTTGGACCCCCATGACAGCGCCCTCTACCAGCAGGAAGTAGTTTGGAAAGAACGACGCCCAAATTCCCAAATATTGTTTATAAATGTTTGTTTTCATTTAAATGGGCTTGGTTATAAATGGCTAATAACCACAAACAATCTTTTTAAAGGTAAAAAGGGAATTATGGTATAGATATGAATACTTTGCTTTGAAATGGATTTTCTTTTATTGATACATTTAAGGTCAATTTTATGATATGTATATTTCTCCTCTTGTTTAGGTATTGTGTTTATATAGCTCATTTATAATGTAATGTATACTTTAACACAGGTTATAGATAATTACCTATGATAATGAGAACTTATAGTTAAGTTAGTTAGGATTTCTAGATATGCAGAGATGTATTTGAGATGAATAGGCATTCTTCAAACCTTTCAAAGACCTACAGAATATGGCATTTAAAATGGTTTAGGGTTTTTCTTGACAGTGAGGCACAACTGCTCCTGGTAACACCACCTGCATCAAAAAGGAAGATGGACATTGAAGAAACTCGTTATGAAGTTTGCTTCTAATATGACAAGACTTGCCATTTGGGCAAGGTACTTCTCTTGTCTAGACTGTTTGACTTTATGTTGTAGAAACTGGACATGCAGAACCCACAAAAAGGTGACTGCTGATGTAAGATGGACATTGCTACAAGAATCCTACTTCTTCATGGAAGAGGCTGCCAGACAGCCAGACAGTCTACAGGACACAAAGAAAAATGACTGACAAACTGCCAACACAGATGGACAGTTTAAAGTTTCCTGCTTTGTTTAGGAGTCTGGAGACCCACTATGGTCTATGGGCTGAAGATGGAACATTACAGAAGAACTTTGGGTGACTGACCAGGCAATGAGTTGTCTCTGTCATTTCTAGAGTTTATATATTATCCTTCTGTGGTCTTTGAAGGAGTTGAAGACAGATAGTTATGGTTAAAGTTTTCCTTAGTTAGGATTAAAGATAAGTTACATATAGGACTTTAGACTCACAAAGATAGAATAGATGATATTTTCTTTAATTCTTACAAAATGTTTATGGATTAAATATTGTTAACTGTGATTCTCATTTGATAACTGTTGTATGTTATATTTTGCTATGTTACGGTTAAACCCCTTCTTTTACTTTAGACAGAAAAGAGGAGATGATGGGAGATGTTATTCTGTATATATGTTTCTCATACTGGTTAATAAAGCTCTGTGGCCTATAGGAAACAAGATAGGCAGGGCTAGGAGACCTGTAGGAGGAAAGAGGAAGTAATAGGGAGGAGTCGAGTTGTAGACCTGAAGGAAAGAAGATGCAGGCTGCGGCTCCCGGATAAGATAACCACGTGGAAATACTTAGATGAGTAGAAATGGGTTAATAATTAAGACAGAGCTAGCCCATAAACAATAATGGTAACTGGCCAACAGGATTGTATCAAATACAGAGTCTCAGAGTGTTATTTGGGGCTGCTGCAGCTATGGGCCCAGACTGGCGGCAGGCGTGATGGAGCCTGCGGGCAGGAACAACCTGCCGTAACACTGCTGAACTTGGAATATATAAGCTCATATTTGCATGCTTGATTTTACTGGAAAAGAATTACCTGTGGCAACTAAGCAAGGGGCAGGAGGTGGTTAGAAAAGCAGAAGAAAGAAGAAAGAAAGAAAGAAAGAAAGAAAGAAAGAAAGAAAGAAAGAAAGAAAGAAAGAACAAAAGAAAGAAAGGAAGGAAGAAAGAAAAAGAAAGAAAGAAAAAGTGTGCCTAGAATCACTGACTTTTAAATTTATATTTTTGTTAATGGCTAAAGCTCAAATAACATTCTTTTGATGAGTTGCCATTTTGGTTTTCTGATATAGGCTTTCAAATATGCTTGTAAAAAGATGTGGTCCAAACTGCCCAGTGCTTGATAGTTGACATTGTTTTCCTTGAAACGACTTTAGTGGTTACTTGGACATTGAATATTGTAATGGCCTACATTCTCTTTGTCAGTCCATCCATTGGCCACTGCTGAGCAGGCATGCAATATGCAATGTAAAAATCAGCCAAAAGTGTCACTTTGGCTTTAGTTCGAGGCGTCTAAACATTCCTGTGTCATAAAATAGAATCCGAAAGCTTAACCTTGGTCTGGGCTGAGCACCAGGACCAACACACAGCTTTAAATGACTCATTTTCTTATAGACTCCATTTCTTCATCTCTTATACTTAATGGAAAATATGCCCAACGCCAGTCATATAAATGGCTATGATGTAGACAGTAATAATCTAAACACATTAAGTAATCACTCCTGTTCTTGGCTCTCATGCATTTAGTCATCTTGTCCCATACATTTAGGAGCACATATAATGTTCAGTTAGGTCAAATTTTAAGGCATATGTTGGTTTCTTTAACAGAGCTAAGGGGCAAATGCATTATCCTTAGTGGCTGACAGCTCTCTCTATCCATCACTGTCTTCTTCCAAACTAAAGAATCCCTACATGTCTAGAATTCTCTTGAGAAAAGATTAAAAGGGAGATTACCATATATGTTCAGTTCTTTCTAAAACCATCCCTAATCAAATTAGTCATCTCACCTCACAGAGAAAAGGGTGAACAAGGACTCTAGCAGGAAGCAGGTAAGTTAGCTAGAGATCTTCACCTCCTCCTCCTCATCTCCAGATCAAAGCAACCAGTCTCATCACCAGCTCTGGAGCACACCACATCTGAAACCTTTGCTACCTCCCTGCTGCATATCATATCTCCTCCACCAGCATTACTCCCTACTCATCCTGTTATCTCTGCCCCTAACTCCAGCAGGCATTCTCTGGAAAATCACCAGCCAAACCTGGCAGATGAAAGAAACGGCCGAGGTTAACTTGGGAAAGGCACTATAAGTAGACCAGCAAAGCAGGAAAGAGTTTCACTCCTGTTCTTCTCCTCTAAAACCAATCTCCCAGCCTTATCCCGGAACTAGAGCAGACTTCCTCTTGTGGCCTTGCCTCACTCTTTCTGCTCTTATTCCCAGGAGACTAAACACATTTTGATGGAATACCCTAATTTGTATACTCCATGAACCTCCTCAGCCACCCCCTCTCTATGCCCATTCCTAAGTGTCAGCTCCCAATATCTCAAGACATTTTAACCAGAAACACCTGGGGCCACTCCTGGCAGGATCCTACAATTCTCTACAAGGCAACACATAGCAACCATAGCCTCCTAAGAGCCAGAATGGCAAGAGAAATCAAGAAATAAAATACCCACCGAACAAAAAGAAGACCAGATATCAGCACCTAGAATTACAATCATCCCAAATCCAAATACCTAGACTTTATTATACAAACACGATAAAGAAAAATACCAACCAGGAGAATACCAGATACCAGCAAACTTACTAAGTAGACCCTGAGAGTTGTAACACAGCTGATGCATAAGACAATGACTTCAAATTTGCCTTTATGAATATGATAGAGGTCTTTAAAAAAAAGAAATAATAAAGTCCTTTAAAGAAAACACAGTGGAAGGGAATGCACAAAACAATTTAATACTTGAAAGAAACAATACTAGTAACAACAATAAAACCCAAACGAGAGAAACATGGAAATGAAAAATTTAGTCACTCTAACAGAGGCAATCCTCATCACCAGAATATAAGAGATGGAGGTAACATTTGAAGAGTACCATGGTAATCTTTACACACACACACACACACACACACACACACACACACACACACTGAATATATACATGTATATATATTGAATACATACACATACATTATATATATATATATATATTATACATATTGAAATAATTGGGCAGACAGAGCCCCGACTGAACATTTCTTGTCATCAAATGAAGTTCCCAGTACTGGGAATTAATTTTATCTAATTGAGTTTTGTTTTTTGTTGTTGGGTGTTTTTTTTTTGATTGTTTGTTTTTGTTTTCCAAAGGAGTCCCATGGGAATTCTCAAACAACCAAGGCTGTGGCTGTTGCTAAGACTGTAAGTTGCTCTGCACAAACTGAAGAGAAGCCCTATTGGCAAAGACAACACCTGGACAGCTTATTGAACATGGAGAATTTGAGCTGGTGCCAACATAGTTCCCACACCCTACAGTTAGCATCGTTGGTACAAGAAGGTTCTCCATATGCTACCAAAGAGAAACATAAACACCAATCCATGTACAAAACCTTTCATTTACAGTGGGGATCTGCTTGCAAGATATGGTAGTGAAACAGTACTATATGATTTGAATTAAGCTCACTCCATGAGATGCAACCTATACCCATCATTGCTTGGGTGACCAAGAACCTGACATTAGATAACTCAGGGATCTCGGAAAAAGCAAATGTTACATATACATATACATATATATATGTATATGTATATAAAACATGCCAATAAAATGATTTCTAATGGTATTCTGCTAAATGCACAACTCAGTGCCTTGCTGAGCCATCATCAGAGAAGCTCCCTTCTGCAACAAACAGGAATAAATACAGAAACTCATGGTCAGGCAATATGCATAATGAGATATCTTGAAACACTTAGTCCTAAAGAAGGTATTCTCCATCTAGTCCTTCCCCGCAGGGCTCAGAAAGACTATGGAAGATGTGAGAGAAGGAATGAAAGAGCCAGATGGGATAAGGACTGCAGGGAAACAGAGCCCTCTAATCAACAGGAACAGTGCTATAGTAATACACAAATACAGAACCAGTATGCACAGACTCTTCACAGATTGGTACCAGATGTGGTGTGAGAGCTGAAAGAAGTGGACAAATGCCCCATCCCTAATCTAGGAGCCATCCCTAATCTATTACCTCCTGACAAACATTTAGTGTTTTCCAAGGGACTCTTTCCGGGAAATAACCCTCAAGGGTATGACACATGCCCAACAGTGGAAAACAAGGTCAATCATATCTTTGGAGGTTTGAATACATATCATGGCTTCTAGTTGTATGTTTGTATGGAAATTCTGAGTGTGCAAATGAGTGGATCTCTACATCTAATCTGTTTCCTCTGCATTTTATTCACCTTTCCCTTGTGTTTGATTATTTTATCCTATCCTATTCCTCTGTGTTGATATTTTTTATCTTATTTTATTATTACCCCTTAGAGGTCTGTTTTTTTTTCTCCCCTAATGACAGACACAAATGGGATTTGGATGGAAGGAGAGGTGGAGAGGTGACTGAAAGGGGTAGAGGGAGGGGAAGCTTAATCAGAATAAATTATAATGAGAAAAATATTCTATTTTCAATAAAAAGAATATAAATAGTTTTAAAAGGTAAATAAGGAAATGAGGGTGTAACAGCCATAGGAACATCCTCATTATAAAAGCTATTTGCAAAGGAATGGGACTTATCTGCCCAACTTCCTCTTCTAAGAATACACTTTGATCAAGTACTTTTGTCAGAAGCACTAATCTCTCATGCCTTAGAAAAAGGCAGATTGGAATGTATTAAAATTTATCAAGTGAAAATTAACAATATCAATGGCCAGTTCCCAGCTAATACATGAATTCCTTGTTATAATAATAAAAAACAATATTAAAAATATGATTTACTAAAAAAGATTAAAGATTATTTTATTTTCTCAGCTACAAAGCTATATATATAATAATCAAATAGTTACCCCTACACTACAAAGATTTAAAAGTAAAAGCATAAAATATCATGGTAATATGAGACCCTACAATGATCATTCATTTCTATATCCAGAGCCCAGTGGCAATGATGGTTCTTATCCATCATCACTTCATTATCTCCAAAGCCAGGCTAGCAGGTATCCATCACCTGTCTACCAAAATTATATATGTCATTGTTCTGCAGTGTTCTAACTTTGAGGTAAGCAGAGTTTGCAAAGAAATGCCACTGTGCCCTTTCATACCTCAACCAAATTATGTGAAAAGTTTTTTTAATACTTCTGAAATATCCTGGTATTATTTCTGTTCTGTGGTATTTGGAAGTTCATATTTAATCACATTCATTTCTCCATAGTGTTATCACATGTCTTCATAAAATATCATACAGATCTTTGCTTTTGAGACAGGGTCTAGGTTTTTCAGGTGGTCTCAAGTTGTGACAATCCTTTTGTGTGGTCCTTTTAAGCATCAATGTTATAGGCACGAGTCGCTGTTACCTCTCTAGTTAGTGGCCAGAACATGAAAGAGGGGAGTCCCTAAATGAGGGGTACTAAAGTGTCATGAGGTAGCTAACTTTACTCAGAGCATCAGACAATTTATATTCTGAGGATATTCTTGAGACTTAAGCAAGATCATGTCAGCAAAGTTCACATGAATTCAAGCTGTATATAGTCATGACTGCAAGATCACATGAGTTTAGGCTTATACAGTTAAGAGGATAAGTCATGACTGGAGTCCTCATCTAAATAATAATAGTAAAATGATGTGCAATCTGAAGCAAAATGGATTCCGATTTATTACACCTGAGAGGGGCAAGAAAACTCACTCCAGGAACAATCCATGATGTGATGGAGTAACAAAGGTTATAAGACCCTTGTCTTATCTACTTGGAGTTTCCTCACAAACTCTCAGGTAATATGCAGTTCAGGCTATGTAAACACTATTACTAGGAATCTTACCTGGGTCATCTTTATAGCTTCCTGAATACTCCCCTTGTGTGTGGGGGGGGTTTACCTGACCCTGGTGTGCCCCTATTTTCAATAGTCTCTTTCAGTATTTACCCCTCCTTTCCCCAACCTGATCACTAATGTTCTCATTCTCACCTGCCCACGGGTCCACTCATGACATCTCTTCTACTTCCCTTTCCCAGGGAGATCTGGGTATTCCCCCAACCCCACAATGAAACCTCCTTGTTACTTAGTCTCTTTGGGTCTCTGGATTGTAGCACAGTTATCCTTTATTTTACAGCTAATATCCACTTATAAGTGAGCACACACTATATTTATCTTTCTGAGTTTTTGTTACCTCATTTAAGATGATTTTTTTTTCTAGTTCCTTCTACTTGATTTCATCCTTCATGGTGTCATTGCTTTTAACAGGCAAGGAATACTCTATTGTGCAAATTTACAACATTTTCTTTATCTGTTCCTCAGCTGAGGGACATCTATGTTGTTTCTAGGTTCTGGCTATTATAAATAATGCTTCTATGAATATAGTTGAGCAAGTGTCCTTGTGGCACCACTGAGTACCCTTTGGGTGTGTGCCCAAGAGTGGTACAGCTGGATCTTTTGGTAGATTGATTCCCAGTATTCTTTGTCATTGATTTCCAAAGTAGCTATACAAGTTTGCACTCCCGCCACAACTTCTCTAGCATGAACTGTCACTTGTGATTTTGATCTTAGCTATTCTGACAGGTGTGATATGGAATCTGGGTCATTTTGATTTGTAGTCATTAAAAGTCTCCCAAAATTAAAAAAAAAAAAAGGCCCAGGGACAGATGGTTTTAGGACAACATAGAATTCTACCAGACCTTCAAAGAAGAGCTAGCAGTAGTGCTCCTGAAATTATTACATAAAAAAGCAAAATGAACATTGCCAAAATCATTTAATGAGGCCACAATCACTCTGATACACAAACCACACAAATATTTGACAAATCAAGAATTACAAATTTCCCCCATGAATATAGACATAAAAATAGTCAATATAATACTTGAAATCCAAATCAAAGATCAATATTTTTCCAGACACATTTTTGTTAGTAGCTTCTGATTTCTTTAAATTACATTTTGAGATTAGTACAGGAGAGGTGGAAGATATATTGTAAAGCCTACAGGACCAGAAGCTCCACTGCAGGACTTCTTGAGATGAAAAGGGATGGCACACCCATGAAATCTAAACAATATGGCCACACAAACAAGACCTGAATAGCAATAACATAGTTGACATGTCAGCATGGGTCGATGAAGTTGCACAGGACTCTCATTCTTAGATGAAGAATTATAGGCAACTAAAAACTAAAAAAGAGTAAGAATCTATCTTCCACAGAGTTGAACACCTTAAATGGCTATTCATTCCCAAGTGGTCACCCAAAAATGTACATAGAAATAACATCAAATGGACTCAACAGATTAAATGTGTATATTTATTTCTATATCTCTGTCTCTGTCTTGGTCTTAGTCTTTCTCAATCACACACACACACACACACACACACACACACACACACACACACTTTGGTTTTTGTTTCCATGTTTATTTTTTCCTTCAAATTATTTGCATTTTTGAACTTAAAGTGCAATATTTAGAATGCTTTCGTGAACTGAAATCTTGTGACCTATGCGTACTCATTCCTTTAAATCTCAATTCATCATCTGATACTAGGATATTAAATTAATTAGATCATGAAGACATATCTCTCATGAAGGCGTTAGTACCAATTTTGATGAGATGAGAGATTGTTCACTTTTCTCTTCTGTGCCATGTGTCTTTCTATGTAATAAGAAAACATCTGTAAACCAAGAAGCACTTTCACCCCAACCCTGAATTTGTCTGTATCTTATCCTTGACCTTAAAACATTCTATGTTTAAGAAACATCAAAAATAAAATTTATCATCTAATTTGTGTTTGAAGCCTGGAGTGATGAACAGGTGCATTTCTGTCCCTGTGTTTCTGTCCTTGCAATGTGAAGACTTGGGATTTTTCCATAATTTTTAGTTCCAGAGACAAGATGGTAAATTTTCAATGTATCTGGTTCTACTATGTAAATATTTTCCAATATAGGCACTTGCATATTTATTTAATTACATTTTTGTTTTTCTCTGCCCTCTATATGATTTCCTCCTTTTTAAAAAGCAAGGATGTCCATTTTGTTCACTTATGTTCTTATGTTTTTTTAACACTCTGCCTATCAATTATTCACTGTACACAGTCTATTTGAAAGTCAATGAACACGTGCTGGCAGAATGGCCACTGAAGCTGGGAATGATATTAGGGAGATTAGGCCTAAAAGTAAAGGAAAAAAAATAATTTTTTAAAAAGCAGTTAAAACAGCTGAGCCAGAAAGAGTTCAAGGTCTGGAGGTAATGACGGGGCATTCGGCTCAGCCAAGTCTAACCACAGATCTAGTGCTTGATTTTTACTTTATTTATGTGAACTATTAAATTTCTTTTTTGCCTCAAGACTGTTTGAAAAAAATTATATATGCAATAAGTTTTCAGAAGTAAATTTCTACTAATATCGTTTTTCCAAATCACTAGTGTAAAACGCAGCTATTATTAGCTAGACTCTTTTCCTTTTAGACATCAGAATTTTATTTATTCACTATCAATTTATGGAATAACAGTTAATTATTAGCAATTAATTTAAAGAAATTTAATTAATTTAAATGTTTTATTAACTAAATAGCATGCAAGCATTTTAAAGCAAACTTGGGTCTCTTCATCCCCTCTGTAAATTAAATTTCTTTGAACACTTAAATGTTTATAGGGAGTGGAAGCCTTTAAACTTTTTTAGGCTTCCCTTACCCTCATCTTTCATATACATTTATTGGACCTACAGGTTACTACTGCATCTTCTACATGAGTAAACAGTGTGTCTACTCAGCATTAAACATCTGGTTGGTTAAGATAAGATTCTCCACATGGCAAGAAAGTAAAAGTCAACCCAAGCTATCTGAGTTACACCATATTACCAGATGTTTGACTAACTTTCTTTCGTGTTTTAAATTCACTCCTGGTCCAAATGGTCTCTATCAAACTGACCTGAAGCAATCACAATAAAACAAACAAACAAAAAAGAAAAAACCTGTACCCCATATTGAATGAGGAAGTCTCATGTGGATCATTCACACAAGTTTGCATTAATCCTTCCCAAATGACAATTAACATATCAGTTTTAGTATAAAATGGAAACTAACTTAACCACAGAAGCTCAACTATTAAGAGGCAACATAGAGATTTGAACTATGCCTGACTCTGATTCCTTGTTAGTCTCAACATGCTTCCCATTGTACATTCTCAAAGTACAGTGCCATTCTCTGGCTTTTGCACCATTGACTTGATAAAGTCTTGAAGATGCAGTGTTCTCACACATTGATAGTACTGCAGATTTCTCTACACCTAATACTTTATTTAATTTTTGAGTTTTTCATGATTAATTTTTTTTTATCTCCCTCATCCTGATTCAGCATGACCCAAGGCTCAACATGGTTTTAATTTACTGAATTTCTGGATTTGTTGTTTGGAAAATAGCATTTGAAATGATTGATTTTATTTCCACACCTCTTCCTATCACTACAATAAAGAATGAAAATATGAAGTAAGGATGATCCTGTCCTGTAATGAGAAGTTAGTATTTTCCTCATAGATGAATTTACATAAGTTCTTGGAGAAATGGAAACCAGGGGTGACTTTGAAGGTAAATGTGCTTGCCAAGAAGCCTAGGGACTTGTGATCTGTTCTGAATACATGTGGTGGCAGAACTGAATCAACTGTGGCAAGATATATGTGTTATGGCATACACATGCCCACACATATACACAGACAATAAAATGCAGACATAAATACACAACTAAACAGGTAAGAAGAAATGTACAAAGTATAATACTATGACTAGTTTCATGATTCTCATTGATTTAAAATGTCGTATTAGTTTGTTTTATCCAAATGAACCGTTCTCATACTGGGAGTGCAAATAAACTCTACTGTACTAAAAGAGCATAGGTAATTCAGGGAATTAAGGAAGGCTAAGTTTTGTATCTACTCTGGTGACATAGAAAATGTAGATAATATCAAAAATTGATGTTTTGCAAAGATGGTTGTTTCACTTCTTTGTTGCCCATGGAAACCATCATCTCCGTGACTTGCATAGTATATACTTTATTAAGTCTTATAAAGGAAGTGTCCAGTTTTTAGTGATCCTTGTGCTGGTGATTCCACAAGTCTCTAGAGCTGTGCCATTTTATCTGCTTAAATTCACAGCCATAGTCCAGACAGCCTCTACTCAGACAGCTGGGCTTATAACCTGTAAAGATTTTCATGTTGGATATAAAATTCCCTCACTCTGCTGGAATAAAATATCACACATGATGGAATGAATATTTTACACCTTTCCTATGGGATTAACTGTTAAACCTGTAACAGTGATATGGGGCCCATGTATGTATGTATGTATGTATGTTTGCAAAACAAATTATATTGTTTCATTTGTAAATTTAAATTTGAAAAAAACAATCTATACTTAATATAGATAAATTATAATAACCAACATTTCTTAGCACATAGCTCAAGAAATCATTCCAAAATCCTATGTAGCTGGATAGTCACTTAGAGAAAGAAGTCCTTTCACGGCACTCACTCACAGATAAAATTAGAGCTGAGCTAGCTTGGTAGGTAAGAACAAGGCATGTGTTCATTAGAATGTAGCATTGGGACTCAATTTAAAGGCTTTTAAAGTCTATTTAATCTTTGCTTTTATTCTTTCCTTTTTGCCCAATTTGGACACTGGATCAAATGATACTAATATGTACAACATATGCACTTATGTCAAGGCTACGCATATATTTCAGCACAGTATCTATAACCTATTCCTTTCTAAGGAAATCATTAGACTGTTAGTGAAGGGGTCATTAGAAGTACAAGTTTGAATTTTATTCTTTAGAATAATGTTTAGTAATTATAGGTGTTAAAAGCTTTGAATAACTCGCTACTTTAAATACTTGCCACATCTATGTTGATATGTTGAAATTGAAGAATTCTGGATTTTTCCAATGGCCAATAATTACAGGGAGTATACTAAGATGCAGAATATCTCTGATTTTTTTTTGTTTTACACATTCTACTCACTGAATAATGACAGAGATGCAATACAAATTCACAGATATCCAAATGCACAGGATATTCTATTTCCTTTTAATATATGAGCTACAGTAGATGGGCATCCCACTGCTCATATCTGTTTAGTCATTTTCAGTGCTACTGTCACTATTGTTGTCAAAGCTCTCTCTTCAACTCCAATGTCTTTGTTGATGATAAAAATTCAGCCTGCTCTATAATGATAATCAATGTAGGCAGAAAAGGAACACTTGGGAGATGTCTTTCATTGCTGTTAATTTGTAATACCAAAGGGACAGCATGGGGAGGTTTTCTTCAGTCATCTCACCAAGAGAAGTTAACAGCCTGCTGATGAGGGCCAGAAAGTGAATGTGTGTACCAATAACAACATACCTTCATGAAAACGAATAACTCTGTTTACAGGAGCCATGTGTTTTTTGTTGGGCTACCAGAGGGATTAGTATGGTTGGAAAGACCACAGCATCATGCCATATAGAATTCACTGGGGTCCTTAGGAGCAAAATGTCTACCCAGGTGAATTTATTTAACCTTTTTAGGGTAGACGGCCATGGTGGTTAATACTATCAAGTTGACAGGCTCTAGAATCCCAAGACAAGCCTCTGGTCACATTCTTGAAGTACTTTCAATATTGGGTTGACGGAGGTGGGAAGAACCATGTTAAAGGTGAGAAACACCATTCAGTGAGATGGGGGTCCATGAAAAAGATCCTGCAAGTGAACTGAGCACCAGCGTTCACCATGCTCTACTAACCATGGACACCACATGATTGAGGGCTTTACGGTGTTGTCATCATTATAGCTTTGCCCATGCACTCAACGTTATCCTCAACTATGGATCACAATAAACTCTCCCTTAAGATGCATATCCCTGGCATTTTGACCTGGTGTAAAGGTAGCTAGAACAGAGGCACTATTTACTATCATTGTCGTTTCACAGCTGAGGTGACTTTGTCCCTCCACATCTCAAGTACTACCTAGCAGAAATGAGTAATTAGTTCTACAGTCTTTGGTATTCTAACTCAATATGTAAAAATTTTGTGATGATCTAAACAACCACACTTTTTTTGTTTTCACATGTCTTCTGTGTGTTCATATGCTACACACAGAGTTGGTCACTAGCTATTATAAGTGCGATAAGTGTAAAATATCTACAATGGATTCCATTTGTGTGGCAGGGAGAAGAGTGTTCCAAATGGTTTGGAGATTTATAAACTAAGAAATTCATGAGGACTCTGGGCCTGATTCAGAAAAAAGATGAAATTCAGACAAAGAGAATCAACAGACACAAAAGCAAAGAACTTTATGCATGTACTGCTAGTGCCTTTCTTTTGGCCAAAGAGATAACAAGAACCCAATAAATTGTTGTGAAATGAACTAGGGTTAACTGTCATGCAAAGCATTTACATAGTAAAATATAGGCAATTGGGAATATGGGTTATATATCATGATGTAGCTTGCTTCTAGTTGTCCATATAAGTACTAAAGAGATGTCCAACAAACTAAATAAATTTATGCTACATGTCACAATAAAGATAGAGATGAATTGAATAAAAACTAGTATATTTACCTTGGACTCTAATGGATTGTGAGATTAAAGTATTGGCGTTCTATGTGAAGTCTGAGAGATAAAGCATTGAAGTTCTATGTGAAGTTTATAAGCAAAGACAGATTTCAATCTCTGTGGCTTACATATATGCTTCCTTCTAGTGACACCAGAGTATGTATACTTCCATACCTTTGTTTTATGGTCTCAATTTTTTATCATCCATGAAAATTTCCACTCTATCTTTCCTGACCTGGTGCCAACACTTTACTCATCATCTCTCCTTCAGACTCTTGTACAATTTGGATTGTCTCCCAACTATGTTCATTTAACATATTTGGAAATTTCTCACTATACTTTCTCTTATGCTAAAGTTAGTCTAAAATATCTATGAAGAGTGCTAAAAGATGAATTGTTGATTAAGAGCACTTATTACTCTTGCAGAGAACCTGGGTTTGGTTCCCAAAACACACATTACTATTCACACCTGTGTAGTATGATCAATAATAGCCCCAGAGATAGATATAGGAGTTCAAGCTTCAAGCTGAAGATCAGAGAAGCAAAGCAGCCAAGCCAGTAGATTTACCACTAGCCAGCTAAAATGGCAATCCTGTCACCACAAATCCTCAGAGGCAAAAAGCTTTCAGTTCCCATCTCCTCCTTTTATTCCTCTCTCCATCCAGCCATATTACTCCTGTCTCTACCGCCCTAGTACTGGGTTTAAAGGCATGTAATCCCAGGAGCTGATATCACCTTTGCAATCAGTTTCATTTAGTCAGTATGGCCTTGATCTAACAGAGATACATCTATCTCTTAATCCCTAATCCTTGGATTAAAGATGTATGCCACCACATGCCTAGCACTATGGCTGCTGGGATTAAAGGTGTGTATTACCACCGACTGACCTCTATGGTTTGTGGCTGGCTTTGCTTTCTTAATCCTCAGGTAAGCTTTAATAAATCATAAATGATATTTTGTTGCAAACCTGTCTCTAACTTTAGTTTTAGGAATTATAAAAGCTCTTTCTTGTCACTGTGGGCTCTGTACATACACAATTCACTTACATAAGTTCAGGCAAAACATTAGTATACATAAAGTAAAGATAAAATTTTTTAATGTGTATTTAGCACCCTTGTCTATTCTGGCAAAGAAAGTGAGCTTCAAACACAGGAAGTCAGTCAAGTACCATATGTCTAGACATCGGGGTCAGTGGAAACAAGGAGAAACATCACTTATCTTTAGCAACTGGTATTTTCTGAGTATTATAATGTAAGGGGGCAAGACTCCCTCAAATCAGAGGATCTCAAAAATACCATGAAATTATGACTTAGGATTTGCTCAAGCATCTTTCACTATTTGTTGAAAGTCAATAATAAATTGTAGATGTAGCCAACTTCAAGGTTCAGATCTAAAGGTTACTTTTCACATAAAGAAGACTTTACCAAATGGAAGGCATTTTCTTCTGTGTAAAGCTTTTCCATTCATACTCTTATGAAGCCATCACACCCACTTTGTTAGAGAGACAAGGTATGGATGATAATCCCCCCTTTACAGATAAGAATATCAAGCGTGAGGCTCATAGAGGCAATGTGTTTTCAGTGTCCCACAGCTCATAAACACAAGAGTGGTTATTCTACCCAGGGCTCTGTAACTTCCAATTGCACATACTTTTCCATAACAGCACATACGTCACCGGTTGTTCCTATCTGTCAGGTTCAGGGAGGTAGGAACTCAAGAGCCCAATTAAAGAACAATCAGTCAAATCAACATATAGTGGACAGCAAAAGTGACAAGCTGCATGATGGGGTCCAATCATTCTGAAAGCACCTCTCTTTAAGTTACTAAGCACACAGCTCATGTTTATTTGAGCAACAGGCAAAGCTGTGTTCTAAGTCCTGTAGCATGATTTACTGAGCATAGGGATTTACTAAAAAACATCTGCCAAAATCAATCCAGCCTAAATATGAAAATGTATTAAAAATCAAAGTTCACACACAGATGAGATTTGACAAATACCACTCTGGTGGGTTTGTAGACAGACGGGGGCTCTGAATTTCATCACTCACACAGTCAGACCTTTCCCCAGCCCCTACAAACAAAACAGTGTGGATCTTATACAAGTACGTACAACTTGTTCTGGTAGCCTCTGGAATCAGTTCACACTTTACAGATTTCTTTGGAACACTGGGCTGAGTCCTTAAAAGTTCTTGGCATTTTTGTTTCTACCCTCAGAAGACAGCAAGTCAGTTTCCCTCCTTTTGGCACTGTCCTTCTTATTTCTCTTACATATCGTTATTTCATCAAATGTATGTCCTCAACCTGATTCCAATTTTATTTTGTTTGCTGGGCCAGTGAACCTGGGTAACCCAAGGCACATGGCCAAACATCTGGTAACAATAAAAGCAATATTACAGTACAAGAACATCAAGAATCCTGTAGCTATAAGGTAATGCTGGGTAGCTCTGAGAAATATATAATAATGTGTTCTTCCATGAGAGCTGTGTACTCCAAGCTGACACAAATAGGTCAAAGATCCCTCACAGCATACTCTCCAGACATTAGACTGAGGGAAAACAGTGTTTGCCTTTGCGTCTGTTCCTCGTTTTGCTCTTTATTTATCATTTGTTTAAATAGTTGTAGACTCAAAGAACCCTAAAACCTACAGTGTGTATATATGCATATATGTAGATCTGTGTTTGTATACCTGTGTGTATGTGTGTGTATACGTGTGTGTGTGTGTGTGTATACGTGTGTGTGCGTGTGCGTGTGTGTGTGTTATTACTATCTGAAAAGGAAAAGTCAGATAGCCTTTGTAGGTCTTCTTGTTTTTCTCAGGTTTTGCTCTCATATTTGGGTCTCATAGAGTTTGAAAGGGTCTGTCAGTTCATTTCACCCTATTCCCAACCTGAGTGGTTCTTTTGCTTCGTTATGTGAATTGCTTTGTTACAAAAACCTAGAAGAGTCTTTGGTTCCTAGGTGTCATGGACTACATTCAATATTCACGTAAATGTAAAGCGGCTCTCCATTTTCTCTCTGGTCTACTATGAACCGCACTTCTCATGATGTCTTCACCAGTTTCCTCCACACTTTGTAACGTCTTCACTGAACACTTCCTCCTTGTGTTCCCACTCACTAACTCAGAAGAGGCATCTCAGTCTCTCCTTAGACTATTTCAATGGAATTTAATTTGATTGACATTTGCATTTTCCTTGCTACCTTCTAACTTCAGAATTCAAGGTTTAAAGTGAGGCGTACTATTATCATTTTAGTTTCATATAAGATACTTCTCTTATTTTCAGTATCAGTGTTCAGCAGCTGCTCTCTAATATAGATAGGTGTGTTGTCATTTTAAAACTATGAACTAAGACTTATTGTGTAGAGTTCTATTTGAAAGCATTTCTTAAGGAATTCAGTCCTGCATCAATTGAGTCTTACGATCTAATACTGGTGAATAAACAAGGAGAACAGTAAGAGTGGGTATTGTTTGGCGGGTTCTGGGGTTTCCTGACCAACATAAGCAAGCATCCTACATCTTGAATGACATTTTTATCTAATAACCTATGGCTCTTAAAAGATTGTTATGCAGACTTATGGGATCTCTCTCTCTCTCTCTCTCTCTCTCTCTCTCTCTCTCTCTCTCTCTCTCTGTCTCTCTCTCTCCTGTCTCTTTCCCTCTTTATTACCCTTTCACTGCTTACAAAGTAGTAGATTCCCATGTTGATTTTTCATCATCCTTTATTTAGGTCAATCCTCTTTCATTCACCTCTCAACTTCCTTTCCCCTCCCTTTTTCACTGCTTAAGATTTCCATCTCCTAGCTTTCCTCGTCTATTCTCATAACACATGTGTTCTGCTATCACTTGCTCTATTATAATAGCCTTCAGTACAGTAACCCTTTTATATTTTTCTGCCTTCTCCATCTATAACAAGTTACATACACAACACACACACACACACACACACACACACACACACACACTCTAAATATTAAAACCTAGAGTTCACAAATGAGTTAGAATATAAAGCACTGACTTGCTGGACCTGGGCTACCTCAGTATAAATTCTTTTCGAGTTTTTATTCATTTGCCTGAAAATTTCATAGCTGCTGAATATATATATATATATATATATATATATATATATATTGTTCTTTATCAATTGATAGATATCTAGGACCTATTGAGAATTGACAGCAATGAATGTAGACATGAAAATGTCCCCTATAGCAGGATATAGAGCCTTTTGAGTATAAACCCAGGGGTAAAATAGCTGCATTATATGCTAGTATTGTTTTGAGCTTTCTGAGGACGCTTACACTAATTTCCACAGCTTCTGCACAAGTTTTCACTCCCGCTAACCCTGAACAAGTGTTCTTCTTTCCACATAGCCTCACTAGTATCTGCTGTGGTCAGATTTCTTGATGGCTCCTATTCTGGCTGGTGTGGGACAGACACTTAAAGCAGTAGTCTTGAATCATGTTGTATAGGCTTCTGGAGAAGAAAGGGCATCACTGCTGCTTACAGCTGTGAACCCTAAAACTACAATGCCTATATGTCAAGCAAGATGCGCCCTATGGTGCAATAATGACAAACACTGTTATGAGAATAACCAAACACTCTCTAGTCGGACGTGAAGCCCATGGGAGAAAGCCCATGTCTTGGTGCAAACCCAGCCCAAAACCCATGGCAAATGAGGTAGGTCTTAGGCCCTTTGGGGTACTTATATTACCGTGGCATGACAGTTTATACATATCTATGTTTATTCTCATAAGCAAATGCTGTACTTTTCAATGAACTACTGTGAAAACCAAGACTTTTTGGATGCCTAAAGATTAGAAAATAAGCAAAACTTGAATATTCTGCCTGAAATGGGACATTCATACCACTCCCCCAGAGGCTTGTGAAACTTTAAGGAAGAGGAGATAGAAAGAATGTAGGAGATGGAAGGTTGGAGGAAGGATTGTGAATTTTTTTTTTTTGAGTATAATAACACAAATGTAATCATGACCTCACAGCAGCTCAGCAGTTGTGGCTACCTGTAATAGGCAGCACAAGACCGGAGAGTCAATCACAGCTAAGGAGGGGTTCATAGGGTCCTGGCAGTCTCTGAAGAACTAATGGCTAATGGTGGATTCTGGGAAAAGGTAAACATCATTTTCGGTTTCTTACCAGCTGTTAAACCTACCAGGCATACAGATGACTACTGTGAGATGTTTTGGCTTTTTTGGGGGTAGGGGCTGACATACAGCTCCCAAACAAATCACACAGAGCCTTGTTATTACTTATGAATGACCAGCCTTAGCTTGGCTTGTTTCTAGCCAATTTAACTTAAATTAGTCCTGCCTACCTTTTCCCTCTAGATTTTTATCGTTCTTCTGTATATCTTTCCTTCTTATTCTATGGTTGCCTGAATGGTTGACTGATTGGCCCCTGGCATCCTCCTCTCCTTGTTTTATTGCTGCTTTCTTTCCTCATGTTTCCTTCTATTTATTCTCTATGCCGCCAGCCCCGCCTGTTCTTGCTCCTGCCTCACTATTGGCCGTTCAGCTCTTTATAAGACCATCAGATGTTTTAGACAGGCACAGTTACACAGCTTCACAGAGTTAAACAAATGTAGCACAAACAAAAGTCACAACAGTACACAAAATTCTCCAACAGATGACACTGATTAAGCTCAGCAAATCACACAGGAAAACAATCAAAAATGAATAGTGTAAAGAGATAAAAGGGGCTGATGTGAGATTCAAAGAAGATGAAAGTAACAATAGTCAGAACACATTATGTATATAATTATCCAAAATTGACACTAATAAAATGTTTTTAGAAAGTCATTTCAGGAATCAGGATATAGGTCAAGGATAGAGTGAGTCTCTGGAGTGTACAAGACTCAGGTTTGAGCACAATACCAAAAAATAAAAGTCAAATTCTTTTTCCTTTTTGTACTTAGATGACATTAAACATTAAAATGACCTCAAGGGAAGCCCTTACTGGTTTTTAATTATATCCTTTTTGAAACCTGAAATGTTATATTCTTTTTGAACATTCATGCAGAAGTTGCTTTGCTCTCTATTTTCTGACAAAATATCTTCCCTTCTGTTGCCATCCTATGTTACATGGACACGTAGTTGGCCTCTCTCAACATTATGTTAAGAAATATACCCAGACTCAGAGAGAGAAATGTTGCATGTTCTCTCTCACATAGTCCCAGTTTTAAAAGTTTATATTTCTTTGTTTAGCTTGGCATGTATGTAGAACACCTCACACACATACACAAATAACTCAGAAGGGGCCATGGGAGTGTATTAGTTACTTTTCTGTTGTTGTGGTATAGTATAGAGTACCCCCCTAAAAAGCAACATTGGGGAGAAAGAGTTTACTTGGCTTTTAGTTCCAGAAAGGATATAGTCCATCATGGCTGGGAAGGAAAGGCAGTCGGAATGTGAGGTTGGCATGACAGTCAGGAAGGAAACTGATCACTTTCATTCACAAGCTAGAGAGCAGAGAAGAGTGAACAATAAGTGTGCCAAAATGCTCAAACCTCCAAGTTCTTCCTCTGTGACACATTTCCTGCAGCAAGGCTCTACCACATAAACGTATCCTTTCCAAACAAACAACTGGGGGCCACATTTTTTAACACATCAACCTATGGGAAAATATTTCATATCCAATCTGCAGCTTAGGAGTGAGACTATCTTAACGGATCAAGGATCTTAGAACACAGGTAGCATGAAGGTGTGTGTGGAATAACGAGCAAGAAAGGTTTCCACGGGGAAAGGGATGGTAGGGTATGGCAGAGGAGGGCATGGTGCAGGAATGACTAACAATGAGGGTATTTAATAAGCCACGTGGAAACCTACACTTTCAGAAAATTACGAAAACTTATAAAAGAGTTAACAGAGGCAGCCTACAGAAGTAGATGATGCTTTCCATGGAAAACTTCCTCAGAGCCACCTCTGCATTTAGACAATCTGTCTCAGAGTTTATGTTGTCTAGCTACCAACCTTACGTGTCCTTCTGAAACACTGTCTATCACTATGATGACAAAACAACACCTATTTATATTTATGATAATTGAGAACTTTATAATGAACTTTCTTCTTATTTTAAAACGTTGGAAAAGAATTTAGTCATTAGGTGCCTCATCATAGATGTCACAAAAAGAGCTAGAATGAAAACTTTAAAATTTTCCTGTTTCTCTACTCTCTTCTTAAGACATGTCACATTTCCTTTAGCTCTCCTGTTCAAATTTATGAAACTGGAAAATATTTTAAATCTTAAATGAAAAAACAGAATTAACTGTGAGAGAATTAAAATACATAAGCTTAAACTTAATGGTACAGAGAAAACCTGTGTCAAATCTTTGATTTGTTTGTTGGATAATAAATATAATTTTCTACATTTATATTTAAAGGCAGGAGACCTGGCTGGGAGTTTCTTGCCTAGGGAAGAAAATTTTTATGACATTATTCTGATCTCAGCTCTTTTTCTAGAGACACAGTTATATGAATGACATTAAAAGTTAATAGATGATTGATAGCATTTTAGGAAATCTCAGTAAGAAGACGGGTGAGATTGAGGTAAAATATTTTGTATTTTGCTTCTCCTGTAAAAACCCTGATAAACTAATGTCAAAAGAGCGTAAGCCCCAGTCTTGCCATCCATAAAATGGGACACTTCTCATCTTCAGTTTTCAAAGGGCACCAAGATACATAAAACAAACAGGCAAATGCTCACATACACATATGCACACATATACACATATGCACAAAAGCTTTTTGTCAGTTGAGGATATCCTATAAATGCACATACTTGAATACATGCATATGAATACATGCTCTATTTGTGAAACAAACTTGTGAAAGTCTCAAGCCATGAGCAAAGTGGTATAACTATGAAGCCTTTAGCCCTCCTACCCTCATGTTGGTTTCAGAGAGGAGTTAATATCTGGAATTATGGAAATTAGGCCAAAATGCTTCTACAAGGATGAAAGTATGAGGTCCAGTAGAAGCTCATCCTTCTTGAGGATTGTAAATGGCATGATTCTAAGGACTGATGTTTCTGCAGTTGTGTCAGGAACTCAGGGTGAAATTGAAACAATGCATGCAGGGGTGGAGAGCCAAGAGGACCACAGAAACACTGACTAACACTTTACACTGATTATATGTAATACATCTTCTCTGCTTCTGGCTTTTTAGGCATCTTCTCCGGTATAATTTGTAATTTTAGGCCAATTTATTTGGAAGCAAAGCACCCTAAATCATACAAGTGAGGGAATGTGATTTGCTTTGTGAATGAGTGTTGCTAGTCAAACACCACAACAAAAAGTCTGAAGGAGATGACTGTTACTGGCTAGCATCATCTTTTCACCCAGTAGCTACCTTAAAGGCCAGTTAATCAGGCATGGCCAATCACAATCCCTACAGATTTTGAAGTATTATTCTCAACTTTCCCCACAGCTCCTCAGTCTTAAAGAGTTGCATATATAATCCGAAAAAAAAAAATGAGCCACCACCCTAAAATGGAAAAGAGGAAAGAATAACAACAACCTTGAGATCAGATGGGTTTTGTTTTTCTCTTCTGCTACAGAATTTGTATTGTCTAAAGATGAAATAAAATGGACCACTGACAAATTTAAATTGAGTTGAGTGAAAAAGAATTGTGGGCATGTTGAATTTTACTTATAGGAATAATTCTTGCTAGCTATCCAAGTTGGATTGGCTTACCACACTGCAGATGTGCAAGGTTAAAGTAGCAAGTAGTACAGTGTCAACATGTCCATGACATCAGGGATCTAGAGCAGATGTGAAACAGGAGCAGAGTCCAGCTTTGCAATGTTCTAATGCAGAAGCTACCATGAAAATTGCTTCAAATCAAAAGAAATACAGAACTGTTAGTACTAAATTTCTTCAATGAGTAACTCATCAATGTTTTCTGCCTTCAGTGTTCTTCCCTTTATGCTCATTGATGGAACAGATTTTAAATATTTGTATGGCAGGTTATAAAACTAAACCTCAGGCACTGTAAGCCACCCCAATTAAACGCTTTCCTTTATAAGAGTTGCTGTGGTCATGATGTCTCTTCACAGAAATAGAAACCTTAACTAAGACACTCATGGTGTCTAATAAGTGATACTAGTTCCAAGGAGAACTAGTATCCAAGGAGATACTATGTATTCTTCTGGCCTTTAATAATTTTGTATGCGTGTGATACACAAACTTACCTGTACATGCAAAATAATAATAATCTTAAAATGCCATAAGAGTTGGCAATTTAAGTAAAAAAATAAATGAAAATGTAAGAAAAATATTATGGTGGTTTAACATGCCATAGATTAACAACCAATAAGTTGCTAAAAATATTATTTACTGAATTCTATAATACTCTTGCACTTGTCATATATATATATATAATATTTTATTCAGTGTTAGCATATATTTGCGCTTATTATTTTATTACTGAAATATTTTTCTTTAAATGATGCAAATGATGAGATGCTACTTATCTGGTCACAGATAAAAAGTTCATATAAGGAATTATATCAAGAAGGATTTTTGCAAAGTCACTAGATGGTACTGGAGTGTAGAATGTGACAGTGACATTACTTTCTAGTTTCAACACCAGTGAGAAGCCTTCACTGAACATCACCAGCCAAACCGTTCCCCATTCTTTCATATATGTTAGTGTATTTGAACGTATATCTGAGAGGATTTCCAGAAAGCTTTAGGTCAGGAGAGAATACCCACTCCGAATGTGAGTGGTAACATCCTTTGGCCTGACTTTCTAGAATAAATAATACAAAGCATCAGAATGTCACACTTGATCTTCTCTGTTTGCTGACTGGATGCTTCCTCCCTGACCATGAACCATGTTGGCCAAATGCTTAGTAGCACTGTGACAGACCATTCCCTCAGGCTTTGAAACAAGATAAACTCTTCCTGCCTTAAATATCTTTTTATTATGTGTCTTACCACAGCAACAATAAAAGCAACAGGAAATTGGGCAGGTTTTGTTTCTGTATGTTACACTTTGAGAATCCATTTTTAATAAGGACCTTTTTTCAGTTATTGAACACAAAAAGAAACCTTGACTAATGGAGAACATAACAAGTCCGATTTTCACCTAAAGATGTTTTCTCTACTTTATAAAAACAGAATATACATATGTATGCATGCATACATGTATGTATATGCACATGTATATGTATTTATCTGGCTATTGCAGATGGGGCCCTCTCTACAACTGTCATTTTATTTGAAAAATTTGAAGAAATTTTGCAGTTCATAAATCTACAATAATATTGATAATCTTTCCAATAATTTAGAGGCAATCTTGGTTCTTGTAATTTACTTTTTTAAATCATGTAGTGTTCGGAAGGTGAGTGCTGTATTTTTTAAACATGAATCAAAACACCTGAAGTATTTCATTTTCAGGCAAAGATCCAAGTAATATTAAGAACATGACACAAAATTTCCCAACATCAGCTTGAGGCTACCACTAAGCCTCAATCCACAACTTATTGTCCATTCCAGTTTAGAGCTAAAAGTGACATTTGTAGTTCTGGTGGGAAAAAAAAAATGCCTGTGTGGTAAAGACTCTATCCTCCCAGCTGATCAACTTTTTGTATGAAAGAAAAGGTTTCCATCTCTTTTTTTTTTGCATCCACAGCCCTCTTGCAGTTTAATACAGCTACATAGCACATTTATTTCTAGTCAGTATTTCAATCCTTTTCAAGACTGTGTATTCACAATTAAAGAGCTTGGTAATGTATGACACCATTTGTATTTTCTGACATGCTCTTGAAGGCAGGCACAGTGGTTGGTGATGGAGTAGCTGCTTTGTTTGCTTGTTTGACTAGATTTCCGATGCTCACATATCAAAGCATTCTCTATAATTATTAATTTTGATGGCTTTATTTTTAAGATAGAAATTTAAAAAGAGACTCAAAGAGAAGTGAAATTAATTTAGAATCATGAAAACATTTTTTTCTTTTTTAAAATTTGTTTTTTTAAGCTAAACAATCTTATTTGACATACCAATCCCTGTTCCCTCTTCCTCCTGTCTTTCCATTTCACCATCTTCCTATCCTTTCCTCAGAGAGGATGAGGCCTCCCAAGGGGGAATAATCAAAGTCTGTCACATCTTTTGGGGCAGGACCGAGGCTGTCGCCCCTGTATGTAGGCTTCAACAGTATCTTACCATAGGGAGTAGGCCCAAAAGCCCATTCATGCACAAAGGATAGTACTGATTCCACTGCCAGTGACCCCACAAACTGCCCAAAACCCCCGACTGACACCCACGTTCAGGGGGCCCGGTGCAGCCTTATGCTAGTTCTTCAGCTGCCAGACTGGGGTCTGTGAGTCCCCAGTTGCTCAGGTCAGCTGTTTCTGTGGGTTTCCCCAAAATGGTCTTGACTGCTTTGCCCATCACTCCTTCCTCTCTGCAACTGGATTCCAGAATTCTGCTCAGTGTTTAGCTGTGAGTAACTGTTTCTGCTTCCATCATTTACCAGATGAAGGCTCTAGGATGGCATATAAGGTAGTCATCAATCTCATTATCAGGGAAGGGCATTTAAGGTAGCCTCTTCACTATTGCTAAGATTGTTAGTTGGGTTCATCTTTGCAGTCTCTGGACATTTCCCTAGTGCCAGATTTCTCTTAAAACCTATAATGGCTCCCTCTATTGTGGTGTCTCTTTTCTTGCTCTCCTCTATTCTTTTCCTGACTCAATCTTCTGCTCCCTCATGCCCACCTCTCCCCTTCTCTTTCTTCTAACTCCCTCTCCTCTCCCCCATGCTCCCAATTGGCTTGGGAGATCTTGGACATTTTCCCTTCTCCAGTGACCATGTATGTCTCTCTTAGGGTCCTCCTTGTTTCCTAGCTTTTCTGGTGGTATAGATTGTAGACTGATGATCCTTTGCTATATGTCTAAAATCCATACATGAGTGAGTACATACAGTATTTGTCTTTTTGTAACTGGGTTATCTCATTCAGAACAGTTTCTTCTAGTTCCATCAATTTGCCTAAGAATTTCAAGATTCCATTGTTTTTTGTTTGTTTGTTTTTCCACTGAGTAGTAGTCCATTATGTAAATGTACCACATTTTCTGGGTCTTTTGTTTTTCCATATGAAGTTGAGGATTGTTCTTTTAAGTTCTATGAAGAATTGTGCTGGGATTTTGATGGGGATTGCATTGAATCTGTAGATTGCTTTTGGCAATATTGCCATTTTTACTATGAGAGATCTTTCCATTTTCTGTTATCTTCTTTGAGTTCTTCCTTTAAAGACTGAAAGTTCTTATTACATAGGTCTTTCTTTCTCTTGTTTGGTTAGCATTACCCCAAGATAATTTATATTGTTTGTGGCTATTGTAAAGGGTGATGTTTCTCTGATTTCTTTCTCGATATCTTTCTCTCACTTACTGGTGCTAAATCCCTATCTCAAGTGACACATCACTTTGTCACATTTCCATACACATCACTCATAAACAAATACTCTTAGTGAATCATTTGGCATCTCTGTCTCCCTTTATGAAAATGTGGTCTTGAGATTTCCAATTACACATATGGACCAGATATGAACCCTGACTTAATAAATAGGGAATTTAGTATGCTTTTGCAATAATAGGGCATGCATTATATTTCTTTGATGACAATATTTCTTTACTAATTCCCTGCTGCTGCAAGTTCTTGGCCCTCCTGGTGTGTTCTCTTCTCCTTCTTCTTCTTCTTCTTCTTCTTCTTCTTCTTCTTCTTCTTCTTCTTCTTCTTCTTCTTCCTCCTCCTCCTCCTCCTCCTCCTCCTCCTCCTCCTCCTCCTCCTCCTCCTCCTCCTCCTCCTCCTCCTCCTCCTCCTCCTCCTCCTCCTCTTCTTCTTCTTCTTCTTCTTCTTCTTCTTCTTCTTCTTCTTCTTCTTCTTCTTCTTCTTCTTCTTCTTCGTTGTATCTAATCCAAAGGAAAATCTAAAGTTGAAGTAAAAATGAAAATAGAACTTTCTGCCTGGTCTTCAGTGAAAATTCATGGGGTAAATGTCACTGCCAGTAGCAGAAAGGGTGAATTATGGTCCTCTCTGAACCTAGAATTCACCTGAATTCTTCTCTACATAGCCAAGTAGCTACCTTCATAATCAGATTCCATGTGTTTATTTTTTCACACAAGGTCTCACCATGTAGACTTGGCTATTTTGGAACTCTTTATGTAGACCAGGCTGCCACTGGCAGTGAAAGCAGTCATTATCCCTAGTGCTTGACTGGCTTTTTGGAGCCCATTCCCTGTGGAGGGATACCATTGCTCAGCCTAGCTATTAGAAAGTTCCTGGTCCACACAAGTTTCAAATAACACTACAGTTATTTTTTGTTCTTTATATATTTTTTCTTGCCACCACAGCCTTAGAATATATAAGCAGATACTCTATTGTCAGTACTTATTTTTTTGCTTGAAATTTTGATATTTCATATTGTTCTTGAGAGTTATTAGGAAATATTTGTTTTGGTGGGTACTTACACTAAAATGCAAATGTACTCAAAACAATTTGGAACATTGGGGAGATACCTCAGTTGGTAAAGTGTTTGCTGTACAAGTATGAGGATCTGAATTCCATCCCCACACCCCTGGAAAAGGGCAAGCATAACAGCACATGCCTGCAGTCTCGGAGCAGGGAAGCAGGCACAGAAGGATCCTCAGCTCATCTAGTCCAGCAAACCATTTAGCTGATTGGTGAGCTGCAGAGCCAGTGGGAGACCTTGACTAGTAAAATAAGGCATAAGGCCAGGGAGGTGGCTTAGTAAATGCAACTTTTGTTGCACAAGCATACAACTGGACGTTGGATTCCCCAGCACCTACATAATGGCCCACCTATTATCCTAGTTCAGAGGAAGTATCAGCGGAGAGTCCAATGTGTAAAGAGCAAGTTGTCTAGCCAGCCTACCTGAAATGGTGACCCCTGGGTTCAAGCAGCCACCTTGCCTCGTTGTACTAGGTGGAGAACTCAAGGAGGATGCCTGTCATCAACCTTGGGCTGTTTAGGTGCCCACAGGCTCACCTGAACAAATATACATACTGGTGCCTGTAAAATACCAACACACACACACACACACACACACACACACACACACACACACACACGTAAATAAAAGCAAATACATATAAATAAAATGAGCGTTAGAGGAGAAAACACCTGACCTTTGACTCTGATTTTCCAAAACAATGATGTATGTATATATGTATGTATGTATGTATGTATGTATGTATGTATGTGTGTGTACATATACATATACATGCCTGCACATGTACACAACTTCACACATACATACAAACATAGTATTCATTCTTTTATAAGTAGTGTAGTATAGTGTGTCAGCACTGAAGTAAATCACACAGTGAACCTAAAGACAAAGAGAGATTGATACTCGTAAAGGTTAAGTGAGATACACTTCAATACAACAGCAAATAAAGTTGTACATTATGGAAATTTAATTTTTATGTGTAAAACTTACTATATATTTTTCTAAATGAAAGCATACATTTGTTGCTCTTTGAAAATGATTCTGCTTTGCCCTCCAACACAAAACACACAACACCCACTGTGAGACTGTCAATGTCTTGACTCCAACATTCTGAATAGTGTCTTGGCAATTATGGGATTCCCCCCCCCAACCACCTGCATCAGATTTACACAGATTGAAAATGAGTATTTCAATGAACTTGCACTTGGGAGATGAATGACAGATGGTCTTCTAGTGAGTATCTCCTTTATCTCATTTATCAACTCAGAATCAGCATCATATGTGTTTTGTATTTTTCTTCGCATATGTATGCATGCATCTGTGTCATTGGCCCATGCTATTTTCTTTAGTTTGACTCTTTTTACCAACTGTATGTGTGACTTCTCCACAGATGTTCCTTATTGTTTTCTGTTTCTCTTATTAATGTAACTCTGCTCTCAACTGATTGCTCACACAGGAGTTTCTCTGCACTCATCTTACGTGTAAAATGCCAACCTGACTGGGTATTTTACTGTAATAAGAAATTTCTGGGAAACTTTTGAGCCTGAAAAAATGGCACAGTATCTGCTGTGCCAGCACAGGGACCAAAGTTTTCATCATTAAATTCATATGAAAAAAAAAATACAAGACATCTGAGTGTGTACTTTCAATGCAGTGATGGATAACCCAAGACAGGAAGAGCTGTGGACATCACTACCGCATACCCTAGCTTAACGGAATGCCTGGTCCCAATAACAGACCATATCTGACTCATTATAAGATGGACAGTGACTAAGTAACAATATCCAAGGTTCTCCTTTAGCTATCACATATAATGAATACACATGTATGTGTATCCACATATATAAGTGCACACATCCCCCAACACATACACATCTATTCTCTATTCAAATCTTTGATTGTTTTTTATTTTTAAGCATCTGTTGCTATGAAGATCTAGAATAATCAAAGGGAAAATCAAGCCCTCTTCTCCCATCTTCACTTTTCATTTTTCTAAACCTGGAGAATCTAGACCCATCACTGAGAATGGAAATGAATTTGGTTAGACGGGATTAGGAAGAAAATGTTTTCCTTTTGCCACAACTTCAGAAGCAAAATGGCAGATGAGACATAGGGAAGGGACCATTTTTGCGTGTAGAAGTTGAGTCTAAAACAACTCAGTCTACAGAAGCTAAGACTCATAATGAACCTGCCAGAGGCTGTAATCTGACTGTAGGTTTCAGGATATCGCCATAAAGGAAAAATAAATTTTGTCTATCAAAAGCACATTTACTTAGCACTTTTGAAGACAACTATTACACATGAGTAAATTTTTAAAGATTAAAGAAACTTAAAAGGAAGCCACAAATATGTGCAGTACTAAATGAACTTGGTGCAAGGGGGGAGGGAGGAAAAGAGGGAAGAAGGGAGAGAGGGAGGTAGGGAAGGAGGGAGGGAGGGAGGCAGGAAGTGACAGAGGTGAAGGCAGAGTTTCTGATCTGCCTGGTCCCACTGCCCTTCAGTCCCAAATAAACACACAGAGACCTACATCATTTGTAAACTGTTTGGCCTATGGCTCGGGCTTCTTATTGGCTAGCTCTCTCTTAATTGTTTCTATTAAACTATGCATTGCCACAAGGCTGTGGCTTACTAGTATTGCTCCAGCGTGTTACTCTTTCCTCCCTTACAAGGTATCTCCCTGGTGGCTTCTCTGCCTCTTCCTTCTCTCAGAATTCCCCTCATCTCATAGCCCCACCTATACTTTCTGCCTGGCTACTGGCCAATCAATGTGTTATTCATCAACCAATAAGAGAAACACAAATACAAAAAGACATCCCCCCTCAGAGAGAGAGAAGAAAGAGAAATAGAAACAGAGAGAGAGACAGACAGAGACAGAGAGGGGGACATGAAGTGTTATTTTGTAGAGGACATAGAAGCACTGGCAGAAAAATAATAGGTAGATGCAACTTCAGTGTATGAATGCAGGAAATTCTCAGTCAATAAATTTAAAAAAGCAAACAAATTGACCTTTAAGCAAAATGCATAAATCTCAAGTGCCACATGTAATGATATGATGTTAAACAAATGAAAATGATGTCTGAAGGGTCAGTAAGATGTTTCAAGTGCTTGCCACCAAAAACTGATAGCCTGAGTTTTATTTCCAGAATCATGATGAAAGGGAAGAATGGACCCTAGGAAGTTATTCTTTGACTTCCACATGCAAGCAGTATCATTAGCTTGACTGCATGCAAACACACAATAGTAAAAAAAAATGTATAAATGTTTTTTGTAAAAAATATGGTAGAATTTTATGGAAATTTTGTGAGTTTAAGTAAAAATTAATTTATTGACAAGTTTACCACACACACACAAACAGATGAGTAGAAAACTCTCAATTAATTCTTTTTCACTTCCTTCCCCATTCTCTATCTCTAGACTTTTAAGAATTTTTTGGTTTTGTTTGTTTGTTTTTGGTGTGTGTGTGTGTGTGTGTGTGTGTGTGTGTGTGTGTGTGTATGTGTAGGAACTGTATGAAAAAAATTTTCTTCTGGTCTCCGTGACGTGAAAGGTCACAAACATGACATTCATGAAAAATCAAACAATTAAAATATTGTCAGAGAACATAACAATGCGGTTTTAAAACCACAGCATCAATAGTACATTCGGAGAAGATAAAGCAATGGGTGAATTTTCCCTGCATGTTTCCTAGAAAACAACCCAAAGTTCATGTCAACAAGAATTGTTTTTCCTTCCATCTGTCTTTTGTCAAGAATTGTTTGTAAAAACCAGGAAAATTAAAAATTGGAAAACTCAGCAGTAGATGTCATTGTATGTGCCTGTCATCCAAGACCCCGTTCTGGACAATCCAGATTCCTGGAGAATGCTCCTCACTGCTGCCTTATTCCAACATTTGTAACAGATTATTTGGAAAACATAGTTGAGAGAAAAGCCACATCTAACAACTCCCTTGCCAAATGCATCATATTTTGATTTTAATAAAAGCAAGAACCAAAGTATTGGGACATCGATTTATAGCAATGGAAGCTGTATATACAATATACAACCTCTTTACAATAAATTTACTAGTGTAAAACCCCCATGAAATCAATGGTTTGCTTAAAGAATTTAGGGTCACTTTACCCTGGAATCTGAAAATGTTTCATCTGTTGCATGTGAGAGCTGTGTAAAGGCTGGAAGTATCAATACTTAGGTATTTGCATAGGTTTGGGCTCTTGCAGGTCTCCAATGTGGGTTCCCGTATTGCCAGGGCTCAGTACTCTTCTGTCCTCAAATAAGATTGTTCAATCGTGGGGCAGTTCTGTTTTTACTCATATGGTTCATGAAAAGTCAAAGAAAGAACATGTAATATTGGGGAAAGAATAAAACGTGATATTTGAAAAATCGACTCCATATCTAATGTGTAAGAGAGAAGAGAGGGAACCCAGTGAGAGGCAGATAGAATCTGAGTTGACAGGGAGAAGGGACATTATGAGTCAATGTTTCAAGAGGTACTAAGTGAGAGTATCTGAAAAGCACTGTATGACTGTGTGGGAAGAGACGTGAGCTTGTTATCAAGGTTATAAATAATTATATATGCTTTGATGGGAGATGTTATTCTGTAAATATGTTTCTCATAATGGTTAATGAATAAAGCATTGTTGGCCAATAGGAAAGCAAGATAGGCGGGGCTAGGAAAGGAGGAAAAAGGAAGTAGGAAGGAGGAGTCAGCATGGAGAGACCAGAGAGGTAGAACGCCAGCCACTCTGGCCGGTAAGATGAGCCACGTGGAAACACTTAAAATAGTAGAAATGGGTTAATCATTAAGACAGAGCTATTCGATAAGAAAGGATAGTAACTGGCCAACAGCCTCATATCAAATACAGAATCTCAGCGTGTTATTGGGGGCTGGCATGACAGTGGGACCAGGCAGGCTGGCAAAAAACATACTCGCTACAATGCTTTAGTGTCTTATAAGGAACACAGGTAGTCTTTTGAGTTTCTTTTAGCTAGTTTTGTGAATATTAAAGGTAGAATATAATGTGAGCCATACAATTTGGAAGACATGGGTAAAGGTAGGGAGAGAAGGGTAGAAGGTGAGGAGAGTCATGAAGTTGGATCTAAGTAAATTAAAATCAATTATTTGGAAGTTCTGGGGTTTAGAATCACTTGGAAAGAGTAGGAGTAGTTTTTCAGAGACGTAAGACTCATTTAAGAATAAACAAGCAGACTACGTTTGGCTTGTGGAAACTAAGGAAGAGAGTGTTGTAGAGAATAGCTCATTGTGGTCTGGAAGCAGAGGGCAGAGGAAAGGGAGGGACTGGACACAACTTTCAAAGGCACAGATTCTGTAACTTATAGTCTGCCTCCTCTCCTCATACATCCAAATGTGAATCCGTCAGAGCATAGTTTTGTAAAGGCAGAACCTTCAGGATCTATTCACTTTTCAGTAATCATCAGACCTAATAGCTGGGTAACAAGGCTTTGTTTAACAAATTAGGTTTTGGGAAAATATCTCACATCCAAGTCACAGACTAGGTAAATACTATTTCAAGAATAGGGCAGGATTAATCCTCATCAATGCCTTGTTATTATATTATATTATATTGTATTGTATTATATTATATTATATTATGAACTTAAGTAATGTAGCATCACAGAAAGAAAATAAAGCATGTTAATGAGAGGACTGACATTTGGATTTGTTTATGACTGAGAGCAATGCCCCTCCAAGTCACAGGATCATTTGCATCAACGGAATACTGCAAGAGCAAGCACAGTATTTCCTGAAGAATGCACTGGAACCAACACTGCTGTGAACACATAACTTCTGGCATGTCCATTTAAGAAAACATTCAGAGCTTTAAGAGAATTCTTCCCAACTGAAAAATGTCTGAGTCAGATGAATCAGATGTAATTTCCAGTTCTCTTGGATTTTTTTTTTGATAGAAGCCAAAGGCAATGAAAGAGGGAGAGGGAGGGGACAAGGAGAACGGGACAGACATTGAGAAACACATTGTCAACGCATGTTGATCCAGAGGCTGAGGTCAAAACATTTATGGAAATTAGTCAAGAAAACAAGAATTGGAAATCTCTACTAGGAGAAAGTGAATGGCAATAAACCTATATTTTTATCTGCATGAATTGCTTTCATGATGATGCTTGCAAGCCCCAAGAAAATGTCTTTCTGGAATAAAGGGTTACCCATCAACATCACATACGTCAGAAAGGGAAAGAACTGTATCCCATTCTCATTTACTCATTGTCTTGTCATTTGGACGATAAGTGTAATGAACTCCTAATTTTTATGAGGAAGCCACATTTTTTAAAAGATTTATTTATTTTTGTTTTATATGTATGAACATGTGTATGTGAGTACCATGTTCACGTGTGATGTCTTCAAAGGCCAGAAGAGGGAGTTACAGAGGGATTGTGAACCACCATGTGTATACTGAGAAATGGGCTGGTATCCTCTGCTAGACTAGCAAGTGGTCCTAACTATAGTCATCTCTCCAGGCCTGACCCTCTATTTCTTAAATGTAGACATGGATAGTTTTTCCAAATTAAATATGTATCTTTTATTATATAGTTATAAGTAAGTCTACTGCCATTTATTGGAAAATACTATATTTTCATCAGATACCGTTTCTCATTTCTAAGCTTATGGGGGCCAGATCGTGCATTATGTGTATATATTAACATGTATTATCCTTTCTTTTATTTTAGACTAAGGCTTTAGCTTTATTTATTTAATATATTGTCAAACTGCTAATTTAGAACCCCTGTGTGATAGAAATTGGTCCTTTGAATGATTAATATCAAGGTGTGGACTGGAATGGAGCCTATCCTTCAGAACTGTCATGTGGCAGATGAACATTTGAAGTATGGTTCTTCTAAATGAATGAGGACTGAGGATAGCACATACATCCTGCAATGCGTTAGTATAAAAAAGATTGCCTATAATGTCTCAATCATTATTTTTCCTGAGTATTTTTGAGCATTCTGAGTACTTTTCCAGTCAGGCATAGCAGTAGAGCAACAGCTGAAATCTTATATCTTCAGACACAACCATGAAGCAAAGAGAGCTAAGTGTGAAGGTCATGGGCTTTTGACAGCACAAATCCCACCCTAGTGACACCCCCTCCAGCAAGGTCATACCTCCCAAACCTTTCCAAATAGTTCCACCAACTAGGAACAGAGCATTCAAATACTAGAGTCTATGGGGGTTATCCTCTTTCAAACCACCACAGACAGAGAGATAATCTATTGTATGGGATTTAGTTTGTGGGTGAGTGACAGAATAATTTTGCCACCCTTCCTAGAAAATCAAGGTAAGATCCAGAACTGTTATTTGACATTGACCAAGAGGAAATTTCAACTCATAAAGATGCAATGACTTCTACTGCTACAGTCCTTGACTTTTAAATAAAATATAGCATATGGATGATGGAAAGTATTAAAGTGTGGCCTCAAATGATTTTCAGCAATTCCTGACTTAGGTCATTAGCAGGGAGCAGGCAATGAATAGACTGTGAAGTGGACAAACCTCTTTTGTATATGAATAAAGCAATAGACTTGGGAATTACATTCACATACTCATTTACTAATGATGTTCTGAAGTGAAAGACACACCAGGATCCTTCATCTCCAGATTTAAAGAACTGATTTAAACAGGAGAAGATGGGAAGGAGACAAACAATAAGGTGAAAAAAAAGAGGAGGCAAAGTGGGAAGAAAGAGAAAGGAAGCAAAGAAAAGCCCATTGCTCATAACAGATTTTTGTTTGGCTGAAAATGATAAAATAAAAACATTTCACAGATCCAACTCCACAAATTTCACACTAACTGTGTCCAAGACATTTGCAAAAACACCACATTGGTCTCCCAAGAGAATGCCTATTGAAAATAAACAACGTCCCCCTCCATAAGGCTCAGGGTTCATAGCAAAGATGGTGCAGACAGATTGTAAGAGTTGATAGTTAGGGAGGTCTCTGGCAAAACAGTGTCTCTGGGACATGACAGGACTGCTGTGGTCAGGAATTCATAGTTTCTGTGTTTAACTGCTCAAGACCCACACAATATTTGACCAGACAATATTCCAAGATGGCTTAGGGAGCCTTCTGAGAACCTACCCCTAGCTGATGGGTCACTGGCAGTTGATAGTTGCCATGGGGAAAGAGAAAGTTTCCTTAAATGATGTGGTCCTTGGTGAGTTGCCTGTGCGCCAGGGCACAGCTCTCACTCATGAGCATATGAACATCACTAACTAAACTGGAGTTAGGGAAGAAGAAGACATTAGGAGGCAGACAGAATGGGAGATCTCTGAGGAGTTAGAAGGACCAGAATGGAGGTAGATATGATCAAAATACATTTTATGCATGTATGAGAATTTTAAAGAATTAAAAACAATTAAAAGCCCATGAGTTTTGGAGGGGGAATTTTTAGAGGACAATGCAGAAAGAATTATGGGGAGAGGGGAGTTGATTTAACCGAAATGCATTACATACAAATACAACATTTACAAACAATAAAAAGGGGAAAGGGAACTTAAATATGAGGCCCTAAAAGATTTACATATGATACTTTCAATTATAATCAGTAAAATGGAAACACTTGGTTATTTAAGTAAATAATGTCCTTGTACACCATGGATTTGGGGAGTTTTCTACTAACACTAAATATTAATAAAAAAATTGATTGATTAAAAAACAGAATCTCTGATAACTTCATATATTGATGAAAGTCCAAGTCAGGAAGCAGAGGAAGGATAATGAAACAAGAGTGATGTTAAAGATACCTTGAGAATGAGAACATGAGTCTGACTCCTTCAGTAAAGTCCTCTTGAGAGGATGGAGCCTCTGCTAAGACCCCAAGATTAATCAGATTTCAATCTATCAAAGAACTGCCATCAAAGGTCTGAGGAATATGTTAGATGACAGCACATGGCTGAGGACAGAGTCACAAGCATACGAGAGAAGTGAGGAATAGAGGGGTGGAGTAGGTCAGCCCAGTTCCGGAAAAGGCTTGTGGCTGGCTTTATGCACCTTAGGATAAACCATTTTGGCAGCAGATATTATTGGGATATTAGAGAAAGTGAAACAGGTTCATAGAAATACAAATTCTAATGTTTGCCTTCTCTGGCTGGCTTCCCTAACTATTTATTTATCCATGAACCAGCCTCTCAGCTATATTCCTGTCATCCAACCAAATGGCTTTCAGTTGCCAATAACACTAGTACCCCCAGAATAAAGATTTATACAAGGTATTTTGGTAATCATTCCATATAGCATACTATAAATAGTGATAAAAATTTCAGGTTTTTGGAGCATATCACAGAATATTTTCTAGTCTTCTTTAGTAAAATATAGTAAGTATGGAACATGTAAGGCATTTTTTCCTGTAGCTCCATATGACAAGAGTCCCCTTTTACCCCAAGAGTCCAGGAACATGCCTTCAGAACAGGGACATAGTTTACCCCTTTCTCAAACAGCACTAACCAGAAAGCATTAGGCTCACTAGCAGCATGAATCACAGGAAAACAAAGCTGAAAGTCAAACATTGCCAATTGTTCTTTATGTTCTTTATTGTTATTATTTATTTATTTATTATTTTACATATTGATCCCAGTTCCCTCTCCCTCCCTCCCTACCTTTCTTCCTCTCTCCCTCTTTGCCTCTCTCCTCCCTCACATGCATCCCGACCACCCTCTTCTTCCATCCTTAAGCAAGATAATTTTTCAAACCTTCCTTTTCCTAGACATAATATTAGAACAGCAATGCCGTGCCGCATTCCTAGTATATTTTTATGTCGGCAACCAAGCTATTTTGGGTGGCTTTATTGTAGTACTTAATACTCTCACGATGTCAAATCACTTTCATCCGAATTTTACCAATGAGGAAAGTGTAGGGCAGAGAGTAAGATATAAATCAAAGCTCCGTACCAAGAAATCATGAAGCAAGGGTTTGAACCCACCAATTCTTACTTGTAACACACACAATTTTCATCACACACAATCATAGATTGTTAGCATTACATTGGTGAATAAAGGCAGTGAATATGTTGATACTCACTGCTTCAGGGTAAGAAGCAGCACTGTTCTGTTGTGTTTGAGATAATGCAGGTTAAAGGATGTATTGTCTAGCACATAGTGATTTGTAGGGCAAAATAAATTCCTGTTGGTTTGTTCATGAGAAAAACTATACTTGTCTCCATAGCCCAAGTTTGGGGGGGATTGGAAGGTTTAAAAATAACTGTTTTTTTTTTCCTTTTCTCATAGTCCTCAGGCTTGAAGACTGAGAGCAGAGGCATACTGATGCCAGATGTTCTCCAGCTGCTTTGGTTTGGTTTGAATGCACCTTCGTTCTGAGTTCGTCACTGGCTGGGGTGTCTTTCCCTATGATCACATGCACCCTGTCTGAAATTGCTTGTGGGATAAAATGGAAAAGGTGTAGTGCTAAAGTGGATCTGCAGGCCAAGTCTATCAAATGTGCAATTCCCTATCCCAGTACTTAGAAGACTTCCTTGTGTCCGTGACCATGTACACCAAGACAGTTGGGTGAGAAAAATAAATTATTGCAAAAATGCCCACACAAATACAAACACCACATCTGAGACACCTATCCCAACTCTATCAGTAGTTTAAATCCAAAAGCATTCCCAGTGTGGGTTCCCATCATGCTAATATAAACACTGTTACTTATTTCCTTTATATTACACAGTGTAATATGACTATATTTTTTAAATCTTTTACACATCAGAGAGCCTGAAAAAAAGAAGGATGGACAACTTGTGAGAAAAGGATATCACATGGATTTAGGATTAATCTTAAATCAGAAGAGAAAGTGGATATAAAACTATTTGAGTCAATGAAGACATTTGATTCAGCTTTGAGATAATCTTCCTTTCACAGACACTCATGTAAAAGGGCTTTTACATGTTTATATTTTATACCTTTCTAATAATCTGTCTCTTTTTGTATCATTTGTAATTCCTAGTATTTATTCAATTACCTTATATAAATATTCACTGTCAAACAATATTTGTTTATTTTTGCATCGTCTTGTGTTTTTCAGTAAAGCTTGCTAAGGGAAGAATATGTATTTACTGTGCTATATATAGTTTCTAGTATAGCATCTGCTTCACTCAAACAACAAAGTAGTCAATAGTCAAAAACTAAGAATAAGTCTACAAGAGCTGCAATGTTTCAAGGTAACCATGACATACAAACTATCCAAGCCATTGCTCTATGTATATGTGACCATAATGACCATGATTCTGTGTTCACAATCTGGTGTTCTCCCATGAAACCCTACAAAAAAATTAAAAAAAAATAGTAATGGATGTAACTTTACCTTAACTTGCATATGTGAGGAAATGGTAATGCAAAAGATAGGGTATACCATGATAATAATAACAGAAACTCCTATTGTGTCTTAGCCTTGGTACCATACGTCTTGGCTGAAGATTTAGCTCAAACAGACATCAACATTTTCCTCCCAAAAGAAATACCTTGGTTCCATTCACAGTAGTAAAAGTGATGTTTACACTATACATTGAATCTATTGGATTTGTACTTTTATTATCACATGAAAAAAAAAAGCCTTACAGAGGTAACTGGGGAAGAATAGGTTTACGTTGGCTCAGCATTTCTGAAGGTTTCAGGCCAACATGGTTGGGAAGGCAGAGCAACAGACGCTCGAAGAAGCACCTCTAAAGTGAAGCTGGGGGAACAGAAAAACAGATTTTAAAAACAAAAATACACCTTTAGAACCCACCCCAACCAAACCCCACCTTGCATATCTACCATCAGAATATCACCACGTGCTAGTTTATTGAATATTCCAAAAATGAGCCTGGGCAGGACATTTCACATGTCTATTCATGAAAACTGTGTTTTAAGCACTTTTTTTTAATTAAATTCCCATAAAAGGAACTGAAGAGTTATTAAATAAGTTGTGCCAACCTACAGGGTTCCTCGTTGCCAAATTGGAACTATCAACTCAACCTGAACCCAGGTTGTTTATCTGTCTACTGCAGGCAGGCAGACTTCATTGGCTGCTCCCACATCACATAGGAATTGGAATTGAAACCAGCCCCCTCTTACTTTTCTCTACTAACACACTGCCTCTGATAAACTATCAATCAAAATTTAATAGCACTTAATATTCTACCACTAGTAAAAGACCTGAGCCTGGATCTAACTTCATTTCTTCATCTTCAGACTAGAAAACTGAGGCCCACAGAGAAAAGAGCTCAGTTCACAATGGAACTCAGTGAAGTATAAGCTTAGAAATCATATCCTCTTTTCATACTCATCTCACACCCCTCCACAGTGTGCCTCTTTCACGAACTGCTATGTAAATTCCTTCTGTTTCTAATCTTACATCATAAAATGAGAAGCAAAAAGAGTATGAACACAATTCATAGAATTAAAAGCATAAATTAATATAAATTGTGGTACTAGGGCAACAAAAAAGTGCAGACTTCATATCTGTGAACTCACAGCATTGCTGACACAACAATTTGAGATAACAGTGATTTTATTTACTTGCTACTCCAGCATGTGTGCATTTCATAAAACAATCTATTTATTCAACAACCGTACAATAAATGTATACTACTTAATAGTCATGAGATCAGCTTGTAATTTATTTAAACCCTAAAAACCATAGCATTTCAATCACTAAAGTTTATGACTTTGATCACGGCAGAGACCAAATATTTGCTGAATACATGAATGAACATGTGGGTAAATAGGAGAAAGTATTGCACATTGATGGTTCATAATCAGTAACAATCTTTTTTGCAGCTTTCCCATAAACACACTGGGGAAGACAACTGAGATGGATATATTTTAGTGTTGAGAAAAACTTTGACAACTTTTCTGAAGACGCTAGCAACTACACAGACACATCTGAACTCTGCTTTCTTCTGTTAGCTCAAAGATGAAGATTCTTTCCTGTGTGGCAAGAAATTAAAACCAAAGAGAAGCAAGAGGGAACGATAGAAAAGACCAAGCCCCAGAAGGCTAAAGGTTTGGTGAGTCTTTTGCAGCTGTAAATGGTGGTTAGACCTTACAGTCAGTAAAATGAGAGTTAAGACAGAAGTCGTTTTTAGGAAAATAAAAGAAGTCAATCTCAAAAGTACTCAAAACTTTAATTATATAATGTGACCCGAATGTGTCAAGAAATGTTACTCACTCATTTCAGTATCTCTGTGTCTACTTGGCTTACAGTTCTTTCTTACTTTATTCCAGTGTTACTAAGGATACCATCATTGACTCCTGTGTTATTCTATGTGCTCTTTAGTGCACCTTTCACATTGGATACCTTTTCTAATACATAATAAGACATGGAGGTAATATTTTATAGAGATTTCCTACACATGAGATTTGACATTCTAACAGTAGAAATAAACATTTATCAAATCTCCAAAGCAAGACTCCAAACATGACTTAATTTCACACTCAGCTTAATCCCCCTTTTTGTTTTATTTTATCCTACTGTTATTTTACTTTTATATCCCTAACATTTCTGCAGATGTGCATGCTTGTGTGTGCATAACACACACACACACACACACACACACACACACATGCATGCACACACACACACAGACAGACACTGTAATAACTACACAAAGAAAAGTAAAAACACTGGCTGGTGTTTCTTCCGTAAACATACCTGATAAATTTGGGTCCTGGGTTATTGTATTGAGTCATGTGACATTGTTCTGCTCTCCCAGGCTCGGTGGTCAAATGTTCCTTCCTCTACTCTGTACTAGAAGTTTAATGATACCCATATGTGCAGGAACCCACAGTGAGGGAGTTGAGAGAAGTTTGATGACCATGGCCTGAGTGCTATGTAAGCTGCTTTGCTAGCCGAGACATTTCTCTTCCCATTCCACAGCATGATGTCCCCCGACAATCCATCACTTAACACCATGGCTCCTTAATGATTCAACAGTAAATCTTGGGTTTCAGTCCCTTTGGGAATGTTCCATTTACTGATAGATAATCAAGAAACATTTACTCAAAACCCCACTGTGTGAAAGCCCCAATGGGAGAGGATTGCAAAGAATTATGACACTTTGATATTTTCCTCAAGGAATGTAATCTCTATTTAAGAGAGGGAGAAGGTATTGAAATATCAAGTCAATGTTGGGTTAAAATACCAGATTCCATTGGAAGGGTGTGATTTATTATTGATAGTCTCTAGTTAAAGTCAGTAAGTATGGGAGAGCATCATGTGTGGAAGTACCAATGGACAAAGGCACTGAGAAGTCTTAGGAAGGAGAAGGCATCATGCCAAATACAGTGGTTACAACTGTGCTATATGAAAAGAAAAGCATAAGGAATCTCTAATGTATGCTTTTGCATTGTCAATCTTATTAAAGTTTCCCTGCTAATTTTGGAAGAACTAAAAGAAAATAATAATTATTATTATTCTAGTAGAAATAAATAATAAAATAATATTGTTGGATTATTTAAAAGGAACTCAAATGTGCAAACAATGCCACAGAGGCCACCCTTCTTGTTGATTTGACTGAATGAAGAGACATCTGAGGTTTAGTAAAACATCTCTGTGGGGGTGTGTTTTAAGATGTCTTCCTCTGGATGTGGGCAGCACCATTATATGGACTCAGGGCCTAGATGGAACAAAAAGGAAGAAAAGGAGAGAAGCCATCTGAACAACAGCATCCTTCTCTCTACTTCATGATCCACCCAGATTCAAACTAGAGGCAGTGTGAGCCTGCCAACACAGCTGAGAGCTGCTCTGCTGCCCCTGTCTTCCCAGAGAAAAGATTAGATCCTCAAGTCATAAAGTGTGATCAATACTCCCACATGCTGCTTCTAACCAGATAATTGGACACAGAAATGAGAAAAATAACAGATATGATCCTAAAATAAGTTGACAGCTTCCTTTAAGGCATTCTAAAACCTTTGCCTGAGTCAACAGTAGACCAGAATACTTAGGGCTTGAGATCTTATTCAAAGCAATATTTCTTAGTATATATGTTAGGCTTTTGAAACTAGTCAGACAAAAATAGAAATAAAACATGGGCCACTGTAGCGTGTATGTTTCCGCCAGCCTGCCATTCTGGGCCCACAGCCGCGCCAGCCCCAAATAACACTCAGAGACTCTGTATCTGATATAATCCTGTTGGCCAATTACCATTATTGTTTATGGGCTAGCTCTGTCTTAATTATTAACCCATTTCCACTTATCTAAGTATTTCGACGTGGTCATCTTATTGGGGAGCCGTGGTGGGCGTCTTCTCTCCTTCCCGGGCTACATCTCGACTCCTCCCACTTCCTTTTTCCTCCTTGTCTCCTAGCCCCGCCTATCTTGCTATCTCATTGGCCACAGAGCTTTATTAACCAGTATGAGAAACATATATACAGAATAACATCTCCCATCAGGCCACAGAAACTTGCATAAATTTAAGTGCGGTACAGAAAAAATAATGTGGACAGTGGAATTTGAACAAAATAATTGGTAGACACAATATTGAGTAAAACGGAGTTAAGGTTATAGCTATCAAAACACAGTTTGCTTACGTTGATGAAACCAAAATACACTATCCTGCTATACTATAATTATGGCGATATATTGTTTATGATCTAATATAGCTTGATTGGAGATCAGAATGCAAAGCTAGCCACAGCCATAGACGCCCGATAGTGGTAGCACATGCTTTAATCCCAGCACTAGAGAGGTATGTAAGACAGAAGCAGAGTTTCAGAGCAGGCAATTAATCTTCAGCCATGTTGAGGACAGGATTGACCCAGCCTTGGAAAATGTAAGAGGTCTCTGGTGGCTTGACTACTTTGGTTCTCTGATCTTCACCTTGAACCCCAATATCTGTCTCTGTGTCTTTATTATTTGTGTACATATAGTAGGGGAGCTGTATGTTAGAAATAAAAAGAAGTGGGAAATGTATTCTTGCTGGTACGATCATTACCTTTGCAAAAAAATTAAAGAATAAAGAGATATAAATGGGAGATCTTTTGAAAAGTACTGTATTTGACTTTATATATTTGAAATTCCCCCAAAAATATAGCAAAATATTAAGGTTTAATAAGGGTGTAGCTGTATATTCTATCATAAATTTTTACCCAGAATTTGAAATTGAAGAGGTTGTGCAGCTTTTCTAATTCTCAGTTTCAGTGGTTGAAAATTAAAGGCAAAGCCAATGCCTCCATCACTGTAAGGATTCAGTTCAACTGTACTCAGTGCAGTAACACGAACAAAACAGTTTACATTAGATTATAACTGAGTATTGTTTTCTGGGAGCATGCTCTGTTTAAGGGTAAAATCCTTGTGAAAAGGGAATGAAGTTCTTGAAATTGTGCAGACTTTTTAAAAGCTAACTGGTTATATGACATACCTGAAACTTGAAATCATTCTTGTACATGAGACAAATGGAAAAAGTGTTGGGGGGGGGTTTGAACACACACATACACATACACACACACACACACACACACACACACACACACACAACTTTTGATTGGCCTTTGCACTTACTAACAAACCTTGTTTAGCTTTTTAGGACCTTGGTGTGACAACAATGTTCCCTACAGACAATCACTGATATATTCAGCTCATTCCTTAATTATGTGGTCCATGATTAAAATAAAAATAAAACACTCAACTCCTAGACCTATCCATGGGGCCTTTTCTATCTATTTGTACACATGATACTCAGTCAAAACCTATTTCTGTCTGTGCAATTTGAAATATAATATTAATCTAAATCCATACTTCTTTTAATACTGGAAAATATATACATATAGATCTATAATATTAAATGTATATTAAAATATATTTCTCCTGTATTAGCTTAAATAAATTAGAAAAGTTTGTATAGTATAAAATCTCAAGCCATCCAAACTTTTCATAGGTATGCATCATCCAAAGATAACTGCTTTCAGATACCTGTTAGATTATCCTTTGTGATCCATCAATCACAGAAAGACATTATCTCAAAACATGGGAAGGGTTGTTGGGCTCTCTTCTCCAATACACCTAAAGGGATCCACTTTCTTCAAGACAGAGCTCCTCATATTGATGCAAATCTTTGTGTTAATACAAACTGAGATAATATAAAGGAATTACTGTTTTCCTTTCCAATTTGTCACATGCCTGTGCTTCAGGACGTGCAAGGCTAAAATACAGATAGATATCTTTTATAACCAAGTTGAACCCACTTTCAAACTTTCAAAGGGTGTCTCTACATTTTATTCTCCATTACTAAAATAATATATTCATGTTTGGGATGCAGATATGACATGATGCACACGGGAAGATCAGAAGACATTTTATAGGATGAGTATCACAAGAAGCAAATTCAGGCTTGGCTATGTGTGTCTTTTACCCATTGAGCTAAGTATCTGGCCCTTCATATTCATATTGATGCAAAATAACTTTCATGAGCTATGTGTCTTCACTCCAAGATGCATTTATTCATTAATAAAAACTCATTAATCACATGTTTAAAACAGCTGTGAATATAACTCTGCTATCATCCATTGCATGTTTCTCTGTCCTGTCTGCCAAGTGATCATCCAAATATTTGCCAAAATCCTCAATGAGACTCAGATATACAGCTAATTAAATTCATCTAATCTGCACACTTGCTCCTTCTTGTGAGGAGCAATGAGGTAAGCTTGGCCTGACTTAAGTACTGATATGAGCTCATAGCATCATCACTTTGGAGTACTCACACAGTGCACAATGGCTCATACTGTATTTTATCTGGGAAGCCACAGTACAGCCTGTAATTTCTAGAATCTCTACCTATCAAGTCTCTCAACTGTAGATATTTTTGGAGCACACCAGCATTATCTTTTGAGCATCACACCCAGTCACATCTATAGTCTAAAGAGGTAGTGATTCCAATCTTCCTAACAGCCCAATACTCTGTCATCTAATTATATCTTGAGATTTTATTTTCACTTACTATTCCTGCTGCTGATTATTCTCTTTGATAAAGAGGTCAAGATGTTCGTTTGAAAGTAGCAGAACCTATAACACAAACTGCTTGAAATAACCAAAGAATATACAACTGTTCACTTTTTTTTTTTTTGGCTCAAATCACCTGATGTTCTTGGGTTCTTTTGTTTGTTTGTTTTTTGTTTTTGTTTTTTAGCTCTCCAATCTATTGCTACACCAACATCATAATATGGTGTGTTTTGCTGCTAGCATCCGTCTCTATTATGTATCCCCGTTCCTATTTCACTAGAGAGAAAAGGAGAGAAGGAGGAAGGGATATATTACAATAACAATAGGATGTAACATTTTCCCACCCATATGTGACAGCCCCATCTGCATTTCAAGGTGGTCCAATTGGACTACCCTTGTTGAAATCCACAAATAAATATTAAATTAGGAGGAACAAGTCAAAGAAAATATACCTCCTAAAATAAGGGGCGTGTTGAAAGATAAGTAGATAATTCTGGGTAGGAAACTCTAAGAGATTAATGATAATTTGGGTCTGTTTATATTTTTAATATCATGACATTGCCCTCAAGCTGAATTATTAGGACTAGGACTTCCCATTCTCCTTTTATCTTCTTATCTCTGTGTGTGTGTCTCTCTCTCTCTCTGTCTCTTCCTGCCTGCCTGTCTCTCTGCCTTTTGACAGTGACTTATTTAGCAAAGCTATCTGGACTGTTCTGGAACTCATCCTATAGACCAGGTTGGCTTCATATTTATATAAATCTTGCTTCCTCTGAGTGCTAGGATTACAGGTGTGACCCACCATATTCAGTCTTTAGAATGTGATCTGAATCCTATTATTAGCTGAGGTAGTTTCAAGAGACAGACACTAATTGACTGTACAGGAAAGACAACAAACCAAAATGGAGAGAGAGAGAAAGAGAGAGAGAGAGAGAGAGAGAGAGAGAGAGAGAGAGAGAGAGAGAGAGAGAGAGGAGGGAGGGAGGAGAGAGAGAGAGAGAGAGAGAGAGAGAGAGAGAGAGAGAGAGAGAGAGATCAAAAATACTTTTTGTGTGCTGGCTAGTTTTATGTCAGCTTGACATAGGCTACAGTAATTTGAAGGAGAGAAACCCCAACTGAGAAAATGTCTCCATAAAATCCAACCCTATTTTTGTAACTAATAATTCACAAGGGAGGGCCCAGTCCATTGTGGGTGATGCCATCTCTGGGCTGGTGGTCCTAGGTTCTATAAGAAAGCAGGGTGAGGAATCCATGAGGTACAAGCCAGTATGCTGCACTCCTCATGGCCCTTGCATGAGCTCCTGCTTCCAACTTCATATCCTGTTTGGGTTCCTGGCCTGAATTCCTTCAATTACTACAACGTGGAAGTGTAAACTGTATAACCCCCTTTCCTTCTTTCCTTCTCTACTTGCATTTTATCATAATGTTTTATCACAGCAATAGCAATCACAACTAACAGAGCCTTATTGAGGCAGGTTGAAATCTCCCATTAGGATTATAGGGGAAAACGAGAGTTTGGAGTCCACCACAGGAGCTCTGTTTTAGGCATTCTATATGACTCCTAGGACCTCCTGTGTTCCAAAGCCTCTCAGCCAGATGTTAGTCTCTGGGCATCATAGTACTCACTGTTGCCTTTCCCATGAGAAAGGACACTGACCTCTCAGCAAGCCTGTCTTTGATCTTCTCGCATGCTTATCGCCTTTCAATCTTCCTTCAAAACTTTTAAAAAGGTTCTATTATTCTATATCAACTCCAGAACACATACCTTAAAGATATGCCAATTTAATCTAGATATTTACATTTTTAACATTATTCATATTACATATAGCTTTGAACTTCCATTCCTAATGGTCACATTCCTGCTTTTAACCTTTTATTTATAGATATTTAAAAAGGACAGATCCCTGTTGCAGAATAATCATAATAGTCAAAATTTATGTCTTCCAAAAGGCCTTCGCATCTAGCTCACAACAGATATGGTATTAGAACACAAGTTCCCTCCATGCCTGACTGTTCTGGTCTCTCTAATGTAACCGAATCCACAAAATAAATATATATTAAATTCATTTATTTTTACATGATGTGGTCAGAGTGGTTTAGCGGTGGCTATCTCATACCAGAGAGGCTGAGTAACAACAGTAGTACCTTATTCTCTGAGGCTTGGTGCTGTAGTGGTCTTAGTGTAGAGTGAGTACAAGGCTTGCAGGATTCCAGGGAAACAGCTGGCCTTCAGTCCTCCTTAAGAAACTCTGCCCCAACCGGTGGGGCAGTCAGCGACAAACTGGGGAAAACCTACAAGAAAGTAGGGGACAAGGGATACAAAGAATGGACAGCAAGACAGTATTCTGCTCAAGTTGACAAATTTTATTTTCTCAGGGGAGGCTTATATAGGACCATGGGCAGGATGTGAGGGGGGGGCGGTTTGTATGTAACCAGGGCATGGGCACTGGCACGTAAGCAGATTGAGAAGGTCAGAAGATGGAATACCCTAAGTTGTTTAGCTAACCTGTAATTGGCTGTTAATTGCAGCAGGAGAGATAGCCCTGAGCTACATTCTTTGACTGGCTGTGAAACCGAAAGCCTATACCTTGGAATGTTCTGCTGAACATCCTATGTATTTCTTAAGAGGCAGTAATTTTCTATCTCAGAGGCCTGAGGTGGTGAGGATGTCAATGGTCCCCAATAAGAAACCTAATTACAAGTCCAACAATGTGATCATTAGTAGTAGAAACAGGGCAGATGAACTTGCCAGTGAGAGTGAATGCCTTGTGACAAAAAAGCAAAACTCCTTCCAAGTCCTTTAATGAGCACTGTAACTGGAAGGTGTTGCCCATACACAGGGTGTATCTTTCTGCATCACTTAAGGGCATCAAAATAATCCTCCACAGACTGGCCCACAGGTCAACCAACATAGACAATCACCCAGTGAGGCTTTCTCAGGCAATGCTAGCTGTGTTAGATTGACAATTAACACTAGCCATCACACTAAACACGGGTATACCCAGGAGTAACAGCATAGATTTTCAGTAGCGTTCCATGATATTTTTCACTCATCTTGACAAATGCATGTCAAGTATTTTGTTTATGAGTATTCACATTTTTCTGTGTCTTCTGTATTTCAGCTCAGGGAAGCCACTACCATGATTTGCCAGTAGCAAAGTATAGATGGCAAATTTAGTGATGTTGTAGAAATCCTAGGAGTTATCATTCCCATTAAATCTCAGGTCCACTATTTACTTTACAAGTTCCTGAAAATGAGAGGTTATGTTTATTATTCACAAACTAAGAAGTTCTGCTTTGAAGTGATGTTTTAATAATAACAAAGTAAGAATAAAATTCTTGGAAGATTTTGCACATAAAACAGATGGACAATAATGTTATACTTTATGTATATGCTCAGTCCTGATGGTGTCTACAAAGTATAAGGGGAGTTTGAAAATCTCAATAAATTGAGTGATCTCAGTTTTTCCTCTTAACTTCATACAGTTTCCTATGCCTCAACTGCCTTTTCCAGTCAGATATTCTGTTTAACTCTTCTGAGGGACTGACTGTGTAGGTTTGTTCTTAAAATATAATCCTATGACTTAGAAGTGCTGTGGTTAGCACGTCACTCATGATGAATTTACTAGAAGACTCTTAATTTTTACTATGAAATCATATCATTTCTTACCAGAACTCCTCTGAGCAGGCATAAATGTGCCTTTACCATGAGATAAGAGGAAGCAAAGAGCTTCTTCGGGTTTGAGCCATACTGTGAAGCAATGAAGGAATCAGGAGGGGATTTTATTTTCTTGGAAACAATGTAAAGCCTGAAAATACCATAGTTTTTTGCTTTTTGGGTTTTTTTATTTTACAAATAATGATGTTGAAAAAATTATCAAAGACTATGAGAAATAATTTTAAGAAAGGATTCACATTTAGTATATACACCAAAAAAGACCCTTTGCCTCCTTCATGCCAGGAAGACTCCCAGTCAATTAGTAATGAGGAATAATATGTAAATGAGAAACATTTGTGTATAGTTGCAGTCATCATCGACAGCTGAACCCTGGGTGTGAGATTTGTTGAATCCAACACATGAAGGATTTATTTAATATAAACAAACAAACGGAAAACAAACCAATAGCACAGGGAAAGATGGCACAGTGTGATATCCTCAAGGACATTTGCCACATCTGTGAGTGAATTTCACCTGAACCCCTTCATCATATAGGTTTTATTTCTTAGACAAATTAAACTGGTAAGATATATTAAATCAATTTTTCTTTACTATGAAGAATTTGGAAAGGACACTCAGGCAACTGGCACAGGAAATCTGGCTCAGGAAAGAGGGAACCTGATAGCATAAATCCCAGGCTCTTGGGAAGTGATGTTTGCTACAAGGTTCCTGTTTCTCCAATTGATTTCTACAAAACCAAATTGGAGTCAGCTGTGATTAAGTATACTAGGTGGGAAAATGGGCGACTATAATTTAAACTAAATTAACTTTACTATATAGCTCATGAGAAATGTTATAGTCCCACAATAATATAAGAATCTTTGTCCTTTCCTATAAGTATAAAGTCCTTACCTTGTCTAAGGAGCCCCACCACACCAGACATGCTACTGAGTGGTGCATATGCATTCTAGGCCTTTACTCCTAGAAAACTCAGACATTCCTGCATCTTCTCCTCATTACACTCAAAGATGTACTGTTAAATAATCAATAAGAGCAAAAGTTTGTAAGATGTTCTAATCATTCATAATTATTTCTGGAGTATTTTAACAGCCAGATGGATCATGCGTTATACAGAACAATTCATAGAGTCATAACTCATGTTTACATTTTAATGTGTTCATTTTAATAACCTTCAACTTCATGCAAAAGAAACATATCTGAGAATATTTCCAGTAATGTAAAAAGAACTGTCATTTAGTATTAGTGTGACAAATTGCTTTGCCAGTTTATGAGTTGCATAATAAATTATGATCCTCAATTGTGTCCAGGACTACAGGAAAGCCTTGGTGGTAATAATTAGGTCTCAGTGTTTCTTGAAACTGCCTATATTCTTACTAATATTCCCTCAGCTATCCTATGGTCTACACACTAGTAATTTTAGCGGATGGTATAGTATTGTGAGTACCTGCTAAGCACTTGACAGTTGTTTGGTCTCTAGATCTTGACAACTAGGAAAATTACTCCAACACAGTTATTTCTCTTAAGTTAAATTAGCAAGAAAGTGATGGAGCCTGGAATCACAGTGCACTATTTCCAAAGCAAAAGCTCATGAGCTGTCTATTAAAACCCTTTCCAGAAGATTTTTTTCTCAGCTTATACCCTTATAGTTAATCAACTATGCCAGAAAAGCCTTCATCTGACCATCAAATTGTTCTGCATTTAAGACTAGTTAGGAAGGTACTATTTCCCAGTGTAATTTGCTAAGTTACTTGGGGGTATTAATAACCACACACATGCATGTTTGGAACAAAAGTCCTAGACAGGAAAAAGCAATCTCTTGCTGAATTGATAAAGAATTCATAACTAACTAAAATGTGCTATTTAAAGGATGGATAGGAATAGCCTAATGCATGAATATGAGACTGAACTGAATGAGGACAAGAAGCATCCTTTGTTCATTCAATTTTATCTCTAAACCTCTTTCTAAAACCAATTAGATTACATAATACCCACTGACCCATTTATCATATAACAGAAGCAACAAACACATTGCTTGTTGAAATTAATGTCTTAGCTGTAGAATATATATATATACATATATATATATATAATTTATACTTGAACATATATTACAGAAAAATCACTGAGTTCAGGCATGAGTATGTTACTTTTAGTTTTGTAATTTTAAGTTTATTCTTGTTACTTTTACTATTCCTCTGGTGGTGATTTTACATTTTATAAAATATCCTATGTTAGTAATTCCTATATAACATTAGTGTAGGAGGCAATGCTGAGAACCCATTTTGTACCATTGGTCTATGTTTCAGCAGCATATATTTTCATTACTATAGCCCTGTAATATATTTTGAAATCTGATCATTTCGCTCAGGATTTCTTTGGCTACAGCAGTTGGCAGGGGTGGGGGTGTCTTTTGAGGTTCCATGCAAATTTTAGGATACTTTTTTTTTTTTTGTCTATTTCTGTGAAGAAAGAGATGGGGATTTTCTTCAAATTAGGAAAAGGGTTGAAAGAAATAATGTCAAAGTGTGCCAAACACAGAACAACAAAAAGAAGCAAACAAAAACAGCTAAATAATATGAGAGAAAGGACAAAAAAAAAAAAAAAACTCAGCAGGGTACAAATAATAAGCCTTAGGAAATAAGAGCCTGGAGTATAGTACAGAAAAAAATAAAAATAATAAACAACTTTTCTTAAAATTGTTATAAGTGAAACTGAACAAAGCTTCCAAGACAACAAATAAGATTAACTTCAGAAAGCATAGACTAGGACACACACCCATGCACATGCACACACACACACACACACACACACACACACACACACACACACACACACACTCGCACGCGAATTTACAAAGTGGTCCAGTAACTTCCTTAGGAGATGCTCAGATGTTAAGACTCTGGCTGATTTTGTTGCCTACTTCCTTCTGAATTCCTCTTAGTTCCTACACTTAGGCCCAGCCAGTATTTGGCTTCAAGGAAAGAAAAATCAAGTCATGATACTATGCTAAATATTGCAAAGCCTGCTCAGCTTAACATGTAAACTAATGTAATCTGACATGATTATGTTCTCGCAAAGGTGATCTAGCAATTGTGGAGAGGTAAGATATTGTTAATCACATGTTTTCTGAGCACAACCCTGAAAGAGTTTAAATATCTGCATTTGCATTTTCCTGTATAACCATTCCCCGAGGTATAGATTTTATCTGGTCTTCTCACTAAGATAACAAGACTTACACGCACTGAGTGACTCACTCCTAGCAATACTACAGTGAGTGTTGGCATCAAAAATTTTGCATGTTTGGCTAAAAGGCTAATGAACCTCACCACGAAACTGGGCTGCACTGCTGTTTCAAAGTCTTTTCCATTGCACAGAAGTCATTGCTCTGAGTCTTATGGAAGCACAAAAATAGTAGTTATAGGTCCAAAAGAAAATTTATCACAGAGTGTAGGTTTGTGAGGCCCTACATGTGTTGAAATTATAATAATGTGAATTTCAGCATTGTAAGTAGGAACCTTGGGGCTGGTACAATGGCTCTGAGAATGAAGAAGGGCTTGCTGTGCATGCCTGGTAGCAGGAATTTGGTCCCCGTGACCAAAGGCAGAAGTGGATAATCAGCTCCTGAAAGTTATCCCCTCAGACCTCCACACATGAGTACATATGTGTACACACACACACACACACACACACACACACACACACGCCACATATATACACATGTGTGTGATAATAAAGTATTTCAAAAATATTTTTCAATGGCAACAGGAACATTCAAGGAGTAATTAGAGCCTGAGGCCAGAACACTTACTAATGAAATTATCACTTTTATAAAGGCTACCTTAGTGAGTTTCCTAACTGCTTTGTTGCTGTGTGAGTATAT